>CM077667.1:399524592-400082092 GCA_039707655.1 Elymus sibiricus
TGCCTCGGAGGCGGCGAAGGAAGGTGTCTGGATGAAGGAGTTCATGACAGATCTTGGAGTAGTGCCTAGTGCACTAAACCCAATGACTCTGTTCTGTGACAACACTTGTGCCATTGCTCTGGCCAAGGAACCAAGGTTTCACAAGAGGACCAGACACATAAAGCGACGTTTCAATTCCATCCGCGATTACATAAAGGAGGAGGACATAAATATTTGCAAAGTGCACACGGATCTGAATGTCGCAGACCCGATGACTAAACCTCTTCCAAGGGCTAAACATGATCAACACCAGAACTGTATGGGTGTTAGATTCATTACAATGTAAATCACATAGTGATGTGAGCTAGATTATTGACTCTAGTGCAAGTGGGAGACTGTTGGAAATATGCCCTAGAGGCAATAATAAAAGTAGTTATTATTATATTTCCTTGTTCATGATAATCGTTTATTGTCCATGCTATAATTGTATTGATTGGAAACTCAATTGCATGTGTGGATACATAGACAACACTGTGTCCCTAGTATGCCTCTAGTAGACTAGCTCATTGATCAAAGATGGTCAAGGTTTCCTAGCCATAGACATGAGATGTCATTTGATAACGGGATCACATCATTAGGAGAATGATGTGATGGACAAGACCCAAACTATGAACGTAGCATATGATCGTGTCAGTTTATTGCTATTGTTTTCTGCATGTCAAGTATCTGTTCCTATGACCATGAGATCATGCAACTCACTGACACCGGAGGAATACCTTGTGTGTATCAAACGTCACAACGTAACTGGGTGACTATAAAGATGCTCTATAGGTATCTTCGAAGGTGTCTGTTGAGCTGGCATGGATCGAGACTGGGATTTGTTACTCCGTATGACGGAGAGGTATCTCAGGGCCCACTCGGTGATACAACATCACAATAAGCCTTGCAAGCAATGTGACTAAAGTGTTAGCCACGGGATCTTGTATTACGGAACGAGTAAAGAGACTTGCCGGTAACGAGATTGAACTAGGTATAGAGATACCGACGATCGAATCTCGAGCAAGTAACATACCGAAGAACAAAGGGAACAACGTACGGGATTAACTGAATCCTTGACATAGAGGTTCAACCGATAAATATCTTCGTAGAATATGTAGGAACCAATATGGGCATCCAGGTCCCGCTATTGGTTATTGACCGTAGAGGTGTCTCGGTCATGTCTACATAGTTCTCGAACCCGCAGGGTCTGCACACTTAACGTTCGGTGACGTTTCGGTAGTATTGAGTTATGTATGGTGGTGACCGAAGGTTGTTTGGAGTCCTGGATGAGATCCCGGACGTCACGAGGAGCTCCGGAATGGTCCGGAGGTAAAGATTGATATATAGGAAGTCCCATTTTGGCTACCGGAAAAGTTTCGGGTATTTCCGGTAGTGTACCGGGAGTGCCGGAGGGCCATCGGGAGGGGCCACCCACACCGGGAGGCCACATGGGCCTGAGGGGTGTTGCACCAGCCCTTAGTGGGCTGGGAAAACCATCCCCACAAGGCCCATGCGGCTAGGAAGGTGGGAAAGGAAAAAAGCCCAAGTGGGGAAGGTAAACTCCAAGTAGGAAAGGAGTCCTACTAGGAGTAGGATTGGAGGTGGATTCCTCCACCTCCACCTGGTTCGGCTGACCCCTAGGGGGATCCCTAGGGCGGCTGCCTCCTCCCCCTCCCTCCTATATATACTAGAGGAATAGAGCCCCCAAAACACAAGTCCACGTGCTAGTTCTCTATTCCCTAGTTCCTCCACCAAATAGATTCCGACGGTGCTTAGGCGAAACCCTGCCGGAATAGTTCCACCACCACCGTCGCCGCGCCGTCACGCTGCCGGAGAACTCATCTACCTCTCCACTCCCTCTTGCTGGATCAAGAAGGCGGAGATCGTCATCGAGCTGTATGTGTGCTGAATGCGGAGGTGCCGTCCGTTCGGCGCTAGATCGTGATTGGATCGCGGGACGGCTAGCGATTTGGATCGCGAAGACGTTCGACTACATCAACCACGTTTCTTAACACTTCCTGCTTAGCGATCTACAAGGTTATGTAGATCCACTCTCCCTCTCGTAGATGCTCATCACCATGGATAGATCTTGCATGTGCGTAGGAATTTTTTTGTTTCCCATGCAACGTTCCCCAACAACAAGAGCCAGCAACGGACGTGGTAATGGACGACATACCACCAGCTGCCAGCAATGCCAAGACGGAGGAGGAAGAAGTGGTGGTCACTCATACTGAACACCAGCTGGGAGAGGCCCAGCTGGCCGGAGCGCTGGGCCCCGCTTTATGAAAGGCGGCTCCTTTCTCTCGTCTCTTTGGTTGGGGTAGCGGTGTGTCTCGGGTGCGGTGGTGTTAGGGTCCTGGATGCCGGGGCGGCGGCCTAGGGGGTGGTAGTGCGGTGCTCATGGGCAGAGCCCGTGGCTCGGTGTTGGCCGATGACCATGGCCGTGTGGGCGGCGTGGTAGCCGGGGTGTGGCGTTCGGTGGCGGTGAGTATTGGCCGGGGTGAAAACCCGTTCTATTTTTGGACGGACCGGCGGCGGCGAAGCCCGTTCCCTTCTTGAAGGTGTCGTCGCGGCTCTCATTGCCCGTCGTGGTGCTCCAGGGGAAACTCTGATCCTCGGATCGGGCGGTGGTGGCGCTCCGGCGTCGTAACCTTCCTGAAGGCACCGCCTTGAAGCCCACGGTTCGTCGTATGTGGCTTCATCTCTTCGCGGTGGCATGTTCATGGTTGAGTACCCCGGTTGCTCTTGTAGTGCTAGGGATGGTATTGCTGCGATCAACACCTTTGTATCTTGTCTTGGGTGTGTGCGTGTGTTGTGGTGGGGTGCGTTTGTATCGAAATGTTGATGATGGTTGCTTTATATATAAAGCGGGGCGAAAGCCTTTTTCGGTAATGTAGCCCCCAAAGGGCCGGCTTATAGTCATGTATAAGCCGAAACTTTATAATGGCTTAGAAAGCTTAATGCTGTAGCCCCCAAGGGCCGGCTCATTATGTAATGATGAGCTGGGTCTTCATTATGACTTAAGAGCTAAATGTTGTAGCCCCCAAGGGCCGGCTCATTATGTAATGATGAGTCGGTCTCATTATGATTTAGGAGCTGAATGTTGTAGCCCCCAAGGGCCGGGTTATCTGTCCACGGTAACCTGGGAATTTTGTATTGCTTGTAAGGGAAAAAGAGTGTAGCCCCCAAGTGTCGGGTGAGCTGTACACAGCTACCTGGGACTTCATGTTTATGCAATGTTGAACTGATGTATGTTTGTGCAGAAATCTATTCCTGAAGCTGAAGCAGAAATTGGCCGGCTCAGAGAAGAGCTGATGTAGGAGAAAATCAAGCATGACAAAGCTGAGAAGGTAAGTCAATCAGTCAATGCTGCTGCCAAACAAGCAACTATTGAGCTAAAAAATCTGAAGAACGAGGCCACCCAGATGGAGGAGATCCTAACATAAAGAGTTGAACCCGCTGAAGCCAAGGTGAGAGGTTGAGGCCGGTTGGGCCGGATGAACCGACTCACTAATGAAAATTTGTACCAAAATCTTTAGTAAGTAACTTCTGATCCATTTGTTGTGTATAACTGTTGGCTGGTGCAAGCTTATTTTAACCCTCGCACTCCCATTTACAGAGCCACGAGATGGGGAGCAGATCAGGACTCCTCCTCAACAACTGAAGTTGTTGTACAATCTGATCAAGCAATTCTTCATTGGAAGCTGTGAGGCAATCAATAGTGTAAGAGGATGGACGCAACCACCAGCCCCGCTTGTGAAGGTAATAAGAGAACGATTGGTGGTGCCGGCTTGGATCCAAATCCAAAAAGAGTCAGTGTGCCGGAAGGGGGTCCTCTGTGGCTTAACGCTTGCCAAAGCATATCACCCGGAGATGAAGCCAGAACTGCTAGCCGACGGGTATCCGCAATTCAAGTTTGACGGCTCTGAGTTCTCCAAGGAAGATTACCAAATCATCTTGAAGGAGACCCGGCACGATGCTTGCGCCATAGCCCAGACGATTGACTTGAGCACATATCAGGCAGACTACGATGATCATAAGAGGAAAATCACTCTGAAAGACGTCGGAGCCCTGAGATCTGACAGGCAAGAAAGCTGTCTCATCTGCACCATCGTCCTCCTCAGCACCGGCCGACTCAGGTACCCCTACCATGCCGGCTCCTCCTCGAGCTCTAAGCACTGATGATGAGGATGAGCCTCTTGAAGCCCTCTATCAGATTTTCAGGTGAGGGACCAGTGGTGGAGAAGATCCTGAGACGGACGAGCCAATAGCGCAAGCCCCCAAGCCGGCGATGATCGAGCCTTCTATGATGCTTCAAGAGAAGACTCAGGAGAAAGCCCAGGACAAGCCGGAGTATAGTTGTCGTCTCATGGCCCAATTATACTGATAGATTAACCATGAAATGCTTCCTGCAAAAACAATTATCATTTGGCCCGTAAGGGCATGTAATAGTTTTTAGGAGACTGTGCAACAGCCGTGAGTTTTCTGTTTATTTGCACACTTTTGCATGTTTGGAGAGAATATATGTAAAGTATCTCAAAGGTCGGCTTATGCCTTGCCAGTTTTGTCTGTTGCACATTTTCATTAGCCGGTGTTTGCATGACTTAAACCAATGTGATCATACTCAAGTAGATTCAGGGTCACACTAAGTCCTTATACAAAGGAGTCATAGGTGATTGATCTAAAAGGTGCACAGTCGGGTCATATTGGTGCTAGTAGCTTCATGCTTAGAAGGCAGACAAAAACTATAAGTCGGCATAGATGTGCCGGGTTACAAGGGTAAAAGCTGAACTTTGAAACTTTAACAACCCCCAAGTAACCAGCTACATAGTAAGTAATCAATGCACATATAATATGTGGTGACACAAAAATCAAATATGGGGGGAAACTATCTTTATTTAATGATCATAACAAGGCATAGGAAATACATGCTTATTTGAAAATCTTAACAGAAAAAACCATGTGTAGTAAGGACGTAGCAGAGCTATTTTGCATGGTCGAGGTGTTTCTTCCTTGGAAGTACATGATTTTGTATGGTCACGTATGTCGATGAGGTAATAAGACTCGTTGCCCAGATTCTTGCTGACAACAAAAGGTCCTTCCCATGGAGGGGAAAGCTTGTGCATTCATGTCTTCTTCTGAATCAAACAGAGCACCAAGTCACCCTCCTAGAAAGTACTAGTACGAACTCTACAGCTATGATAGCAACGCATGTCTTGTTGATATATCGCTGATCTTGATGCCGCAAGATCACGTGCCTCTTCAAGGGCGTCAAGGGAGTCTTGTCGAGCTGCTTCATTATCAGTCTCAACTTAAGTGGCTACCCTTGGTGAGTCATGATCGACATCACTTGGTAATACAGCTTCTGCACCATAGACCATGAAGAAGGGAGTAAAACCAGTCGACCAGCTAGGAGTGGTCCGTATACCCCATAAAACAATTGGGAATTCTTCAACCCAACATCCTGGTGTGTGTTCCAAAGGCACCTTGAGTCTGGGCTTGATACCTTGGAGCCACTCCTGATTTGCACGCTCAGCTTGTCCATTCGACTGAGGATGAGCTACTGAAGTGAGATCCAGGCGAATGTGTTCCTTGCCACAAAAATTTTCCATAGATCTCTCAGAGAGGTTACTACCATTGTCTGTGATTATGCTGTGAGGATATCCGACCCGGAAGATGATCCTTTTCAAGAATTTGACTGCAGTGTCGGCATCACAACTGCTGACAGGCTCTGCCTTCAGCCACTTGGTAAATTTATCAATTGCGACCAAGAGGTGGGTCTTCTTGCACTTGGACATCTTGAAAGGTCCAACCATATCCAGCCCCCATGTTGCGAACGACCGAGCGATAGGAATCATCCGAAGGGCTTGCGCCGGCATATGATCTTGCGTGGCATATCTCCGGCATCCATCGCACATACGAACAATATGTTCTGCGTCGGCGTGTGCGGTCAACCAGAAAAATCCATGATGAAAAGCCTTGGCGACCAAAGAGTGAGAGCTTGCATGATGACCACAATCGCCTGAGTGAATCTCGTGGAGTATCTGTTGACCTTCTTCCGGAGAAACACAGCGTTGAAAAACGACTTCGGTGCTTACTTTATGTAACTCGCCATTGATAATTGTGTACGCCTTGGAACGCCGATGGATCTATTTGGACAAGACCTCATCATCAGGTATCTTCCGCGTAATTTATATGCTAAATAAGGCTCGGTCCATGCTGGAGTGTCATGAATAACTGCCACCAGCTCAGACCCAGGATCTGGATTAGCAATATCGTCCTCTGTAGCTTGATAGATGGACTGTGGAGCTCATCCAGAAACAACATTTGGAGGCACCGGCTTCTTCTGAGAACCAAGACGTGGCAAAGCATCTGTCGCCACATTGTGTCATTGACTAATATGGTAAATCTGATAGCCATTGAAGTGGGCCGGCAATAGCTGTGACTGTTCGACGATACGCTGCCATGACTGGGTCTTTGGAATCCCAAGTTCCTGACACTTGTTGAGAAACAAGGTCGGAATCTCCCAGGCATCTGATCCGACTGATACTCATCTCCTTGGCGACGCATAAGCCATGAAGCAAAGCCTCATACTCTACAACATTGTTAGTGCATGGAAACAATAGCCGCAGAACATAACGGAACTTATCTCCACGTGGGAAAGTTAAAACAACTCCAGCCCCTGAGCCCTCCAGCTGTCGAGACCCGTAAAAATGCAAGGTCCAACACTTAGTATCTGGCTTGTCTAGAGGTGCTTGCAACTCAGTCCAGTCCTTGATGAAGTCCACCAAAGCCTATGACTTGATAGCGGTTCTAGGTACATACTTGATGTGGTAGTCACCCAGCTCGATAGTCCACTCAGCAATACAACCAGTGGCATCCCTGTTGTGAATAATATTTGCCAAAGGTGCAGAGCTAACAACTGTTAAAGGATGCTCTTGAAAATAGTGCTTAAGATTCCGACTAGCCATGAATACACCAAACACCAGCTTCTGCCAGTGTGGGTAACGCTGCTTGGACTCTGTAAGGACTTCGCTCACATAATAGACAGGCCACTGGACAAGATACTCCTTGCCTTCCTCTTTGTGCTCTACCACTACTTTTACATTGACTGCTTTATTATTTGCAGCAATGTAGCACGTGTTCCTTCAATGTAGGAGCTGCTAAGATGGGTGCTTGTGAGAGTTGTCTCTTGAGATCCTCAAAAGCTTCGGTAGCCTCGTCCGTCCAGTCAAAAGTATCGGTCTTCTTCAAAAGCCAGTAGAGGGGTATGGCCTTCTCACTGAGCCGGCTTATGAAGCAGCTTAAGGCGGCAACACACCCTGTCAACTTCTGAACTTCCTCAAGACTGGCTGGTTTGCGCAGGTTACAGATGGCTTGAATCTTGTCTGGGTTGGCCTCAATACCACGCTTGGAAATAATGAAACCAGTAGTTTACCTGCAGGGACCCCGAAAACGCACTTTGCCGGATTTAGCTTCATCTAATACACCTGGAGATTGGTGAACTTTTCCTTCAGGTCAGCAATCATAGTGTCGCTTTTCTAAGACTTGACCACAATATCGTCGACATAAGCGTGCACATTGCAGCCAATCTGTGGCTTGAGGCAATTTTGGACGCAATGTTGATAAGTTGCGCCAGCGCTCTTTAGACCAAAGGGCAATGATGTGTAACAAAATGCTCTGAAGGGGGTGATGAACGCCATCTTCTCTGGATCCTCTTGCTTCATCTTGATTTCATGATAGCCAGAATAAGCATCCAGAAAACATAGAGACTCACAACCGGCTGTGGAGTCAATGAACTGGTCAATGCATGGCAGGGCGAACGGATCCTTGGGACAAGCCTTGTTCAGGTCTGTGTAATCTACACACGTTCTCCAAGTTCCATTTTTCTTCAGTACAAGGACTGGGTTGGCTAACCATTCTAGGTGGAAAACTTCAACAATAAAGCCAGCAACTAACAGCCGGGCTACTTCCTCTCCAATGTCCTTGCGTCTCTCATCATTGAAGCGATGGAGGAATTGTCGGACAAGTTTCATATTGGGATCAACATTTAAGCTGTGCTCAGCGAGTTCTCTCGGTACACCAAGCATGTCAGAGGGTTTCCAAGCAAAGAAGTCCCGATTCTCACGGATGAACTCGATGATCGCGCTTTCCTATTTGTCAGTGAGATGCGCCCCAATAGTGAACTGCTTGGAAGAATCACCAGGGGTGAAGTCAACTTGCTTGGTATCCTTAGCAGACTCAAATAACTTATAATCTGTAGTAGGTTTCTTCAGGGAAGTCATATCCTCTCGATCAACCTGTGAAGTATAAAGCTTCAATTCTTCAACAGCACAAGTTGTTTCTGCATATAGTGCACCACCTTCCTCACATTCTCGTTCAATGGTGCGGTTGCCGTCTACAATAATGGTTCCCCTTGGACCAGGCATCTTGAGTTTGAGGTAGATGTAACAAGGGCGAGCCATGAAACGAGCATAAGCCGGCCTGCCAAAGAGAGCATGGTATGGGCTCTTGAATTTGACTACCTCAAAGGCCAGGATCTCAGACCTAAAAAAAAATTCAGTACCAAAAGCCACTTCCAGATAGATCTTGCCGACTGGCAGAGCAGACTTGTTGGGGACTATTCCATGAAATACTATAGAGGAAGGTTGTAGCTAAGACTCCATGAGATTCATCCATTTGAAAGTGTCGTAATACAGTATGTTAATACTGCTGCCGCCATCCATCAATACTTTGGTCAATGTATAACCTCCCACTTGTGGAGCTACGACCAAGGCCAAAGCGCCTGGATTCTCTATGATAGGCTTCTCAGACCAATGCAACCATTGAGGACAGAAGGAACAACCGTGTTGACGACGCGATGCTGCAGCTTGCGATAACACTTTGCATGTTGACGTGGTGAATATGTGGTACTGTCCGCTATTTAGTTGCTTAGGATTACTTTGGAAACTAGTGGATCCATTGTTGTTCTGCTATTCTTGGCCTGCTCCACGGTTGACGTGTCCCTGATTCCCAGCCCCCATGTTGCCACCGGGGTTACCTGGGTGACCTCCAAGGGGACCGTCATTATTATGACCACCAAAAACTGCATTCTTGAACTCCTGCATGACATAGCAGTCTTCCCATGAGTGGGTAGACGGGCTGTTGGGCCTGCTGTGCTTGGGACACGGCCCTTTCAACGCCTGCTCATGGTTTGTGTGGCGAAATCCTTGAGACTATTTCTGAAAGCCGAAATTGCTGTTCTGGCGCTGGTTCTTGTAACCCGTATTGGTATTAGCGACCAAGTCGGAGCTTCCTTAACCGTTTTTGCGCTTGTTACCGTTGTTATGGTTCCCGTTGTTGGTTTGATGACTCTTGTCGTCGTTCTTCTTGCCCTTGCCAGACTTGTCGTCATCTGAATCTGGATCTTTGGTTTTGTCAGATTCGGCGTACTTGGTCATCGTGTTCATGAGCTCACTCATGTCCGTAACGGTGCGCTTAATGCGCCCCAACTTATGGATCAAGGGCTCAAACCTATAGTTCTTCTCCAAGACGAGTATTGTAGTCTGTGGTGTGATACTTTCGGATGAGTGTATGATTTCTGTGACATGGCGTGCCCAATGGTGAGCCGATTCACCCTCCTTCTAAATACACTGCTCAAGGTCAACGATGTTGGTTGGTCGTTTACAAGTTCCCTCGAAGTTCTTGATGAAACGCTCCTTCAACTCCTGCCACCTGTTGATTGAATTTGGGGGTAGGTTCTTCAACCATGTGTGGGCAGGTCCCTCGAGCATCATCGCGAGATACTTGGCGCAGACTCCATCTCTCACCTCCATCATATCCATGGCCAACTCGTAGCTCTCAATCCAATCTGTTGGTTCCATATTAGCAGTATAATTAGGCACCTTATGAAGACCTTTGAAGTCTGCAGGGATGCACTTCTTCCTCAGGGTTGGTGCAAGGCACTGGGTACCAATGGTTCTATTGACGAAACCAGACCCATGAATGGTAGAAACTGGGATGTTAGCGGTGGGTGGGACTCTCGCGTTGTCTGCTTCCTGATGAACATGATACACCCTTCCATTACCAGTAGTAGTTGCGCGAGCTGCATGCGCGTTGTCGACTATGACTTGCGCATCCGAAGTTGCCTGCCGGCGCTGTTGCTACTGCAGCTGTCGCTGCCAGCGATGCTGCGTGGTGCTCGACCCTGCTGGAACGGGTGACTCTCCATGTCGACTGGAAACCCTCTGGCTGTTGAACGGTGTTGAGTGTAGTCTATTGGGACTGTTGGAGTAGTTTGCATGCTGCGTGACTGCGGTCTGCAATAGTTGAATTGCTTTCCTTGCTTCGATCTCGAACGGAGTGTTACCTTTGATTGGGATCATTGACAGATTCTATGTGGCTGCATATATGTTGTTGACCAGATTGGAGACATGACTAGGGGAGTATGGAAGCACACAGTTGGCTGCTGCACCTGCTTTTGGATTTGTGGGGGCTGGTCCTGAAGTGCGTGCTGATGAGTTATGACAGGTGGCACGCCGGCCTCGGCTGCTCCTAAGCCGGCTCCTGGATTAGCATTTGTGGTAGGTTCGAAAGGCGGCAGCATCTGGAATAGGTTACGAGGTTCCATTACCCCTCCTGGAGCCTGAAAACGGCTCTGCTCTCTCCTCTGGTTAACAATAGTGATTGCCTGATGACGAAAGTTGAGGTGAACCTGTTGTTCCTCCAAGCGTCGGCTCTCCTCGAGAATGGCTTTCTAGACCTCCGTGAGGCGTGTGGTTTCAGTTGTGATATCATGTTGAGCCTTCGTGAGCTGTTCATGACACTTTTCGATTTTAGTGGTGTGCGCTGATGCGTTTTCCGCTGTGATTGGTTTGATCATATTGCATGTTTGATCATTGAGAAATGATGAATTAATAAACATCAACATCATAATATTTATAAACATAAGAAACATAATCATTAAGTTTCAAAGTATACGATCCGAAAAGAATGTTCACCCCTATTCATTTTATCATATTAGAATAGCATGGCTCCGTCTTCACCACATAAATACAAATGTCAAGCACCACGGTGTCAAGTCAGGCAATTGGATTGTACTTTCTAACGCGCTTTAGCTTTTTATTACTTATGCAATATATGAGCATGAACCATGGATATAGCATAAAGATGGAATAGAATATGGTGGGAGGTTTCAAAGGGGTAAAAGGTGGCGAAGAAATTCTTGCATCAACTACGCGTATTAACGGGCTATGGAGATGCCCATCAATAGATATCAATGCGGGGAGTAGGGATTGCCATGCAATAGATGCAGTAGAGCTATAAGTGTATGAAAGCTCAACTGAATCTAAGTGGGTGTGCATCCAACTTGCTTGCTCATGAAGACCTCGGGCATTTGGGGAAGCCCGTCATCGGAATATACAAGCCAAATTCTATAATGAAAAATTCCCACTAGCATATGGAAGTGATAAAACAAGAGACTCTTTAGATGAAGAACATGGTGCCACTTTAAGGCACAAGTGTGAAATAAGAGGTAGTAGCACTGTCCCTTCTCTCTTTTCTCTCATTTATTTATTTTTTCCTTTTTTCCTTTTTCTTTTTCTCCTTTTTTCCTTTTTCTTTCTTTCTTTCTTTTATTTTTCATCCGGAGTCTCATCCCGACTTGTGGGGGAATCATTGTCTCCATCATCCTTTCCTCATCGAGACAGCGCCCTAATAATGATGATCGTCACACTTTTATTTTCTTACAACGCAACATGAAAAACTGTATGACTCTATATGAATGCCTCTGGCAGTGTACCAGGATGTGCAATGATCAAGCGTAACATGTATAAAAAATGATGAACGGTGGCTTTGCCACAATATTATGTCATCTTATAAGATCATGCAAAGCAATATGTGTTGGGGAACGTTGCATGGGAAACAAAAATTTCCTACGAAACACCCAAGATCTATTCTATGGAGATGCTAGCAACGATAGGGAGAGGTGTCTACATACCCTCGTAGACCGAAAGCGTTAACGATCTAGAGATCGTGGTTGGCGTAGTCGTACTCACGTCGCAATCCAATCTGATCCAAGAACCGCACGTGTGGCACCTTCGAGTTTAGCACATGTCCGGCTTGGTGACGTATCCTCCTTATTGATCTAGCAAGAGAGGGAGAATAGGTAGATGAGATCTGAACCAACACGACGGCATGGTGGTGGTGGTGACAGCGAAACTCCGGCAGGGCTTCGCCAAGCGCGTACCGGAGAAACGTGGGAGGAGGTTGGAGAGCCAATGAGCAAGGGTGAAGGGGTGGCTGCCCCCATGCACCTCCCCATCTACATGTAGGCTAGAGGGCAGGGGAGGGCGTCCAAAACCCTCCTAGGGCCGGCCAGAAGGGAGAAAACCCTTTAAACATGAAGATAACATCTTATGTCTAGATTCAACCCTTTAAATTTAGAGATAAGATCTTATCTCCAGATTTAAATGACATGTGCCTTGGGGAATGGCGCAGCCAGCCCATGTGGGCTGTATCCCCACCCCTCGGTCCATGTGGGCCCTTCCCAGGTCGTTGGGCCCTACGGTGGGACCCCAGGAACCTTCTAGACCCTTCTCGGTACTCTACTGAAAAATTCTCAAACTTTTCCGGAACCCTGAATATGACTTCCCATATATAAATATTTACCTCCAGACCATTACGGAGCTCCTTGTGATGTCCCGGATCCCATCCAGGACTCTGAACAACTTTCGAAATTTCCACTATTATTATCTCAACATTACCCTAGCGCTACCGAACGTTAAGCGTGCGACCCTACGGGTTCGAGAATCATGTAGACATGACCGAGACACCTCTCAGGTCAATAACCAATAGCGGGACCTGGATTCCCATATTGGTTCCTACATATTCAATGAAAATTTTCATCGGTTGAACCACGATGTCAAGGATTCAGGTAATCCCGTATGCAATTCCCATTGTCTAGCGATATGTTACTTGCCCGAGATTCGATCGTCGGTATCTCCATACCTAGTTCAATCTCGTTACCGGCAAGTCTCTTTACTCATTCCGTAATACAAGATCCCGTGACTAACTCCTTAGTCACATTGCTTGCAAGCCTCTTGTGATGTTGTATTACCGAGAGGGTCCAGAGATACCTCTCCGTCATACAGAGTGACAAATCCCAGTCTCGATCCATGCCAACCCAACAGACACCCTCGGAGATACCTGTAGAGCATCTTTATGATCACCCAGTTATGAAGTGACATTTGATACACACAAGGCATTCCTCGGGTGTCAGGGAGTTGCAAGATCTCATGGTCTTAGGAACAGATACTTGACATGAAGAAAGTAGTAGCAATAAACTTAGTGATACGATCAGATGCTATGCTTACGGTTGGGTCATGTCCATCACATCATTCTCCTAATGATGTGACCTTGTTATCAAATGACAACTCATGTCTATGATTAGGAAACCTTAACCATCTTTGATCAACGAGCTAGTCTAGTAGAGGCTCACTAGGGACACGGTGTTGTCTATGTGTCCACACATGTATCTGAGTTTCCGATCAATACAATTCTAGCATGGATAATATACGTTTATCATGAGTAGGGAAATATGATAATAACCAATTTATTATTGCCTCTAGGGCATATTTCCAACTGTCTCCCACTTGCACTAGAGTCAATAATCTAGTTCACATCGCCATGTGATTCACACCCAATGAGTTCTGGGGTTTGATCATGTTTTGCTGTGAGAGAGGTTTTAGTCAACGGGTCTGCAACATTTAGATCCGTGTGTACTTTGCAAATCTATATGTCATATTGTAGATACTTCTACCACGCTCCACTTGGAGCTATTCCAAATGACTGCTCCACTATACATATCTGGTTTGCGACTCAGAGTCATCCAGATCGGTGTCAAAGCTTGCATCGACGTATCCCTTTACGACGAACTCTTTATCACCTCCTAACCGAGAAATATTTCCTTAGTGCTCTTTAGGTACCTAAGGATAATTTTAACCGCTGTCCAGTGATCCACTCCTGGATCACTCTTGTACCCCCTTGCCAGACACGTGGCAAGGCACACATCAGGTGAGCACACAACATGGCATACCGTATAGAGCCTATGGCTAAGGCATAGGGGACGACCTTCGTCCTTTCTCTTTCTTCTGTCGTGGTCGATCTTTGAGTCTTACTCAACTTCACACCTTACAACTCAGGTAAGAACTCCTTCTTTGACTGATCCATTTTGAACTCCTTCGAAATCTTGTCAAGGCATGCGCTCTATGAAAGTCTTATCAGGCGTCTTGATGTATCTCTATAGATCTTGATGCCCAATATGTAAGCAGCTTTACCCAGGTCTTCCTTTGAGAAACTCCTTTCAAACAACCCTTTATGCTTTCCAGAAATTCTACATCATTTCTAATCAACAATATGTCATCCACATATACTTATCAGAAATGCTATAGTGCTCCCACTCACTTTCTTGTAAATACAAGTTTCTTCATAAACTTTGTATAAACCCAAAAGCTTTGATCACATCATAAACTTTGTATAAACCCAAAAGCTTTGATCACATCACATCATCAAACCCAAATATGATAATAACCATTTTATTATTGCCTCTAGGGCATATTTCCAACAGAACACGGGAGAGAGAGAGAGAGCTAGGGAATTTTTTCTGGAGGTAGGAGAAGGAGTGGGCTGAAGGGATAAGGCAGGGGGCCCCTGTGGGCCCCACAAGCCATCATGGCGCGGCCTAGGGGGGCGCGCCCTGTTGGCTTGTGGCCCACAGGTGCACTCCCGTGCTGCAATTTTTATGCCAAAAATTCTTACATATTCCAGAAAAATTCATGTTAAAATTTTATGGCAATCCGAGACTTTTTATTTTCGGGCATTTTTCTATGCATGGGAAAAACAGAAAAATAGATAATCAAGCTAATTTATGTTATATAAACTGAAAATAACAGTGGATAAACTTTTTTATACAGAGAGTTGTGAGTACTAAATTCATCAATCACATGCCTTCCGAAAAGGGTCCGTTAATAAGGTTGATCAAGTCTCATTAACAACCGTTTCCGATTAACATGCAACCGAAGAATTTTGGTATATCACTAGGTTACCTCAATGGGGATTTGGATCTCCCCAATAATAAGATTATAATATTTCTTCTTGATAGTAGGTAGAGGAATTGCAAAACTTCCAATGATAACCGTGGGAGTAGGCTCAATGACATTAATATTATTAACCAAAGTTTGCTTCTTCGGGAAATGCACTGTATGTTGCTTGCCATTGACATGAAAGGTAATCTTGCTTTTATTGCAATCAATAACAGCTCCTGCAGTATTTAAAAAGGGTCTACCAAGGATGATTGACATATTGTCGTCCTCGGGCATATCAAGAATAACAAAGTCTGTCCAGACAGTAACATTTGCAACCACAACAGGAACGTCCTCGCAAATTCCAATAGGTAAAGCAGTGGATTTATCATCCATTTGCAAAGATATCTCAGTAGGTGTAAGCTTACTTAAAGCAAGTCTTTTATAAAGGAAGAAAGGCATAACGCTAACACCAGCCCCTAAATCACATAGAGCAGTTTTAACATAATTTCTTTTAATAGAGCAAGGTATTGTGGGTATGCAAGGATCTCCTAGCTTCTTAGGTATTCCTCCATCAAAAAGAATAATTGGCAAGCATAGTAGCAATTTCAGTTTCGTGTATTTTTCTTTTGTTGGTAATAATATCTTTCATATACTTAGCATACGGGGGCATTTTTAGTATATCAGTCAAACGAGTACGCAAAAGAACAGGTCTAATCATTTCAGCAAAGCGCTCAAAATATTCATCGTCCCTACTCTTATAAGACTTACGAGGGACTAGCATGGGTTTTTGAACCCATGGCTCTCTTTCCTTCCCATGTTTTCTAGCAACAAAGTCTCTCTTATCATAACGTTTATTTTTAGGAGGTGGGTTATCAAGATCCTCGCCAGGTTCTATTTCTACATTGTTATCATGTTCTTTATTACTATCTGGTGGAGCATCTACATGCACAATATTATTTCCATCCTCCTTTACATTATCAGTAGGTGCATGTTCACTACCAGACTGGGTCTCAGTATCAGAAATAGAAACATCATTATGGTTTTCAGTAGGTGCTTTTGTAACAGGTTCACTAGGAGCATGCAAGTTCCTATCATTTTTCTTTTTCTTTTTCTTATTAGAGGAACTAGGTGCATCAACGTTAATTTTTTGAAAATCCTGTTCTATTCTTTTAGGATGACCTTCCGGATAGAGAGGTTCTTGGGTCATACGACCTCCCCTAGTCATTACTCTAACAACACGATCATTCGTATTATTATTTAATTCAGCAAGCAAATCAATTTGTGACTTAGCAACTTGGTCTAGTTGAGTGTGAACCATAGAAGCATGTTTACCTAGACCTTTCACATCATTAGCAATTCTAAACATCAAGTGACTTAAGCGGTCTATCATCATGGCATTACGTCTCAATTGATCCTTAACATAGTTGTTGAAGTGTTCTTGCTTAACAACGTAATTGTCATATTCATCCATGCATTGTTCAGGGGTCTTAGTGTAAGGTATATCATTTTCACTAAAGGAACGGAGAGAGCTTACCTCTACTACCTGTGTCGGGGTATCAAGTCCATTTATTTCTTCAATAGGTGGTACTTTCTTGATATCCTCAATTTTAATACCTTTCTCCTTCATAGATCTTTTTGCTTCTTGCATATCTTCAGGGTTGAGGAATAGAATACCTCTTTTCTTTTGAATAGGTTCCGTAGGTGGTTCAGGAAGCGTCCAATCATCGGCATTTTGCAATATATTATTCAATAATTCTTTAGCTTGATTGACAGTCCTTTCCCTGAAAACACAACCAGCACAACTATCTAGGAAGTCCCTAGAAGCATCGATTAGTCCATTATAAAAGATATCGAGAATTTCATTTTTCTTAAGAGGACAATCAGGCAAAGCTCTAAGTAACCGGAGAAGCCTCCCCCAAGCTTGAGGGAGATTCTCTTCTTCAATTTGCGCAAAATTAAATATTTCCTGTAAGGCAGCTTGTTTCTTATGAGTAGGAAAATATTTTTCAGAAAAGTAATGAAGCATATCCTGGGGACTACGCATACAACCAGGTGCAAGAGAAAGAAACCATTCCCTGAGCTCACCTTTTAGCGAGAAAGGAAAAAGCTTAAGGATATAATAGTAGTGTATCTTTTCATCATTGGTAAACAAAGCAGCAATATCATTTAGTTTCATAAGGTGTTTGACAACAGTTTCATTCTCATAACCGTGGAAAGGATCAGACTCTGCTATAGGAATTAACTCAGGGTCCACAGAGAACTCATAATCCTTATCAGTAACAAATATAGGAGAAGTAGCAAATTTAGGATCATATTTCGTTTTCTCCATCATAGGTTTTTCTTTTAGTTTGCATAGCAGTTTCTTCAAGTCATCTCTATTTTCACAAGCAAAGAAATCCCTAGTTGTTTCCTTATCCATAACATAACCTTTGTACATGAGGCAATTCATATATATTAGTAGAGCAGGGTGTAACGGGTGATTCAAAGTCCTCATCGGTTTCAGCATTTTCAAGTTCTCTAGCTTTAGCAATATGAGCATCAAGTACTTCATTCAGTGGCACAATTTCAGTTTCAACATGTGTAGCAATAGTATCATCATTAATTTGAGAAGTAGCATCATCAAGTTCATGTGACATATCAGGACGATCAACATGCTGTGGTGTAACAAGCTGACTCAAAACAGTAGTTGAATCAAAAGCAGAGCTAGATGACAGTTCCTTACCTGCTCTCGTACGAGAGGAGATGATCTTAGTTCGATTATCCATCAGATTCTTCATAGTGGCAATTGGATATCCTCAAGTTACCACAATAAATAGAGCTATGCTCACCGACAACGATGCCAGAAAAGGTCTTGATAACCCACAAGTATAGGGGATCGCGACAGTCTTCACGGGTAGTATTTCACCCTAATTTATTGATTCGACACAAGGGGAGCCAAAGAATATTTATTGGCCTTGACAGTTGAGTTGTCAATTAAACTGCACCTAGGATATCTCTCTGCAACAAAGGTTTAGTAGCACGGCAAATAGTAGTAGCAAAAGTAACAGTAATAGTGACAGCAGTAATTTTGTAGCAGTTGTGACAGCAGCAGTAGCAATAGTAACTTAGCAAGATTCAGTATATGTAAAGCGTAGGCACGTGGATCGATGATGGATAATGATTTAGATGACATCAATCATGTAACAGTTACACACCAGGGCGACACAAAACTAGCTCCAATTCATCAATATAATATAGGCATGCATTCTGTATATAGTCATACGTGCTTGCGATCAGAACTTGCATGACATCTTTTCTCCTACCCTCCCATGGCAGCGGGGTCCTATTGGAAACTAAGGGATATTAAGGCCTCCCTTTAATAGAGAACCGGAACAAAGCATTAACACTGTTGGGGAACGTTGCATGGGAAACAAAAAAATTCCTACGCACATACAAGATCTATCCATGGAGATGAGCATCTACGAGAGGGGAGATCGGATCCACATACCCTTGTAGATAGCTAAGCGGGAAGCATTAAGAAACGCGGTTGATGTAGTCGAACGTCTTCGCGATCCAAATCGCAAGCCGTCCCGCGATCCAATCACGATCTAGCGCTGAACGCACAGCACCTCCGCGTTCAGCACACGTACAGCTCGATGACGATCTCCGCCTCCTTGATCTAGAAAGGGAGAGTGGAGAGGTAGATGAGTTCTCCGGCAACACGACGGCGTGGTGGCGGTGGTGGTGGTGCTATCCCGGCAGGGCTACGCCTAGCGCTACCGAAACCGCGGACGGAGGAGAAAACGATCTAGGGAGAGAGAGGGGCGCCAACGGCTTCGTGTGTGCTATTGGGGCGCCCCCTCCCCTCTATATATAGGTGGAGGGTCATGGAGATCTGCCCCTCCAAGCCCTAGGGCGCAGCCAAGGGGGAGGAGTTGGACTCCTAGTCCAATTCCCTCCCTTTCCATAAACAGGTGGACTTTCCACCTCTCCCAAGCCACATGGGCCTTGAGGGACTTGTGCGCCTGGCCCAATAAGGCCAGGGCGCCTCCTCTCAGCCCATGCAAACCCTTGGGACGTGTTGGAACCCTTGGTGGACTTCCGGACTCCTCCGGAAGTTTCCGGAACCTTCTAGAAGCTTCCCGGTACAATACCGGAAAAACCCGAAACTTTTCCGGTCACCAAAATATGACTTCCCATATATAAATCTTTACCTCCGGACCATTCCGGAGCTCCTCGTGACGTCCGGGATCTCATCCGGGACTCCGAACAACCTTCGGTCACCAACATACATAACTCAATAATACCGAAACGTCACCGAACGTTAAGTGTGCAGACCCTACGGGTTCGAGAACTATGTAGACATGACTGAGACACCTCTACGGTCAATAACCAATAGCGGGACCTGGATGCCCATATTGGTTCCTACATATTCTATGAAGATCTTTATCGGTTGAACCTCTATGTCAAGGATTCAGTTAATCCCGTACGCTGTTCCC
Source organism: Elymus sibiricus (assembly GCA_039707655.1). NCBI lineage: Eukaryota > Viridiplantae > Streptophyta > Magnoliopsida > Poales > Poaceae > Elymus > Elymus sibiricus. The sequence continues at coordinate 399,544,151 of CM077667.1, forward strand.
TTTGTTCATCGGTATGTTACTTGCCCGAGATTCGATCGTCGGTATCTCCATACCTAGTTCAATCTCGTTACCGGCAAGTCTCTTTACTCGTTCCGTAATACAAGATCCCGTGGCTAACACTTTAGTCACTTTGCTTGCAAGGCTCATTGTGATGTTGTATTACCAAGTGGGCCCTGAGATACCTCTCCGTCACATGGAGTAACAAATCACAGTCTTGATCCATGCCAACTCAACCAACACCCTCGGAAATACCTGTAGAGCATCTTTATAGTCACCCAGTTACGTTGTGATGTTTGATACAAACAAGGTACTCCTCCGGTGTCAGCGAGTTAGATGATCTCATGGTCATAGGAACACATACTTGACATGCAGAAAACAATAGAAATAAACTGACATGATCATATGCTACGTTCATAGTTTGGGTCTTGTCCATCACATCATTCTCCTAATGAATCGATCCCGTTATCAAATGACAACTCATTTCTATGGCCAGGAAACCTTGACCATCTTTGATCAACGAGCTAGTCTAGTAGAGGCTCACTAGGGACACAGTGTTGTCTATGTATCCACACATGTATCTGAGTTTCCGATCAAAACAATTCTAGCATGGATAATAAACGATTATCATGAACAAGGAAATATGATAATAACTAATTTATTATTGCCTCTAGGGCATATTTCCAACAGTCTCCCACCCTCACTAGAGTCAATAATCTAGTTCACATCACCATGTGATTAACACCCAATGAGTTCTAGGGTTTTATCATGTTTTTCTTGTGAGAGAGGTTTTTAGTCAACGGGTCTGCAACATTCAGATCCGTGTGCACTTTGCAAATATTATGTCGTACTGTAGATGCTGCTACCATGCTCCAGTTGGAGCTATTCCAAATGGTGCTCCACTATACGTATTCGGATGGCTACTCAGAGTCATCCGGATTGGTGTCAAAGCTTGCATCGACGTAACTCTTTACGACGAACTCTTTATCACCTCCATAATCGAGAAATATTTCCTCAGTCCTCATGTTACCAAGGATAATTTTGACCGCTGTCCAGTGATCCACTCCTGGATCACTCATGTACCCCTTGATAGACTCATGGCAAGGCACACACCAGGTGCGGTACACGGCATGGCATACTATATAGAGCCTACGGCTAAGGCATAGGGGACGACCTTCGTCCTTTGTCTCTCTTCTGTCGTGGTCGAGCTTTGAGTCTCACTCAACTTCACACCTTACAAATCAGGCAAGAACTCCTTCTTTGACTGATCCATTTTGAACTCCTTCAAAATCTTGTCAAGGCATGCACTCATTGAAAGTCTTATCAGGCGTTTTGATCTATCTCTATAGATCTTGATGCCCAATATTTAAATAGCCTTTTATCCAGGTCTTCCTTTGAAAAACACCTTTCAAACAACCTTTTATGCCTTCCAGAAATTTCTACATCATTCCCGATCAAGAATATGTCATCCACATATACTTATCAGAAATTCTATAGTGCTCCCACTCACTTTCTTGCAAATACAAGTTTCTTATAAATTTTGTATAAACCCAAAAGCTTTGATCACCTCATCAAAGCGTATATTCCAACTTCGAGATGCTTGCTCCAGTCCATAGAAGGATCGCTGGAGCTTGCATACCTTTTAGCATCCTTAGGACCGACAAAACCTTCTGGTTGTATCACATGCAACCTTTCCCAGGGAAACCGTTAAGGAAACTCTGTTTTGACATCCATCCACCAGATTTCATAATCGAAAAATGCAGCAACTGCTAACATAATTCCAACAGACTTTAGCATCGTTACGGGTGAGAAAGTCTCATCGTAGTCAACTCCTTGAACTTGTCGAAAACTACTTTGCGACGAGTCGAGCTATAAATGGTGACATTTACCATCAGCGTCTGTCTTCTTCTTAAAGATCCATTTGTACTTAACGGCCTGCCGTTCATCGGGCAAGTCTACCAAAGTCCATACTTGGTTTTCATACATGGATCCTATCTCGGATTTCATGGCTCCTAGCCATTTGTTGGAATCCAGGCCCACCATCTCTTCTTCATAGCACGTAGATTCATTGTTGTCTAACAACTTGACCTCCAAGACAGGATTGTCGTACCACTCAGGGGCGGTGCGATTTCTTGTCGACCTACGAGGCTCGGTAGTAACTTGATCCGAAGTGCCATGATCATCATCATTAACTTCCTCTTCATTCGGCGTAGGCGCCATAGAAAACATCTTTCTGCGTCGTGCTACCATCCAACTGAAGTGACGGTTCAGTAACCTCATCAAGTTCTACTTTTCCTCCCACTCAATTCTTTCGAGAGAAACTCTTTCTCGAGAAAGGACCCGTTTTAGCAACAAACACTTTGCCCTCGGATCTGAGATAGAAGGTGTACCCAACTGTTTCCTTAGGGTATCCTATGAAGACGCATTTGTCCGCTTTGGGTTCGAGCTTATCAGGTTGAAGTCTTTTCACATAAGCATCGCATTCCCAAACTCTAAGAAACGACAACTTAGGTTTCTGCTAAACCATAATTCATACGGTGTCATCTCAACGGACTTAGATGGTGCCCTATTAAAGTGAATGTAGTTGTCTCTAATGCATAACCCGAAAATGACAGTGGCAAATCGGTAAGAGACATCATAGTACGCACCATATCCAATAGAGTACGACTACGACGTTCGGACACACCATCACACCATGGCGTTCCAGGCAGCATGAGTTGTGAAACAATTTCCACATTGTCTTAAGTTGCATACCAAGCTCGTAACTCAGATATTCACCTCCACGATCATATCGTAGATATTTTATCTTCTTGTCACGATGATCTTCAACTTCACTCTGAAATTGCTTGAACTTTTCAAACGTTTCAGACTTGTGTTTCATTAAGTAAATATACCTATATCTACTCAAATCATCAATGAAGGTAAGAAAATGACGATATCCACCGCGCGCCTCAATGCTCATCGGACCGCACACATCAGTATGTATGATTTCCAACAAGTCACTTGCCCGTTCCATTGTTCCAGAGAACGGGGTCTTAGTCATCTTTCCCATGAGGCATGGTTCGCATGTATCAAGCGATTCAAAATCTAGTGATTCCATAAGTCCATCAACATGGAGCTTCCTCATGCGTTTAACACCAATATGACCTAAGCGGCAGTGCCACAAGTATGTGGTACTATCATTATTAACTTTGCATCTTTTGACATCAATATTATGAACATGTGTATCACTACGATCGAGATTCAATAAACCATTTACATTGGGTGCATGACCATTGAAGATATTATTCATGTAAACAGAATAACCATTATTCTCTTGACTTAAATGAATAACCGTATTGCAATAAACACGATCTAATAATGTTCATGCTCAACACAAACACCAAATAACATTTATTTAGGTTCAACACTAACCCCGAAGGTAGAGGGAGCGTGCGATGGTGATCACATCAACCTTGGAAACACTTCCACCACACATCGTCACCTCGCCCTTTAGCTAGTCTCTGTTTATTCCGTAGATTTTATTTTGAGTTACTAACATTAGCAACTGAACCGGTATCTAATACCCCGGTGCTACTAGGAGTACTAGTAAGGTACACATCAATAACACGTATATCAAATATACTTCTGTTGACATTGCCAGCCTTCTTATCTGCCAAGTATCTGGGGCAGTTCCGCTACCAGTGACCGTTCCCCTTATTATAGAAGCACTTAGTCTCGGGTTTGGGTTCAACCTTGGGTTTCTTCACTGGAGCGGCAACTGGCTTGCCATTCATGAAGTTTCCCTTCTTGCCCTTGCCCTTCTTGAAACTAGTGGTTTTACTAACCATCAACACTTGATGCTCCTTCTTGATTTCTACCTTTGCGGTGTCAAACATCGCGAATAGCTCAGGGATCATCTCCATCCCTGGCATGTTATAGTTCGTGACGAAGCTCTAGTAGCTTGGTGGCAGTGACTTGGAGAACTCTGTCAATCACTATCTTATCTGGAAGATGAACTCCCACTTGATTCAAGTGATTGTAGCACCCAGACAATCTGGGCACATGCTCACCTGATTGAGCTATTCTCCTTCATCTTGCAGGCAAAGAAACTTGTTGATGGTCTCATATCTCTCAACAAGGGCACGAGGCTGAAATCCCAATTTCAGCACTTGGAACATCTCATATGCTCCGTGACGTTCAAAACGTCTTTGGAGCCTCAATTCTAAGCTGTAATGCATGACGCGCTGAACTATCAAGTAGTCATCAGAACGTGTCTATCAGATGTTCACAACATCCACAGACGACGTTTGAGGGGGTGGCGCACCGAGCGGTGCATCAAGGACATAAGCCTTATGTGCAGCAATGAGGACAATCCTCGGATCACGGACCCAGTCCGCATAACTGCTACCATCATCTTTCAACTTACTTTTCCTCTAGGAACGTATCAAAATTTAAGGGAGCTACAGCGCGAGCTATCAATCTACAATATAATTTTGCAAATACAACTTTAGACTATGTTCATGATAATGAGTTCAATTAATCATATTACTAAAGAACTCCCACTCAAATTGACATCCCTCCGGTCATCCGAGTGCTACATGATCCAAATTCACCAACCCAAGTCCGATCATCACATGAGATGAGGTGGTTTCAATGGTGAACATCTCCATGTTGATCATATCTACCATATGACTCATGTTCGGCCTTTCGGTCTCTTGTGTTCCGAGGCCATGTCTATACATGCTAGGCTCATCAAGTTTAACCCAAGTGTTCCGCATGCGCAAAACTGGCTTGCACCCGTTGTATGTGAACGTAGAGTCTATCACACCCGATCATCACGTGGTGTCTCGAAACGATGAACTTTCGCAACGGTGCACACTCGGGGAGAACACAATTTTATCTTGAAATTTTAGTGAGGGATCACCTTATAATGCTACCGTCGTCCTAAGCAAAACAAGGTGCATAAAAGGATTAACATCACATGCAAATCATAAGTGACATGATATGGCCACGATCTTGTGCTTTTGATCTCCATCTTGAAAGCACCGGCATGATCTCCATCGTCACCGGCATAACACCATGATCTCCATCATCTTGATCTCCATCAACGTGTCGCCATGAGGTTGTCGCGCCAACTATTGCTTCTACAACTATTGCTAACTCATAGCGATAAACTAAAGCAAAAAGGTGAGAATAAATTCAAGACAACCCTATGGCTCCTGCCGGTTGCCGTACTCATCGACATGCAAGTCATGATAATCTATACAAAACATTATCATCTCATACATCACATATATCTCATCATGTTTCTGGCCATATCATATCACATCATACCCTGCAAAAACAAGTTAGACGTCCTCTAATTTGTTGTTGCATGTTTTACGTGGCTGCTATGGGTATCTAGCAAGAACGATTCTTACCTGCGCAAAACCACAACGGTGATATACAAGTTGCTATTTCACCTTCTACAAGGACCGCCTCTGTCGAATCCGATTCAACTAAAGTGGGAGAGACAGACACCCGCCAACCATCTTATGCAACAAAGTTACATGTCAGTCGATGGAACCGGTCTCTCGTACGTGGACAAGTAAGGTTGGTCCGAGCCGCTTCATCCCATTATACCGCTGAATCAAGAAAAGACCGAGGGAAGCAATCTGAATATCAACGCCTACAAACTCCTTTGTGTTCTACTCGTGATCTCATCTACGCATAGACCTAGCTCATGATGCCACTGTTGGGGAACGTTGCATGGGAAACAAAAAATTTCCTACGCACATACAAGATCTATCCATGGAGATGAGCATCTACGAGAGGGGAGATCGGATCCACATACCCTTGTAGATCGCTAAGCGGGAAGCGTTAAGAAACGCGGTTGATGTAGTCGAACGTCTTCGCGATCCAAATCGCAAGCCGTCCCGCGATCCAATCACGATCTAGCGCCGCACGCACGGCACCTCCGCGTTCAGCACACATACAGCTCGATGATGATCTCCACCTCCTTGATCTAGCAAGGGAGAGCGGAGAGGTAGATGAGTTCTCCAGCAACACAACGGCGTGGTGGCGGTGGTGGTGGCGCTATCCCGGCAGGGCTACGCCTAGCGCTACCGAAACCGCGGACGGAGGAGAAAACGATCTAGGGAGAGAGAGGGGCGCCAAGGGCTTTGTGTGTACTCTTGGGGCGCCCCCTCCCCTCTATATATAGGTGGAGGGGAATGGAGATCAGCCCCTCCAAGCCCTAGGGCGCAGCCAAGGGGGAGGAGTTGGACTCCTAGTCCAATTCCCTCCCTTTCCATAAACAGGTGGACTTTCCACCTCTCCCAAGCCACATGGGTCTTGAGGGACTTGTGCGCCTGGCCCAATAAGGCCAGGGCGCCTCCCCTCAGACCATGCAAACCCTTGGGACGTGGTGGAACCCTTGGTGGACTTCCGGACTCCTCCGGAAGTTTCCGGAACCTTCTAGAAGCTTCCCGGTATAATTCCGGAAAACCCCGAAACTTTTCCGGTCGCCAAAATATGACTTCCCATATATAAATCTTTACCTCCGGACCATTTTGGAGCTCCTCGTGACGTCCGGGATCTCATCCGGGACTCTGAACAAGCTTCGGTCACCAACATACATAACTCAATAATACCGAAACGTCACCGAACGTTAAGTGTGCAGACCCTGCTGGTTCGAGAACTATGTAGACATGACCGAGACAACTCTACGGTCAATAACCAATAGCGGAACCTGGATGCCCATATCGGTTCCTACATATTCTACGAAGATCTTTATCGGTTGAACCTCTATGTCAAGGATTCAGTTAATCCCGTACGTTGTTCCCTTTGTTCATCGGTATGTTACTTGCCCGAGATTCGATCGTCGGTATCTCCATACCTAGTTCAATCTCGTTACCGGCAAGTCTCTTTACTCGTTCTGTAATACAAGATCCCGTGGCTAACACTTTAGTCACTTTGCTTGCAAGGCTCATTGTGATGTTGTATTACCGAGTGGGCCCTGAGATACCTCTCCGTCACACGGAGTAACAAATCCCAGTCTTGATCCATGCCAACTCAACAGACACCCTCGGAGATACCTGTAGAGCATCTTTATAGTCACCCAGTTACGTTGTGATGTTTGATACAAACAAGGTACTCCTCCGGTGTCAGCGAGTTACATGATCTCATGGTCATAGGAACACATACTTGACATGCAGAAAACAGTAGCAATAAACTGACACGATCATATGCTACGTTCATAGTTTGGGTCTTGTCCATCACATCATTCTCCTAATGATGTGATCCCGTTATCAAATGACAACTCATTTCTACGGCCAGGACACCTTGACCATCTTTGATCAACGAGCTAGTCTAGTAGAGGCTCACTAGGGACACAGTGTTGTCTATGTATCCACACATGTATCTGAGTTTCCGATCAATACAATTCTAGCATGGATAATAAACGATTATCATGAACAAGGAAATATGATAATAACTAATTTATTATTGCCTCTAGGGCATATTTCCAACAAACACATGATGAATACATGAACTCCTCAAACTACGGTACACTGGTGCAGCGACATGCTATACAAACAGTTTTTAACCCCTTTCTGTGATGTAGTTGTAAACCATCGCCTTGCATGTGTGGGCGATAGGGGGGGGTCCATCCCACACGACACGGAAAACCCGTTGGCGATGGTGACCAACGAGCGCAAATGATCTACCAAACGTAATCGTGTGTGGTGCAGGAATATATCGCACAAGCTATATTTTGGGCGTAAGTGTGGGATTTGGGATCAATCACACACGTCTATCATGAGTTAAACGCGTCTAATTGCTCATGGAAAACAAACGGTGTTTGACCTTTTACCGTTTGTGAAACATTACCTAATCCACACGGGCCATGGTATAAACTGTGTGTGATATCTTCATCATCGCACACGAGATTTCCCTGGAAACCATCTGCCATGCATGATATCATCACACACGTTTCCCGAAAATTTTACGCATGGGATCGTCTTTGCATCGGGCACGGTTTCCTGTTGGCTCACGTGTGAGATAAGGTGCTATCACAAACGATTGAGGAGCTCCTAAGCACACGTACAAGAGATGCAAATCGTTTGCGATTTCTTATGTATCACCAACGTTTCAGTTTATATCTCGTGTGCTTTTCCTGTAGATCACAGGCGGTTGCGCTATGAGTTGCGTGTGCTTTTACTGTTGATCACGGGCGGTTCTGCTATGAGTTACGTGTGCTTTTCCTGTAGATCATAGGCGGTTGCGCTATGAGTTGCGTGTGCTTTCCATTTTATATCGCATACGCTTAGTTGCTTGAACCGTGTGCGCAGAAAAAGCCAGGTTATTGTAAAATATCGCATTTGAATCACCCTGCAAATAGCAAATTCACCACAATATGCAATCAACAAATAGTGTCCACATGAAGAACATCCATCATAATTCGGCACAATATGCAATTGAATGAATAGTGTCCACAGGAAAAACATGTTGGGGAACGTTGCATGGGAAACAAAAATTTTCCTACGCACACGCAAGATCTATCCATGGTGATGAGCATCTACGAGAGGGAGAGTGAATCTACATACCCTTGTAGATCGCTAAGCGGAAGCGTTAAGAAACGCGGTTGATGTAGTCGAACGTCTTCGCGATCCAAATCGCAAGTCGTCCCTCAATCCAAACACGATCTAGCGCCGAACGGACGGCACCTCCGCGTTCAACACACGTACGGCTTGATGACGCCTTCACCTCCTCGATCCAGCGAGCGATGGTGAAGTAGTGGATGAGTTCCGGCAGCACGACGGCGTGGTGATGGTGGTGAGGAACAATCTCTGCAGAGCTTCGCCAAGCACTACGGAGATTATGACGGGAGGAACTAGAGGGTTAGGGTTGCCGGCACACGGCTTGGGAAATCTTGATGTGTCCCGTGTGCTAGCCCTGCCCCTCTATTTATATGTTGAGCCCTGGGGTCTAAACTTGGAGAGAAAGCCTCCACAAGGTCGGTTTTGCCTGCACAAGGTCGGTTTGGCCCGCACGGAAAGAGTCCAACTCGGATTCCAGCAGTACCGCGTACAAGCGGTAGTACCGTTCACGAGCGGTAGTACCGCTTACGCGGTAGTACTGCCTTACCAGCGGTAGTACCGCTTAAGGCAGCAGCAAAACTTCCTTTTGCACTTTCCAATACCTCGTGGGCTTTACCCCTTTGGCCCATATAAAGTGTTGCTGCACCCGAACACTTCGGTAAACACTCGGAACCCCTTCCGGTGAATTCCAGAACCCTTCCGGAGATCAAAACACTATTATCACATATATCAATCTTTACCTCCGGACTCTTCCGGAGATCCTTGTCATGTCCGGGATCTTATCCGGGACTCCGAACAACCTTCGGTCACCAACACAATAACTCAACTATACTAATCGTCACCAAACGTTAAGTGTGTAGACCCTGCGGGTTCGAGAACTATGTAGACATGACCGAGACACCTCTACGGCCAATAACCAATAGCGGGACCTGGATGCCCATATTGGTTCCTACATATTCTACGAAGATCTTCATCGGTTGAACCTCTATGTCAAGGATTCAGTTAATCCCGTATACTGTTCCCTTTGTTCTTCGGTATGTTACTTGCCCGAGATTCGATCGTCGGTATCTCTATACCTTGTTCAATCTCGTTACCGGCAAGTCTCTTTACTCGTTCCGTAATACAAGATCCTGTGGCTAACTCTTTAGTCACTTTGCTTGCAAGGCTCATTGTGATGTTGTATTACCGAGTGGGCCCTGAGATACCTCTCCGTCACATGGAGTAACAAATCCCAGTCTTGATCCATGCCAACCCAACAGACACCCTCGGAGATACCTGTAGAGCATCTTTATAGTCACCCAGTTACGTTGCGACGTTTGATACACACAAGGTACTCCTCCGATGTCAGGGAGTTGCATGATCTCATGGTCATAGGAACAGATACTAGACATGCAGAAAACAATAGCAATAAACTGACACGATCATATGCTACGTTTACAGTTTGGGTCTTGTCCATCACATCATTCTCCTAATGATGTGATCCCATTATCAAATGACATCTCATGTCCATGGCTAGGAAACCTTCACCATCTTTTGATCAACGAGCTAGTTAACTAGAGGCTTACTAGGGACACAGTGTTGTCTATGTACCCACACATGTATTTGAGTTTGCAATCAATACAATTATAGCAAGGATAATAAACGATTATCATGAACAAGGAAATATAATAATAACCAATTTATTATTGCCTCTAGGGCATATTTCCAACAGTCTCCCACTTGCACTAGAGTCAATAATCTAGTTCACATCACTATGTGATTTACATTGGAATGAATATAACACCCATGCAGTTCTGGTGTTGTTCATGTTTAGCCCTTGGAAGAGGTTTAGTCATCGGATCTGCAACATTCAGATCCGTGTGTACTTTGCAAATATTTATGTCGTCCTCCTTGATGTAATCGCGGATGGAATTGAAATGTCGCTTTATGTGGCTGGTCCTCTTGTGAAATCTTGGTTCCTTGGCTAGAGCAATGGCACCAGTATTATCACAAAACAGAGTCATTGGGTTAAGCGCACTAGGCACTACTCCAAGATCTGTCATGAACTCCTTCATCCAGACACCTTCCTTCGCCGCCTCCGAGGCAGCGATGTACTCCGCTTCGCATGTAGAATCAGCTACCACGCTTTGCTTGGAACTGCACCAGCTAACCGCACCCCCATTAAGAATAAATACGTATCCGGTTTGTGACTTAGAGTCATCCGGATCAGTGTCAAAGCTTGCATCGACATAACCCTTTACGACGAGCTCTTGATCACCTCCATAAACGAGAAACATGTCCTTAGTCCTTTTCAGGTACTTCAGGATATTCTTGACCGCCATCCAGTGTTCCATTCCTGGATCACTTTGAAACCTTCCGACCATACTTATGGCAAGGTTGACATCGGGTCTTGTGCACAGCATTGCATACATGACAGAGCCTATGGCTGAAACATAGGGGATGACACTCATCTTTTCTCTATCTCCTGCAGTCACTGGGCATTGAGTCTTACTCAACAACACACCTTGCAAAACAGGCAAGAACCCCTTCTTGGACTGATCCATTTTGATCTTCTTCAAAATCTTATCAAGGTATGTGCTTTGTGAAAGTCCTATTAAACGTCTTGATCTATCTCTATAGATCTTGATGCCTAATATGAAAGCAGCTTCTCCTAGGTCCTTCATTGAAAAACTCTTGTTCAAATATTCCTTCACGCTTTCCAACATTTCTATATTGTTTCCAATCAGTAATATGTTATCCACATATAATATTAGAAACGCTATAGAGCTCCCACTCACTTTCTTGTAAATACAAGCTTCTCCGTAAACTTGTATAAACTCGAACGCTTTGATCACCTCATCAAAGCGAAGATTCCAACTCCGAGATGCTTGCACCAGTCCATAAATGGATCGCTGGAGTTTGCAAACTTTGTCAGCATTCTCTGGATCGACAAAACCTTCTGGTTGCATCATATACAACTCTTCCTTAAGGAAACCGTTAAGGAACGCTGTTTTGACATCCATCTGCCAAATTTCATAATCGAAAAATGCAGCTATTGCTAACATGATTCTGACGGACTTAAGCATCGCTACGGGTGAGAAGGTCTCATCGTAGTCAACTCCTTGAACTTGTGAAAAACCCTTTGCCACAAGTCGAGCTTTATAGACGGTGACATTACCGTCCACGTCCGTCTTCCTCTTAAAGATCCATTTGTTCTGAATGGCCTTACGCCCTTCAGGTAATACTTCCAAAGTCCACACTTTGTTTTCATACATGGATCCCATCTCGGATTTCATGGCCTCTAACCACTTCTCGGAATCCGGGCCCATCATCGCTTCTCCATAGCTCGTAGGTTCATCGTTGTCCAACAACATGACCTCTAAGACAGGGTTGCCGTACCACTCAGGAGCAGTACGCGTCCTTGTCGACCTACGAGGTTCGATAGCAACTTGATCCAAAGCTTCATGATCATCATCATTAACTTCCTCTTCAGCTGATGTAGGCTCTACAGAAACATCTTTCTGCGCTGCGCTACTCTCAGGTTGAAGTAAAGGTTCAACAACCTCATCAAGTTCTATCTTCCTCCCACTCAATTCTTTCGAGAGAAACTCTTTCTCAAGAAATGTTCCGTTTTTAGCAACAAACACTTTGCCTTCGGATCTGAGGTAGAAGGTATACCCAACTGTCTCTTTTGGGTATCCTATGAAGACGCATTTCTCCGCTTTGGGTTCCAGCTTTTCAGGCTGAAGCTTTTTGACATAAGCATCACATCCCCAAACTTTAAGAAACGGCAGCTTTGGCTTCTTGCCAAACCAAAGTTCATATGGCGTCGTCTCAACGGATTTCGATGGTGCCCTATTTAAAGTGAATGCAGCTGTCTCTAATGCATAACCCCAAAACGATAGTGGCAAATCGGCAAGAGACATCATAGATCGCACCATATCCAATAAGGTTCGATTACGACGTTCGGACACACCATTACGCTGTGGTGTTCCAGGCGGTGTTACTTGTGAAACAATTCCACATTGTCTTAAGTGACTGCCAAACTCATAACTCAGATATTCTCCTCCTCGATCAGATCGTAGGAATTTAATCTTCTTGTTACGATGATTCTCAACTTCACTCTGAAATTGTTTGAACTTTTCAAATGTTTCAGACTTGTGTTTCATTAAGTAAATATACCCATATCTACTTAAGTCATCAGTGAAGGTGAGAAAGTAACGATAACCACCGCGCGCCTCAATACTCATCGGACCGCACACATCAGTATGTATGATTTCCAATAAGTCACTTGCCCGTTCCATTGTTCCAGAGAACGGCGTTTTAGTCATCTTGCCCATGAGGCATGGCTCACATGTGTCAAGTGATTCAAAATCAAGTGACTCCAAAAGTCCATCAGCATGGAGCTTCCTCATGCGTTTTACGCCAATATGACCTAAACGGCAGTGCCACAAGAAAGTGGTATTATCATTATCAATTCTACATCTTTTGGCATCAATGTTATGAACATGTGTATCATTACTATCGAGATTCAATAAGAATAAACCCCTCACTTCGGGTGCATGACCATAAAAGATTTTACTCATATAAATAGAACAACCATTATTCTCTGATTTAAATGAGTAACCGTCTCGCAATAAACAAGATCCAGATATAATGTTCATTCTTAACGCATGCACTAAATAATAATTATTCAGGTTCATCACTAATCCCGATGGAAATTGAAGAGCGAGCGTGCCGACGGCGATCACATCAACCTTGGAACCATTTCCCACGCGCATCGTCACTTCGTCCTTTGCCAGCCTCCGTCTATTCCGCAGTTCCTATTTTGAGTTGCAAATATGAGCAACCGCACCGGTATCAAATACCCAGGCACTACAACGAGAGTTGGTAAGGTACACATCAATAACATGTATATCATATATACCTTGTTTGTTGTTGGCCGCCTTCTTGTCAGCCAAATACTTGGGGCAGTTCCGCTTCCAGTGTCCAGTTCCCTTGCAATGAAAGCACACAGTTTCTGGTTTGGGTCCAGCCTTGGGTTTCTTCACGGGAGGAGCAACTTCTTTGCCACTCTTGGAGTTACCCTTCTTACCCTTGCCATTTTTCTTGAAACTAGTGGTTTTATTGACCATCAACACTTGATGCTCCTTCTGAATTTCAGACTCAGCGGCTTTCAGCATCGCAAACAGCTCGGCGACTGACTTGTTCATCCCGTGCATGTTATAGTTCAACACGAAGCTCTTGTAGCTAGGTGGCAATGATTGAAGAACTCTGTCAGTGATAGCCTCTGGCGGAAGGGGCATCCCCAATTCAGCCAGACGGGTGGAGTACCCAGACATTCTGAGTACGTGATCACTGATAGACCCGTTCTCCTCCATCTTGCAAGCATAGAACTTATCGGAGATCTCATACCTCTCGATCCGGGCATTCTTCTGAAAGATAAATTTCAACTCCTGGAACATCTCATATGCTCCATGACGTTCAAAACGTCTTTGAAGTCCCGGTTCTAAGCCATACAATATTGCACATTGAACTATTGAGTAATCTTCAGAACGAGCCTGCCAGGCGTTCACAACGTCTAGAGACTCAACTGGAGCGGGTGGATCACCAGCGGTGCATCAAGGACATAAGCCTTCTGGGAAGCCGTAAGGATAATCCTTAGATTACGGGCCCAGTCCACAAAGTTACTTCCATCATCTTTCAACTTAGCTTTCTCTAGGAACGCATTAAAATTCAGGGGTGCTACTGCGCGAGCCATGATCTACAACATAAATATAGCAAAGACAACTTAGACTATTGTTCAAGATAATGAGTTTAGTTAATCATATTACTTAAAAACTCCCACTCAAATTGACATCCCTCCGGTCATTCGAGTGTAACATGATCCAAATCCACCAACTCAAGTCCGATCATCACGTGAGTTGAGGTGGTTTCAATGGTGAACATCTTCATGTTGATCATATCGACTATATGACTCATGTTCGACCTATCGGTCTCTTGTGTTCCGAGGCCATGTCTGTACATGCTAGGATCGTCAAGTTTAACCCGAGTGTTCCGCATGTGCAACACTGGCTTGCACCCGTTGTATGTGAACGTAGAGTCTATCACACCCGATCATCACGTGGTGTCTCGAAACAACGAACTTTCGCAATGGTGCACACTCGGGGAGAACACAATTTATCTTGAAATTTAAGTGAGGGATCACCTTATTATGCTACCGTCGTCCTAAGCAAAATAAGATGCATAAAAGGATTAACATCACATGCAAATCATAAGTGACATGATATGGCCATGAACTTGTGCTTTTGATCTCCATCTCCAAAGCACAGGCATGATCTCCATCGTCACCGGCATGACACCATGATCCCCATCATCTTGATCTCCATCAACGTGTCGCCATGAGGTTGTCGCGCCGACTGTTGCTTCCACGACTATTGCTAACTCATAGCGATAAAGTAACGCAAAACGGCGAAAATAATTAAAGACAACTCTATGGCTCCTGCCAGTTGCCGTACTCATCGACATGCAAGTCGTGATATTCTATACAACACATGATCATCTCATACATCACATATATCTCATCATGTAATTGGCCATATCACATCACAACATACCCTGCAAAAACAAGTTAGACGTCCTCTAATTGTTGTTGCAAATTTTACGTGGCTGCTACGGGTTTGCAAGAACCGTTCCTACCTACGCAAAACCACAACGTGGTGTAGTGATTGCTTTTTGATCTTCTAAAAGAACCCTCTTCATTGAAATCGATTCAACTAAAGTGAGAGAGACAGACACCCGCCAGTCACGTTTATGCAACGAGTGCACGTAGCGGTGAAACCTGTCTCGCGTAAGCGTACGCGTAATGTCGGTCCGGGCCGCTTCATCTCACAATACCGCCGAATCAAGTATCAACTAGTAACGGCAAGCAATATGTATACACCCACGCCCACAACTCGTTTGTGTTCTACTCGAGATCGCATCTACGCATAGACCTAGCTCTGATACCACTGTTGGGGAACGTTGCATGGGAAACAAAAAATTTCCTACCCACACGCAAGATCTATCCATGGTGATGAGCATCTACGAGAGGGAGAGTGAATCTACATACCCTTGTAGATCACTAAGCGAAAGCGTTAAGAAACGCGGTTGATGTAGTCGAACGTCTTCGCGATCCAAATCGCAAGTCGTCCCTCGATCCAAACACGATCTAGCGCCAAACGGACGGCACCTCCGCGTTCAACACACGTACGGCTTGATGACGCCTTCACCTCCTCGATCCAGCGAGCGATGGTGAAGTAGTGGATGAGTTCCGGCAGCACGACGGCGTGGTGATGGTGGTGAGGAACAATCTCTGCAGAGCTTCGCCAAGCACTACGGAGATTATGACGGGAGGAACTAGAGGGTTAGGGTTGCCGTTACACGGCTTGGGAAATCTTGATGTGTCCCGTGTGCTAGCCCTGCCCCTCTATTTATATGTTGAGCCCTGGGGTCTAAACTTGGAGAGAAAGCCTCCACAAGGTCGGTTTTGCCTGCACAAGGTCGGTTTGGCCCGCACGGAAAGAGTCCAACTCGGATTCCAGCAGTACCGCTTGAGCGGTAGTACCGCTTCACACAAGCGGTAGTACCGCTTATGCGGTAGTACCGCTTCACACAAGCGGTAGTACCGCTTACGCGGTAGTACTGCCTTACCAGCGGTAGTACCGCTTAAGGCAGCAGCAAAACTTCCTTTTGCACTTTCCAATACCTTGTGGGCTTTACCCCTTTGGCCCATATAAAGTGTTGCTGCACCCGAACACTTCGATAAACACCCGGAACCCCTTCCGGTGAATTCCGGAACCCTTCCGGAGATCAAAACACTATTATCACATATATCAATCTTTACCTCCGGACTCTTCCGGAGATCCTTGTCATGTCCGGGATCTTATCCGGGACTCCGAACAACCTTCGGTCACCAACACAATAACTCAACTATACTAATCGTCACCAAACGTTAAGTGTGTAGACCCTGCGGGTTCGAGAACTATGTAGACATGACCGAGACACCTCTACGGCCAATAACCAATAGCGGGACCTGGATGCCCATATTGGTTCCTACATATTCTACGAAGATCTTCATCGGTTGAACCTCTATGTCAAGGATTCAGTTAATCCCGTATACTGTTCCCTTTGTTCTTCGGTATGTTACTTGCCCGAGATTCGATCGTCGGTATCTCTATACCTAGTTCAATCTCGTTACCGGCAAGTCTCTTTACTCGTTCCGTAATACAAGATCCTGTGGCTAACTCTTTAGTCACTTTGCTTGCAAGGCTCATTGTGATGTTGTATTACCGAGTGGGCCCTGAGATACCTCTCCGTCACATGGAGTAACAAATCCCAGTCTTGATCCATGCCAACCCAACAGACACCCTCGGAGATACCTGTAGAGCATCTTTATAGTCACTCAGTTACGTTGCGACGTTTGATACACACAAGGTACTCCTCCGATGTCAGGGAGTTGCATGATCTCATGGTCATAGGAACAGATACTTGACATGCAGAAAACAATAGCAATAAACTGACACGATCATATGCTACGTTTACAGTTTGGGTCTTGTCCATCACATCATTCTCCTAATGATGTGATCCCGTTATCAAATGACATCTCATGTCCATGGCTAGGAAACCTTCACCATATTTTGATCAACGAGCTAGTTAACTAGAGGCTTACTAGGGACACAGTGTTGTCTATGTACCCACACATGTATTTGAGTTTCCAATCAATACAATTATAGCATGGATAATAAACGATTATCATGAACAAGGAAATATAATAATAACCAATTTATTATTGCCTCTAGGGCATATTTCCAACAAAACATTCATCATAATTCGCGACAATATGCAATTGAGCAAATGCTAGCTAAATTCCAAATATGTAAGACCGAAGACATGACCACATGGAAAACAATGCATCCATGCATATATGTTTAGCTGATAACTGTTGGAAATATGCCCTAGAGGCAATATTAAAATGGTTATTATTATATTTCCTTGTTCATGATAAATGTTTATTATCCATACTATAATTGTATTGATTGGAAACTCAAATACATGTGTGGGTAGATAGACAACACCGTGTCCCTAGTAGGCCTCTAATGGACTAGCTCGTTGATCAAAGGTGGTTAAGGTTTCCTGGCCATAGACTTGAGTTGTCATTTGATAACGGGATCACATCATTAGGAGAATGATGTGATGGACAAGACCCAAACTATGAAAGTAGCATATGATCGTGTCAGTTTATTGCTATTGTTTTCTGCATGTAAAGTATGTGTTCCTATGACCATGAGATCATGTAACTCACTGACACCGGAGGAGTACCTTGTGTGTATCAAACGTCACAACGTAATTGGGTGATAATAAAGATGCTCTATAGGTATCTCCGAGGGTGTCTGTTGAGTTGACATGGATCAAGACTGGGATTTGTTGCTCCGTGTGACGAAGAGGTATCTCAGGGCCCACTTGGTAATACAACATCACAATGAGCCTTGCAAGCAAAGTGACTAAAGATTTAGCCACAGGATCTTGTATTACGGAACGAGTAAAGAGACTTGCCGGTAACGAGATTGAACTAGGTATGGAGATACCGACGATCGAATCTCGGGCAAGTAACATACCGATAAACAAAGGGAACAACGTACGGGGTTAACTGAATCCTTGACATAGAGGTTCAACCGATAAAGATCTTCGTAGAATATGCAGGAACCAATATGGGCATCTAGGTCCCGCTATTGGTTATTGACCGTAGAGGTGTCTCGGTCATGTCTACATAGTTCACGAACCCGCAGGGTCTGCACACTTAACATTCGGTGACGTTTCGGTATTATTGAGTTATGTATGTTGGTGACCGAAGGTTGTTCGGAGTCCCGGATGAGATCCCGGGTGCCACGTTGAGCTCCGGAATGGTCTGGAGGTAAAGATTTATATATAGGAAAGTGGTATTTGGGTTCCGGAAAAGTTTCGGGCCCTTTCAGTAGTGTACCGGGAGTGATGAATAGGTTCCGGGGGTCCACCGGGAGGGGCCCACCCACCCCAGGGGGCACATGGGCCCAAGAGGTGGTGCAACAGCCCCTGGTGGGCTGGGCAGCCGACCCCAGAGGGGCCCATGCGCCCAAAGCAAAGGAAAAAAAAGGGTGGAGGTGCCTTGGAGGGGAGGGACTCCTCCCTAGGGTTCCCACCTCCCTTGTCGGAGGAGGACTCCTCCCCCTAGGTTCGGCCGAACCCCTCCTTGGAGGAGGGGCTAGGGATGCCTCCCCCCTCCCCTTCCCCCTATATATAGTGGGGGTTTTGAGGGCAGCCACCACCTGAAAGCCACGTGCTACCCTCTCCCCTCTAGATCGTCTTTCTCCTCTAGATTAGTTCGGTAGAGCTCGGCGAAGCCCTGCCGGATTAGTTCACCACCACCGCCACCACGCTATTGTGCTGCCGGAGAACTCATCTACCTCTCCGCTCTCACTTGCTGGACCAAGGAGGCGGAGATCGTCATCGAGCTGCACGTGTGCTGAACGCGGAGGTGCCGTCCGTTCGGCGCTAGATCGTGATTGGATCACGGGACGGCTTGCGATTTGGATCGCGAAGTCGTTTGAATACATCAACCGCGTTTCTTAACGCTTCCCGCTTAGCGATCTACAAGGGTATGTGGAGCCGATCTCCCCTCTCGTAGATGCTCATCTCCATGGATAGATCTTGGATGTGCGTAGGAAATTTTTTGTTTCCCATGCAACGTTCCCCAACAGTGGCATCATGAGCTAGGTCTATGCGTAGATGAGATCACGAGTAGAACACAAAGGAGTTTGTGGGCGTTGATATTCAGATTGCTTCCCTCCTTAGTCTTTTCTTGATTCAGCGATATTGTGGGATGAAGCGACTCGGACCAACCTTACTCGTCCACGTACGAGAGACCGGTTCCATCGACTGACATGTAACTTTGTTGCATAAGATGGCTGGCGGGTGTCTGTCTCTCCCACTTTAGTTGAATCGGATTCGACAGAGGCGGTCCTTGTAGAAGGTGAAATAGCAACTTGTATATCACCGTTGTGGTTTTGCGCAGGTAAGAATCGTTCTTGCTAGATACCCATAGCAGCCACGTAAAACATGCAACAACAAATTAGAGGACGTCTAACTTGTTTTTGCAGGGTATGATGTGATATGATATGGCCAGAAACATGATGAGATATATGTGATGTATGAGATGATAATGTTTTGTATAGATTATCATGACTTGCATGTCGATGAGTACGGGGCTAACGCCACTCTTAAGTTGGATACTTCTTCTGAGAGTAGGAGAAATACTGAAAGTTAAACTGTTAGAAGTATAAAGGCAAAAGGAAAGAAGACTGGAATATCCAGCTCATGTATGAATGTCATACAGGTTTTTGATGTATAGAAGGCTGGTCAAAGACATAGTTCTTGGGAATTATGGTTAAACATGTTAATCACTAATTCTTGGGTATTGTGAGTTAATCACAAAGATACCCGCTCGATTGCATTCTGTTGCAACTCGATGTAAGAACTACTATGGCCTGAAAGACTAGCCAGGAATGAGGTTTAGATACACGCAGGGAACATAGTAAATGTTACTATGCCTTCCATAGGTGTATTCCCTATGTATTTACTTTCATAAATCATTTTAGAGTTTTACACACTCTAGCCCATTGCATAAAGTATCTTGCAAGAAGGTTGTTCATAAGAGAACTTTTAATGTTCGGAGTTATGAATAACAAAAGGGCCATACTTTCATTATGAATGAGAAGTATGTTATGAATATTGATAATAATACATTACCTCTGTATTTACTTTCATAATTCATTTAGAGTTTCATACACTCTAGCCCTTTGCATAAGGTATCTTGCAAGGAGGTTATTCATAAGAGAACTTTTGATGTTCGGTGTTATGAATAACATGGAGGGCCATGCTTCCATCCAGGATGGGATGTATGTTATGAATATTGATGGTAATATGATACATCCATAACACTGACGCTAAATGTCGCAAGACTAAAAGAATACCACATATGTGTGGCACTGCATTTGGTCACATTGGAGAAACCCGCATGGAAAATTCCATTATGATGGATTTTAAAGTCATTTGATTTTGAATCATCTGACACTTGCAACTTTCCTCCGAAAAGTGAAGTGACTGAAATACCGTTCACAGGCCATAAGGAACGAGCAACAAACTTATTGGTGATCATACATTTTGATGTGTGTAGTTCAATAAATGTTGTTGCAAGTAGTGGATTTATCTATCTTCAGAAATGACTCAAGTAGATATATTGATATTTACTTGATGAGACGTAAGTCTGGATCTTTTGAATTCATTCATAAGGTTTTCAAAAATGAAGTAGAAGTTGTTGTATAAAGAAAATTATGTTTCTACAATTCGATTGCAGAAAGGAATATTTGAGTTACAAGTTTAGCGAATGTCTGATGAGTTGTGAAAGGGGTTTCATAACTTGCACCTCCCGGAGCACCACTGCAAGTGGAGAGTCCGTGTAGATGTAATCGAACCATTCATGACATGGTAAGATCAAAGATGACATAAATAAATTTGCCATTATCCCTTTTAAAGTGATGCTTTAGAGACTGCGGCTTTTACACTGAAAAGAGCTCCATCGGGTCTGTTGAAATGACGCCATGGTATGGTACGCCCAACCATGTTATATCTTTTCTTAACATTTGGAATATGGGGCTTGTGTAAAAGGTTACAAACCTATTCCAAATCAGACAAGTGCTACTTTGTAGGTTATCCCAAGTCATTGGGTATTTCCCCACCACAATACCAAGGCAAATAGGTTTGCCACAAAGAACGGTATGCTTTTTTGAAGAAAATGGTTCTTTCAAAAAGGTGAGTGGGAGAACAGTGCAACTCGACGAGATAAACAGTATCATCGTCATCAGATCAAAGGAAAGAGACCTTGGAAGTAATTCCGGAGTTTCCTACTGCGACTGATACGGAAGTCTCTACAATAAAATGTATGGACTTCGGTCGATCTTGCAGCTGAACCATGTAGGCAAAGCTCGTGCAAACCTATCAGGTGCGCAAACGAGATATTGTTGTTAGACAACAGTATACCTACGATTCACAAGGAAGCGTTGATGGGCCCTGACTCCGGAATTGGCTAAATGCCAATACAATCCGAGATAGTTTCCATATATGTGATTCAAGATTAAGATCTTGATACACCTTTCGGAAGACTTAGAGTCTAACGAATATTTATGGAACTAAAACCTGATACGGATAAAATGTTTTATCCATAAAGCTCGACTTGTTGCAATAACAAGTTCAAGGAGTTGACTACGATGAGATTGTCTCACCGTGGCGATGCTTAAAGTCGGTTCGGGTTGAACTAGCAATTAATACATATTTCAATCATGAGATATGAAACATGGATGACAAAAGGATTTCCATGTGATGGAAATGAAACCTAGGACTTGTATGTGATACAGTCCAAAGTAATTTGTCGATCCAGAGGATGCTAGTAAGTATGCAAACTTCAGAGTTCCAGCGATGGACAGAAGAGAGCAAAGTGGAGTTGGAATCTTCGTTTTTGATGGAATGGTCAAAAGGGTTTTGACTTCATCAAATGGGTATCGAAGATGCTTGTGATTCAAGAAAGTAAGTGGGAGCATAATAATATTTCTAAAAACCTTGTGTACTTGACACATTGTTAATTGGAAATAAATTTCTTGACACGAATTAGGACTTCATTTGAAAATAGTTTTTCTGATGAAGTGCTTGGGCTAAATAGCCTCAATATTAGGCATGATGATCTATGGAGATAGATTTACCTAATGGGGCTAAGCAATGAATACATATTGACAAGATGCTAAAACTTTTTAGCATTTAAAACGCCAAGGAGTGATTCTTGCCGAAGTCACATGGAAAGAGTTTTTGCAAGACTCGGTGTCCCAAAACACTGATGAGTAAAATACATGATGGAGATTCCACACACTCTTGTGTTTGGATTAATCATGTATTCCATGGTATGTAAAACAACCAGATATGTCCGATACTCCAAAAGTTGTTGCGAGTATGGATACCAAAGTGATCAAAGTACTGATCATAGGACAACAGTGAAAGATGTCATTGAGTACTAGAGTAGTAGTGATGACATGTTTTCTCGCAAGCAGATATTATGAAGTGCTCGTTGTAAGTAATTACATCAATACAGTCTTCATCAATGCTCCATGCGATTTTCGATTTAAGTTAAGGGTTTTGTGTAATACACAATATGATGGCACGGTAGTTGGAAATTGTTCCAAACAAGATACTGTGGCGAATTCTATAACAAAGGCTAAGTATGTTGACGCTTAAAAAGCGACAAAGAAGTTGTTGAATCATATAGTTCATTCATGAACTTAGTATGGTTCCAAGATGGCTTCGGTCTATGGGACACTATTGCAGATAGTTGCTCCATAGCTCAGTCTGAGGAATCAGGTTTCGACCAATGATTCACACATATGCAAAGCCAAGTCCACACAAAATATGAATTTTGTGAAAGCGTGAAAACGCGAGGATATGCAAAGTTACACACGGAGCTGAAGTCGTCAGATCCGTTGGACATCAGGCTATACCACATGCGAAGCATTTTTTACACCAGTATGCCATAGGTGTAAAGTGCATTAGCATTGACTAGATTATTGACTCTAGTGCAAGTGGGAGTCTGTAGGAGATATGCCCTAGAGGCAATAATAAATGTTATTGATTATCTCCCTGTTCATAATTAGGTTTATGTTCCATGCTATAACTGCTATGGTTCTCGAGTCTGCAATAACCACGAGGCTCAGAGGAAGACTCATATGCACGTGTGGAATAATAAACGATAAAATGTATTCCTAGTCTGGCCTCTAAGACTAGCTCAAGTGTTGCATGATGGTTCTGTTTTCCTGATCATGGGCATGTCTATGCCGGCAACTTTGAGGGCACAATGTTAGTAGAACACTTGTGTTGAATCGACCCGATTGATGTTATGCTATGAGATTCATTCGTCATAAGTTAATGGTTAATAACACAGAGAAGTTAATGTTTGCATAATTCCTTAGACCATGAGAGTGTCGAGTTTCTTCATGCTTGCTTCATGAACTTTGGGGTTTGTTAAACGTCATCCGTAAATGGGTGGCTATTACGGCGGCTTACGGGTTCATGGAAAAGTATGTTAAGTAACTTGATAGCTCAAGATTGGGATTTGCTCCTCCGACGATGGAGAGATATCTCTGGGCCCTCTCGGTGTTACGGTATCCATCATCGTCTGGCCAGACACAAGTATGATTTGATCACAGGGATACCGGAACACAGAAACGAGAAAAGAGAACAAAAACCGGCAACGAGGTAACTGGCATTGTGGACAAGTGTTGATCCACGAGGATGCCGATGTTTCTCACCTCGGGTATTTGTAACATATCGCAAAGCAACAGGAATAGCACACGGCAACTGGAGGTTCACTCGAATATTCATTCGTGTGGGTATAGGGGTCAATATGGGTGTCCACGGCTCCGATGTTGATCATTGATCGGAAGGGGTTCCGGGTCATGTCTATGCTTCACCGAACCTATAGGGTCACACGCTTAAGGGTCATCTATCTGCTGAATACTAGACGGGGAGTCTGAGAGAAAATCACCGAAAAAGTTTCGGACGAAACGGAAACGTTCTGGAGAGGATATCGGAATAGTTCCGGTGAAACCGAAAAGTTGTTTCGGAGTACACCATAAAGTCAAAATGGTTTCGGCACATGCCTGATAATTCTTGGAGGGTGCCAGAATCGTTCTGGAAACTTTCTGGAATTTTCCGGGATGAAAACCGGAAATGTTCCGGAGCTGCCGGAACCACTTCAGATGCTTTTCGCAGATGAAAATCACTAAACCGGAATTGTTCCGGCTCGCGTTGAAAATTATTTTGGTGGGTACTGGAAATGTTCTAAGCCCACATGAATATTTTCAGTTCGATCAGACGCTGAAAAATGTCGTCGTGAATAGTGAAAGTGCTTTTTGGGATATTTATGGAAAAGTCACCTTTTGGGATATTTTCCCAAAAGGTTTCTAGAAGGCTTGGGGGCCAAGAAACCCTACCCCTTGGATTTCCTATAAATAGAGGTGGAGGGGCTGCCTCCACACTCACTCCTTCTCACATACAAGTGCCATGACATTTCTGGCTTCTCTCTCCCTCCCAGCGAAATAGTTTCGTAGAGCCGAAAGGCTGTCTGGGTTCCGGTGGGGACTAGTTCTGGACGGCGAAGCCCTGCCGGATAGATGACACCGTATGTGTGCAACCCCGTAGAGAGGTCGTAGGTTCGATCTTTTTGCCCGAGGGGCTGTTCGAGGGTCCTCCCGAAGGGCTGTCCGAGTTTCGGGGGTCCTCCCGAAGGGCTGTCCGTGAGGCCTCCCGGAGGGCTGTCCGAGGATCCGTCCGGTGGGACTATCCGAAAGACTGTCCAGAGGCCTCCCGGAGGGCTGTCCGAGGATCCGTCCGGTGGGACTATCCGAAAGACTGTCCAGAGGCCTCCCGGAGGGCTGTCCGAGGATCCGTCCGGTGGGACTATCCGAGGGACTGTCCCGAGGCCTCTCGAAGGGCTGCCCGGAGATCCATCCGGTGAGCTGACGAGGGAGTACATCCTCGCGGTTGGGAGGTTGTAAAATCCTAGCTGCGGGGATCTGCACCGCCGATCGTCATCGACTCTACTTCCGCTGCGCTACGAGTCGGTAACGAAACAGATCAAACCTTGTATGCAGTCTCCATAGTGATCCTGGGCTGGTACGTAGGTCGGAAATTTTTTGTTTTCTGCTGCGTTACCCTACAGTGGCATCATGAGCCGTGCTATGCGTAGATGCAGGTTGCGATCTAGAATACATGAGATGTATGGGTGTTGCACAATATAATTAGGTAGTAGATGAGTTCTATTGCTGAAAATTATTTGTGCGGGTAGCAGATGAAATCTCTTACCCGATGTTCTTGTTGCTTCCCTGGAATTTGCATATTTCTGATCTTGATAACAGTATGGTGGAGTTTCAAAGTTCTGGCAATCCGCGATCCTGATTGATCAACGAAGTGCTAACAGTTCTTTGAATTCCACCATAGTTAAAAAGAAAGATGAAATTTCGCAGACGAAAGGGCAATGCAGATATGATCTGCACGGGGGTCACGCGTATGACGAAGTTCAGTATGGGGCTCGAGATTTTATTATCTCATGTTTCATACACCCCGCAATGTTAATCTAGCGACTTGGATTATCATGCTTGATGATGGACGTTGGTAGCTTCGGTTTGTTTCGAAACCTTAGAAGCCACGTAAAATAAAATTTTGCATGAACCGATTAGAGGCGTCCAACTTGGTTTTGCAGGATGGTTTGCATGTGCATATGATGTGGTATAGCAGTGTTCATAATAATTTGATTATGTATGAGATGACTATATGATGTAAATTGATTAACATGACCTGCGTGTCATGATTCGGCATGATGGCTGGAGCCATATGATTGCACTTTAATGACCTGCGTGTCAACCTTATGTAATGCACTTATTTTATTAGCTATAGAGATAGCAATATTATCTGGTGCATCGACAAGGTGGTGGCAATCTTCGCGAAGGTGAACACCGACGCGAATGCCGAAGATGTAGAAATGAAAGACTTCTCCGTCAGAAAGGGCTATACCATATCATGCTATTATGAATTGCCTGAGATGTTTATCCCTTACGATGCACCCTTCTTGATTGCGCAGTAGTCGCTTTTATTAGGGTGATCTCTCACAAAAATATCAAGTAGTTAGTGTTCTCCCAAGTGTAGCACCGTCACGGCACCCAACTTTTCGGGGTGTCACATGCTAACATGGGCACGAACGATTAGAGAAGTGTGAGGCGGGTGAGTTGAGACCTCGCAGCAAGATCACTTGGTTGTCTTGACGTTCAGGCATGAAAGTCATGAGCTCGGAACACACGCATCGAAAGATGAACAAGAGTCACATAGAGATGTGATTGGCAAGTTGGCCTACCGGTTGAGATTTTTCGTCATCTGTGATGCTACCATCGTGGCGAACAATCAAAAATCGGGTCTTGTATCACTCATAATCAATTTTGAGAGATATTGATTTGAGTGGGAGCGCACTGTAGAATTAACTTGTTTAATTCTCGGTGCAATTAATTCTGAACACTGTCTAAAGTGTGATTTGCATAAAAGTTGTAGAATAATGGCTCGCGTTTCCACCTTCCCTATTAAAATTGAATAGTTGTTAAATATCTGGTTAAAACTTTACGGTTGGTAACGTAATGTGAGGATTGTCCTCAAGAGTGCCGAGAAGGATTTTGTCCTATCGCATGCTTTCGGTATTCTCCCACTAATGCTATGGATCATGTGACACTCGTCCTTCGATCCAAAAAGCTAGAATTCCGTTTTCAGTCAAGTGCAATATGTTTGCTTCCATGAGACCCGAACTTCGAAAGTTTGGATAGTTATGTGATATTCATGGAATCTGAAAATCATTTTCAGAGACAGACAAAGGTTAAAAGATATGAGATATCCAAAGCAATGTTTGTTTGTAAACTATTAGTAAAGAAGTTTACTATGCATTAGACTGATAAGAGAGGGATCCAGGAGAACGCCTGTCATATGATGAAAGGTGAATAAAACAACAACTTAAAGAGAAAGGAAGTGTCCGAAGGGTGTTAGTAAGACTTTCACGCTTAGGAAGTCCGGGGCTAACGCCACTCTTAAGTTGGATACTTCTTCTGAGAGTAGGAGAAATACTGAAAGTTAAACTGTTAGAAGTATAAAGGCAAAAGGAAAGAAGACTGGAATATCCAGCTCATGTATGAATGTCATACAGGTTTTTGATGTATAGAAGGCTGGTCAAAGACATAGTTCTTGGGAATTATGGTTAAACATGTTAATCACTAATTCTTGGGTATTGTGAGTTAATCACAAAGATACCCGCTCGATTGCATTCTGTTGCAACTCGATGTAAGAACTACTATGGCCTGAAAGACTAGCCAGGAATGAGGTTTAGATACACGCAGGGAACATAGTAAATGTTACTATGCCTTCCATAGGTGTATTCCCTATGTATTTACTTTCATAAATCATTTTAGAGTTTTACACACTCTAGCCCATTGCATAAAGTATCTTGCAAGAAGGTTGTTCATAAGAGAACTTTTAATGTTCGGAGTTATGAATAACAAAAGGGCCATACTTTCATTATGAATGAGAAGTATGTTATGAATATTGATAATAATACATTACCTCTGTATTTACTTTCATAATTCATTTAGAGTTTCATACACTCTAGCCCTTTGCATAAGGTATCTTGCAAGGAGGTTATTCATAAGAGAACTTTTGATGTTCGGTGTTATGAATAACATGGAGGGCCATGCTTCCATCCAGGATGGGATGTATGTTATGAATATTGATGGTAATATGATACATCCATAACACTGACGCTAAATGTCGCAAGACTAAAAGAATACCACATATGTGTGGCACTGCATTTGGTCACATTGGAGAAACCCGCATGGAAAATTCCATTATGATGGATTTTAAAGTCATTTGATTTTGAATCATCTGACACTTGCAACTTTCCTCCGAAAAGTGAAGTGACTGAAATACCGTTCACAGGCCATAAGGAACGAGCAACAAACTTATTGGTGATCATACATTTTGATGTGTGTAGTTCAATAAATGTTGTTGCAAGTAGTGGATTTATCTATCTTCAGAAATGACTCAAGTAGATATATTGATATTTACTTGATGAGACGTAAGTCTGGATCTTTTGAATTCATTCATAAGGTTTTCAAAAATGAAGTAGAAGTTGTTGTATAAAGAAAATTATGTTTCTACAATTCGATTGCAGAAAGGAATATTTGAGTTACAAGTTTAGCGAATGTCTGATGAGTTGTGAAAGGGGTTTCATAACTTGCACCTCCCGGAGCACCACTGCAAGTGGAGAGTCCGTGTAGATGTAATCGAACCATTCATGACATGGTAAGATCAAAGATGACATAAATAAATTTGCCATTATCCCTTTTAAAGTGATGCTTTAGAGACTGCGGCTTTTACACTGAAAAGAGCTCCATCGGGTCTGTTGAAATGACGCCATGGTATGGTACGCCCAACCATGTTATATCTTTTCTTAACATTTGGAATATGGGGCTTGTGTAAAAGGTTACAAACCTATTCCAAATCAGACAAGTGCTACTTTGTAGGTTATCCCAAGTCATTGGGTATTTCCCCACCACAATACCAAGGCAAATAGGTTTGCCACAAAGAACGGTATGCTTTTTTGAAGAAAATGGTTCTTTCAAAAAGGTGAGTGGGAGAACAGTGCAACTCGACGAGATAAACAGTATCATCGTCATCAGATCAAAGGAAAGAGACCTTGGAAGTAATTCCGGAGTTTCCTACTGCGACTGATACGGAAGTCTCTACAATAAAATGTATGGACTTCGGTCGATCTTGCAGCTGAACCATGTAGGCAAAGCTCGTGCAAACCTATCAGGTGCGCAAACGAGATATTGTTGTTAGACAACAGTATACCTACGATTCACAAGGAAGCGTTGATGGGCCCTGACTCCGGAATTGGCTAAATGCCAATACAATCCGAGATAGTTTCCATATATGTGATTCAAGATTAAGATCTTGATACACCTTTCGGAAGACTTAGAGTCTAACGAATATTTATGGAACTAAAACCTGATACGGATAAAATGTTTTATCCATAAAGCTCGACTTGTTGCAATAACAAGTTCAAGGAGTTGACTACGATGAGATTGTCTCACCGTGGCGATGCTTAAAGTCGGTTCGGGTTGAACTAGCAATTAATACATATTTCAATCATGAGATATGAAACATGGATGACAAAAGGATTTCCATGTGATGGAAATGAAACCTAGGACTTGTATGTGATACAGTCCAAAGTAATTTGTCGATCCAGAGGATGCTAGTAAGTATGCAAACTTCAGAGTTCCAGCGATGGACAGAAGAGAGCAAAGTGGAGTTGGAATCTTCGTTTTTGATGGAATGGTCAAAAGGGTTTTGACTTCATCAAATGGGTATCGAAGATGCTTGTGATTCAAGAAAGTAAGTGGGAGCATAATAATATTTCTAAAAACCTTGTGTACTTGACACATTGTTAATTGGAAATAAATTTCTTGACACGAATTAGGACTTCATTTGAAAATAGTTTTTCCGATGAAGTGCTTGGGCTAAATAGCCTCAATATTAGGCATGATGATCTATGGAGATAGATTTACCTAATGGGGCTAAGCAATGAATACATATTGACAAGATGCTAAAACTTTTTAGCATTTAAAACGCCAAGGAGTGATTCTTGCCGAAGTCACATGGAAAGAGTTTTTGCAAGACTCGGTGTCCCAAAACACTGATGAGTAAAATACATGATGGAGATTCCACACACTCTTGTGTTTGGATTAATCATGTATTCCATGGTATGTAAAACAACCAGATATGTCCGATACTCCAAAAGTTGTTGCGAGTATGGATACCAAAGTGATCAAAGTACTGATCATAGGACAACAGTGAAAGATGTCATTGAGTACTAGAGTAGTAGTGATGACATGTTTTCTCGCAAGCAGATATTATGAAGTGCTCGTTGTAAGTAATTACATCAATACAGTCTTCATCAATGCTCCATGCGATTTTCGATTTAAGTTAAGGGTTTTGTGTAATACACAATATGATGGCACGGTAGTTGGAAATTGTTCCAAACAAGATACTGTGGCGAATTCTATAACAAAGGCTAAGTATGTTGACGCTTAAAAAGCGACAAAGAAGTTGTTGAATCATATAGTTCATTCATGAACTTAGTATGGTTCCAAGATGGCTTCGGTCTATGGGACACTATTGCAGATATTTGCTCCATAGCTCAGTCTGAGGAATCAGGTTTCGACCAATGATTCACACATATGCAAAGCCAAGTCCACACAAAATATGAATTTTGTGAAAGCGTGAAAACGCGAGGATATGCAAAGTTACACACGGAGCTGAAGTCGTCAGATCCGTTGGACATCAGGCTATACCACATGCGAAGCATTTTTTACACCAGTATGCCATAGGTGTAAAGTGCATTAGCATTGACTAGATTATTGACTCTAGTGCAAGTGGGAGTCTGTAGGAGATATGCCCTAGAGGCAATAATAAATGTTATTGATTATCTCCCTGTTCATAATTAGGTTTATGTTCCATGCTATAACTGCTATGGTTCTCGAGTCTGCAATAACCACGAGGCTCAGAGGAAGACTCATATGCACGTGTGGAATAATAAACGATAAAATGTATTCCTAGTCTGGCCTCTAAGACTAGCTCAAGTGTTGCATGATGGTTCTGTTTTCCTGATCATGGGCATGTCTATGCCGGCAACTTTGAGGGCACAATGTTAGTAGAACACTTGTGTTGAATCGACCCGATTGATGTTATGCTATGAGATTCATTCGTCATAAGTTAATGGTTAATAACACAGAGAAGTTAATGTTTGCATAATTCCTTAGACCATGAGAGTGTCGAGTTTCTTCATGCTTGCTTCATGAACTTTGGGGTTTGTTAAACGTCATCCGTAAATGGGTGGCTATTACGGCGGCTTACGGGTTCATGGAAAAGTATGTTAAGTAACTTGATAGCTCAAGATTGGGATTTGCTCCTCCGACGATGGAGAGATATCTTTGGGCCCTCTCGGTGTTACGGTATCCATCATCGTCTGGCCAGACACAAGTATGATTTGATCACAGGGATACCGGAACACAGAAACGAGAAAAGAGAACAAAAACCGGCAACGAGGTAACTGGCATTGTGGACAAGTGTTGATCCACGAGGATGCCGATGTTTCTCACCTCGGGTATTTGTAACATATCGTGAAGCAACAGGAATAGCACACGGCAACTGGAGGTTCACTCGAATATTCATTCGTGTGGGTATAGGGGTCAATATGGGTGTCCACGGCTCCGATGTTGATCATTGATCGGAAGGGGTTCCGGGTCATGTCTATGCTTCACCGAACCTATAGGGTCACACGCTTAAGGGTCATCTATCTGCTGAATACTAGACGGGGAGTCTGAGAGAAAATCACCGAAAAAGTTTCGGACGAAACGGAAACGTTCCGGAGAGGATATCGGAATAGTTCCGGTGAAACCGAAAAGTTGTTTCGGAGTACACCATAAAGTCAAAATGGTTTCGGCACATGCCTGATAATTCTTGGAGGGTGCCAGAATCGTTCTGGAAACTTTCTGGAATTTTCCGGGATGAAAACCGGAAATGTTCCGGAGCTACCGGAACCGCTTCAGATGCTTTTCGCAGATGAAAATCACTAAACCGGAATTGTTCCGGCTTGCGTTGAAAATTATTTTGGTGGGTACTGGAAATGTTCTAAGCCCACATGAATATTTTCAGTTCGATCAGACGCTGAAAAATGTCGTCGTGAATAGTGAAAGTGCTTTTTGGGATATTTATGGAAAAGTCACCTTTTGGGATATTTTCCCAAAAGGTTTCTAGAAGGCTTGGGGGCCAAGAAACCCTACCCCTTGGATTTCCTATAAATAGAGGTGGAGGGGCTGCCTCCACACTCACTCCTTCTCACATACAAGTGCCATGACATTTCTGGCTTCTCTCTCCCTCCCAGCGAAATAGTTTCGTAGAGCCGAAAGGTTGTCTGGGTTCCGGTGGGGACTAGTTCTGGACGGCGAAGCCCTGCCGGATAGATGACACCGTATGTGTGCAACCCCGTAGAGAGGTCGTAGGTTCGATCTTTTTGCCCGAGGGGCTGTTCGAGGGTCCTCCCGAAGGGCTGTCCGAGTTTCTGTCCGAGTTTCGGGGGTCCTCCCGAAGGGCTGTCCGTGAGGCCTCCCGGAGGGCTGTCCGAGGATCCGTCCGGTGGGACTATCCGAAAGACTGTCCAGAGGCCTCCCGGAGGGCTGTCCGAGGATCCGTCCGGTGGGACTATCCGAGGGACTGTCCCGAGGCCTCTTGAAGGGCTGCCCGGAGATCCGTCCGGTGAGCTGACGAGGGAGTACATCCTCGCGGTTGGGAGGTTGTAAAATCCTAGCTGCGGGGATCTGCACCGCCGATCGTCATCGACTCTACTTCCGCTGCGCTACGAGTCGGTAATGAAACAGATCAAACCTTGTATGCAGTCTCCATAGTGATCCTGGGCTGGTACGTAGGTCGGAAATTTTTTGTTTTCTGCTGCGTTACCCTACAGTTAGAACAACTGCTTGCTAAACCTTATGCAGGAGATGGAACTGAACATCCTGATATGCACCTCTTATATGTGAACGAAATTTGTAGATTATTTAAGCTTGCAGGTTTACCCGGAGATGAAGTTAAGAAGAAGGTTTTCCCTTTATCTTTGGAGGGAAAAGCATTGACATGGTATAGGCTATGTGATGATCTTGGATCGTGGAACTGGAATCGTTTGCAATTGGAATTCCACCAAAAGTTTTATCCCATGCATCTAGTTCATCATGATCGGAATTATATATATAATTTTTGGCCTCGTGAAGGAGAAAGTATCGCTCTAGCTTGGGGGAGGCTTAAGTCAATGTTATATTCATGCCCCAATCATGACATTCCGAGAGAAGTTATCATTCAGAATTTTTATGCTCGGCTTTCTCATAATGATCAATCCATGCTCGATACTTCTTGTGCTGGTTCTTATATGAAGAAGACTATTGAATTCAAGTGGGATCTCTTAGAAAGAATTAAACGCAACTCTAAAGATTGGGAACTCGACGAAGGTAATGAGTCAGGTATAAAGCTAGAGTTTGATTGTGTTAAATCTTTTATGAATACCGATACTTTTCGCAAGTTTAGCACTAAATATGGACTTGACTTTGAGATAGTAGCCTATTTTTGCGAAGCATTTGCTACTCACGTTGACCTCCCTAAGGAGAAGTGGTTTAAATATCATCCACCTATTAAAGAAGAAATTAAAGAACCGTTCATAGCTAAAGAAGAAACCATCTTTTATAATGTTGATCCAGTTGTGCCTACCGCTTATATTGAAAAACCACCTTTCCCTGTTAGGATAAAGGAACATGCTAAGGTATCAACTGTGGTTCGTAAAAGTAATATAAGAGAACCTAAAACCCCTGAGCAAATTAAAGTAGAACCTAGTGTTGCTATGGTTAAAGATCTCTTGGTAGAAATATTGATGGGCATGTTATCTACTTTTGTGATGAAGCTGCTAGAATTGCTAAACCCGATGAAAAAGATAAACATAGGCCCATAGAAGGCCTGCCTGTTGTCTCGGTCAAAATAGGAGATCATTGCTATCATGGTTTATGTGATTTGGGTGCTAGTGTGAGTGCTATCCCATTTACCTTATACCAAGAAATTATGGATGAAATAGCACCTGCTGAAATGGAAGACATTGATGTTACTATTAAACTTGCTAATAGAGACACTATCACGCCACTTGGGATTGTTAGAGATGTTGAAGTCTTGTGCGGGAAGGTAAAATACCCTACTGATTTTCTAGTCCTCGGTTCCCCACAAGATGACTTTTGTAGCATTATCTTTGGTAGACCTTTCTTGAGCACCGTCAATGCTAAGATAGATTGTGAAAAACAAACTGTCGGTGTCAGTTTTGGTAATGTGTCTCATGAGTTTAATTTTTCCAAGTTTAGTAGACAACCCCGTGATAAAGCATTATCTAGTAAAGATGAAATAATTGGTCTTGCTTCTTTTGCCGTGCCTCCCACCGATCCATTAGAACAATATTTGCTTGACCATGAAAATGATATATACTCTCGTGAAAGAAATGAGATAGATAAAATTTTCTTTGAACAACAACCTCTCCTGAAACATAATTTGCCTATTGAAACTCTTGGAGGACCTCCTCCACCTAAAGGTGATCCTGTGTTTGAATTGAAACAATTGCCTGACACTTTGAAGTATGCTTATCTTGATGAGAAAAAAGATACATCATGTTATTATTAGTGCTAACCTTTCAGAACATGAAGAAGAGAGATTATTGAAAGTTCTGAGGAAGCACCGGGCTGCTATTGGATATACTCTTGATGATCTTAAGGGCATTAGTCCCACTCTATGTCAGCACAAGATTAATATGGAACCTGATGCTAAACCCGTTGTCTATCACCAACGGTGATTGAATCCTAAGATGAAAGAAGTGGTAAGAACTGAAATATTAAAGCTTCTGGAAGCAGGTATAATGTATCCCATAGCTGATAGTAGATGGGTAAGTCCCGTTCATTGTGTTCCCTAGAAAGGAGGTATTACTGTTGTTCCCAATGATAGGAATGAACTCATTCCACAAAGAATTGTCACTGGCTATAGAATGGTAATTGATTTTACAAAATTAAATAAAGCTACTAGGAAGGATCATTACCCTCTACCGTTCATTGATCAAATGCTTGAAAGACTATCTAAGCACACACACTTTTGTTTCTTAGATGGATATTCTGGTTTCTCTCAAATACATGTGTCACAATCCGATCAAGAGAAAACCACCTTTACTTGCCCTTTTGGAACCTATGCTTATAGACGTATGCCTTTTGGTTTATGCAATACACCTACTACCTTTCAAAGATGTATGACTGCTATATTCTCTGATTTTTGTGAAAAGATTGTGGAGGTTTTCATGGATGATTTTTCCGTTTACGGAACTTCTTTTGATGATTGCTTAAGCAACCTTGATCGAGTTTTGCAGAGATGTGAACAAACTAATCTTGTCTTGAATGGGGAGAAGTGCCACTTTATGGTTAATGAAGGCATTGTCTTGGGGCACAAAATATCAGAACGAGGTATTGAGGTGGATAAAGCTAAAGTTGATGCAATTGAGAAAATGCCATGTCCTAAAGATATTAAAGGTATTCGCAGTTTCCTTGGTCATGCTGGTTTTTATAGGAGGTTCATTAAAGACTTCTCTAAAATTTCTAGGCCTCTTACTAATATTTTTCAAAAGGGTATTCCTTTTGTTTTTGATGATAATTGTGTGGAAGCCTTCGAAACACTCAAGAAAGCCTTAACCTCTGCACCTATCATTCAACCACCTGATTGGAACTTGCCTTTTGAAATTATGTGTGATGCTAGTGATTATGCTGTTGGTGCTGTCCTAGGACAAAGAGTTGATAAGAAATTGAATGTTATCCATTATGCTAGTAAAACTCTAGACAGTGCTCAAAAAAACTATGCTACTACTGAAAAAGAATTTTTAGTAGTTGTGTTTGCTTGTGATAAATTTAGATCCTATATTGTTGACTCCAAAGTTATTGTTCACACCAATCATGTTGCTATAAAATACCTTATGGAAAAGAAAGATGCTAAACCTAGACTCATTAGGTGGGTTCTGTTGCTTCAAGAATTTGACTTACACATCATTGATAGGAAGGGAGCTGAGAACCCCGTAGCGGATAACTTGTCCAGGTTAGAAAATATTCTTGATGACCCACTACCTATATATGATAGTTTTCCTGACGAACAGTTAGCTGCAATAAGTGTTTCACAAAACACACCTTGGTATGTTGATTATGCTAACTACATTGTCGCTAAATATATACCACCTAGCTTCACTTACCAACAAAAGAGAAAAAAATTCAATGACTTGAGACATTACTTTTGAGATGACCCACATCTTTATAAAGAAGGAGTAGATGGTATTATTAGACGTTGTGTACCTGAGCATGAACAGGAACAAATCCTATGGAAATGTCATTCCAAAGCTTATGGAGGACATCATGCGGGAGATAGAACTGCTCATAAGGTATTGCAATCTGGTTTTTATTGGCCTACTCTCTTCAAGGATGCCTGTAAGTTTGTCTTGTCTTGTGATGAATGTCAAAGAATTGGTAATATCGGTAAGCATCAGGAAATGCCAATGAATTATTCACTTGTTGTTGAACCATTTGACGTATGGAGTTTTGATTACATGGGGCCTTTTCCTTCCTCCAACGGGTACACTCATATTTTGGTTGCTGTTGATTATGTCACTAAGTGGGTAGAAGCTATTCCAACTAGTAGTGCTGATCACCACACCTCCATTAAAATGCTTAAAGAGGTTATCTCCCCGAGGTTTGGAGTCCCTAGATATTTAATGACTGATGGTGGTTCACACTTTATTCATGGTGCTTTCCGTAAGATGCTTGCTAAATATGATATTAACCATAGAATCGCATCACCCTATCATCCTCAATCTAGTGGTCAAGTTGAACTTAGCAATAGAGAAATAAAATTAATATTACAAAAAACTATCAATAGGTCTCGTAAGAATTGGTCTAAGAAATTAGATGATGCACTTTGGGCCTATAGAACAGCTTATAAAAATCCAATGGGTATGTCTCCATATAAAATGGTGTATGGGAAAGCTTGTCATTTGCCTCTAGAATTAGAACACAAAGCATTTTGGGCAATCAAAGAACTTAACTATGATTTCAAACTTGCCGGTGAGAAGAGGTTATTTGATATTAGCTCACTAGATGAATGGAGAACCCAAGCGTAAAAAATTCTAGGCTATTCAAAGAAAATGTAAAAAGATGGCATGACAAAAGAATCCAAAAGCGGGAATTCAAAATAGGAGATTATGTTCTTTTGTTCAACTCTTGTTTAAGATTTTTTGCAGGAAAGCTTCTCTCAAAATGGGAAGGACCATATATTATCGAAGAGGTTTATCATTCTAGAGCTATCAAGATTAATAACGCCGAAGGTACTAACCCGAAGGTGGTCAATGGACAAATAATTAAGCATTATATCTCAGGTACGCCTATTAACGTTGAAAGCAATGTTATCCAAACCATGACACCGGAGGAACACATAAAAGAAACCTTCCGGAACACTCCAGAATTCTTAAAAATAGGAGGTACGTGATACGGTAAGTAAACGGACTCCGAAAAATCCGCAAAAATATTTTTTGTCAGTTTTGGAATATTTTAGAATTTTGGAAATAAAGAAATAAACTGGAAGGTGATCGAGGTGAGCACGATACACCAGGGCGCACCCTGGTGGGTTGTGCCCACCTCGGATGCCTTCCCGACTCCGTTTTCCTTCCATATACTTGTTTCCCAAGAATAAAAATTCTCTATATATACCCCCGACTGTTTTGACGACCGCATCGTGGAAAAATCCTCTGTTCTTGTTTCGTTCTGTTTCCCTGACAGATCTAAAAATATGTCGTCTCAAGATTCAGAGGGGGAGAGCCATGTTGATCCCTATGTTTCAGACCCAAAGATCTTTAGGGAAATTTACCCCTATCTATGGACCTCGGAGGAAGAAGAAGATGCTACCATGAAGGAAGTAAAGGATGATAGCTCTGAGGAAGAGGATGATCCATTACCTTAACCCGGAGACATGCATGTGGAGTTTAAGAAATCAAGCCTCCCTAGAAGATACAAACCTAAGGTCTAATTTATCCCATCTCGTTTTCTGCAAGAGAGCAAGGCGGCATTGTGCAAAAAGATATTAAAGCTTGAGTTGGAGAACGATGATCTAAGGGAGGAAAACTTTATGCTTAAATATAAGTTGAAGAAGAAAGCTTCCTCAACACCACCACCTTCCTCATCACCACCACCAAAGGAAACTTGAGCACAAGGGTATGGGCACTCCCCTTGGC
Organism: Elymus sibiricus; assembly: GCA_039707655.1. Taxonomy (NCBI): domain Eukaryota; kingdom Viridiplantae; phylum Streptophyta; class Magnoliopsida; order Poales; family Poaceae; genus Elymus; species Elymus sibiricus. Next base: position 399,582,281 of record CM077667.1, read on the forward strand.
TTGAGCCAAGCTTGGGGGAGGTGCCCCGGTATCGTATCACCACCACTTTTATTCACCTTTACCTATTTTAGTTCAATCTTTAGTTTTCCTTTGCTTAGTTGAATAAAAGTTTAGCATGATCTATTTCCGTGTGTTAGTTCCGTGGCCTACCTATCTATGTAATCGAGTGAGAGTTATATAATAAAGTTTAGCTTGAGTTTTTGCCTCTCTACCTTCTTGTTGCAATCAAATAAAGAGAAGAAACAAATGAAAAGGATCATATGCTAATCTCATGGTGAGTAATGACATCACATAAGGAAAAGTATAGGTAGTAAAATTTATTGGAGATTGACAAACATAGCATTGGTCAATAATGCAATTCATGAAAGAATTAATAAGGGAAGAGAAGATTCACATGCAAATACACCATCTTGGACATCTTTAATGATTGTGAGCCCTCATCAAATATTATATGTCAAAATTGTTGACGTTGGACAAGGAAGACAACGTAATGATTTATGTTTGTTCATATCCACATAGAAGTTATATTGTCATAGATCCTTCAACATGTGGTGCTTGCTCAATATCTTTGCTAGCCAAAAATTCCGCACTAAGTAGAAATACTACTTGTGCATCCAAAAACCCAAACCCAAATTCTTTCTTTGAGTGTCCACCATACCTACCTATGGATCGAGAAAGATCCTTCAAGTAAGTTGTCATCGGTGCAACAAGGCAATAAAAATTGCTTCTAAAAGTGTTTTGATCAATTAGTGTAAGAGAAAATTGAGCGCTATACGAACTTATGATGGCAAAGTAATAAAAGCGACGGACTCCATAATAAAGGTTGCTATCATAGGGGGCAATATAGCGTGACGTTCTTTTACATTAAGGGATTGGGCATACAAACCAATAAGCGCATGACAACCTCTGCTTCCCTCTGCGAAGGGCATATCTTTTACTTTTATGTATTTACTTTTATGCAAGAGTCAAAGTATTCTTCCCTATTCCTTTTTACTTTTTCTTTTGCAAGCATCATGTGGTGAGGAAAGATCTAGGCACATATATCCAGTTGGATATGGGTGGGCATGAGTTATTATTGTTAACATCACCCTTGAGGTGAGTAAGTTGGGAGGCGAAACTATAAGCCCCTATCTTCCTATGTGTCCGGTTGAAACTTTTTGTTCATGGGTATGCCGTGAATGTTCGCAATCATAGAAGACTAAATGATGGTTGAGTATGTGGACTTGCCAAAAGGCTCCTACATGAGACCCTTCCTGAAAATATGATGAATTGTAGTTGCAAAGTTGACCGAGAACATAGTTTGTTGGTTCCCAAAAAGGTTTATGCTTCATACTTCTATGTTGTGATGAATTGTTACTTGTTCATGATAAGCTATATGATAAAAATGTATTGAAATAAATTTTATATTAGAGTTTGTTGCTGTTATATTAATAAGCATGATGCTTCTATGTCCGTATTTTGTTTTTATCGACACCTCTCTCTCAAACCATGTGGACATGCTTTTCAATATCGACTTTCACTTGAGGACAAGCGAGGTCTAAGCTTGGGGGAGTTGATACGTCCATTTTGCATCATGATTTCCTACTATTATTTACTTTGTTTTGTTGAATAATAATGCCTTGGGGAGTGATTCTAATGCCTTTTCTCTCATAATATGCAAGGTTTACACAAAGAGGGAGAATACCGGCAGCTGGAATTCTGGACCTAAGAAAAGCACGTCAGAGATACCTATTCTACACAACTCCAATGAAGCTGAAATTTTACGGAGATTATTTTTACATTTAATAAAAAATACTGGAGTAGAAAACTACCGGAGGGGGCCTGCCAGGTGGGCACAACCCACCAGGGCGTGCCAGGCCCCCTGGGCGCGCCCTGATGGGTTGTGGCCACCTCGGCCCACCTCCGGTGCCCATCTTCTGGTATATGGTCACTCTTGACCTAGAAAAAATCAGAGGAGGACTTTCGGGACGAAGCGCCGCCGCCTCGAGGCGGAACTTGGGCAGGAGCACTTTTGCCCTCCGGCGGAGCGATTCCGCCGGGGGAACTTCCCTCCCGAAGGGGGAAATCGAAGCTATCGTCATCACCAACACCCCTCTCATCTTTGGGAGGCCAATCTTCATCAACATCTTCAACAGCACCATCTCCTCTCAAACCCTAGTTCATCTCTTGTGTTCAATCTTTGTACCGGAACCTCAGATTGGTACATGTGGGTGACTAGTAGTGTTGATTACCTTGCGTAGTTGATTACTATATGATTTATTTGGTGGAAGATTATATGTTCAGATCTATTATGCTATTCAATACTCCTCTGATCTTGAGCATGATTATTATTTGTGAGTAGTTACCTTTGTTCTTGAGGTCACGGGAGAAGTCATGTTGCGAGTAATCATGTGAATTTGATATGTGTTCGGTATTTTGATGATATGTATGTTGTGATTCCCTTAGTGGAGTCATGTGAATGTCGACTACATGACACTCCACCATTCATGGGACTAAGGGGATGCATTGTGGAGTAGTTATTAGATGATGGGTTGCTAGAGTGATAGAAGCTTAAACCCTAGTTTATGCGCTACTTCGTAAGGGGCTGATTTGGATCCAAACGTTTAATGCTATGGTTAGATTTTATCTTAATACTTTTCTTGTAGTTGCAGATGCTTGCGAGGGCGTTAATCATAAGTGGGAGGTTGTTCAAGTAAGAACAACACCCAAGCACCGGTCCACCCACATATCAAATTATCAAAGTAGCGAACACGAATCAAACCAACATGATAAAAGTGACTAGACGAAATTCCCGTGTACCCTCAAGAACACTTTGCCTATTACTAGTGATTGTTCTGGCCTGTCCTTTGCCTCAAAAGGATTGGGCTACCTTGTTGCACCTTGTTTACCGTTACCGTTACTTGCTTGTTACCAATTATCTTGCTATCAAACTATCTTTTACCTACAATTTCAGTGCTTGCAAAAATTACCTTGCTGAAAACCGCTTGTCATTTCCTTCTGCTCCTCGTTGGGTTTGACACTCTTACTTATCGAAAGGACTACAATTGATCCCCTATACTTGTGGGTCATCATGTACCTTACCAACTCTCGTTGTAGTGCCTGGGTATTTGATACCGGTTCGGTTGCTCACATTTGCAACTCAAAACAGGAACTGCGGAATAGACGGAGGCTGGCAAAGGACGAAGTGACGATGCGCGTGGGAAATGGTTCCAAGGTTGATGTGATCGCCGTCGGCACGCTCGCTCTTCGATTACCATCGGGATTAGTGATGAACCTGAATAATTGTTATTTAGTGCATGCGTTAAGCATGAACATTATATCTGGATCTTGTTAATTGCGAGGCGGTTACTCATTTAAGTCAGAGAATAATGGTTGTTCTATTTATATGAGTAATATCTTTTATGGTCATGCACCCATTGTGAGGGGTTTATTCTTGTTGAATCTCGATAGTGATGATACACATGTTCATAACATTGATGCCAAAAGATGTAGAGTTGATAATGATAGCACCACTTTCTTGTGGCATTGCCGCTTAGGTCATATTGCTGTAAAATGCATGAAGAAACTCCATGCTGATGGACTTTTGGAGTCACTTGATTTTGAATCACTTGACACATGTGAACCATGCCTCATGGGCAAGATGACTAAGACCCCGTTCTCTGGAATAATGGAACGGGCAAGTGACTTGTTGGAAATCATACATACTGATGTGTGCGGTCCGATGAGCATTGAGGCGCGCGGTGGATATCATTATTTTCTCACCTTCACCGACGACTTAAGTAGATATGGGTATATTTACTTAATGAAACATAAATCTGAAACGTTTGAAAAGTTCAAACAATTTCAGAGTGAAGTTGAGAATCATCGTAACAAGAAGATTAAATTCCTACGATCTGATCGAGGAGGAGAAAATCTGAGTTATGAGTTTGGCAATCACTTAAGACGATGTGGAATTGTTTCATAGTTGACGCCACCTGGAACACCACAGCATAATGGTGTGTCCGAACTGTTGGGGAACGTTGCATGGGAAACAAAAATTTTCCTACGCACACACAAGATCTATCCATGGTGATGAGCATCTACGAGAGGGAGAGTGAATCTACATACCCTTGTAGATCGCTAAGCGGAAGCGTTAAGAAACGCGGTTGATGTAGTCGAACGTCTCCGCGATCCAAATCGCAAGTCGTCCCTCGATCCGATCACGAACTAGTGCCGAACGGACGGCACCTCCGCGTTCAACACACGTACGGCTTGATGACGCCTTCACCTCCTCGATCCAGCGAGCGATGATGAAGTATTAGATGAGTTCCGGCAGCACGACGGCGTGGTGATGGTGGTGAGGAACAATATCTGCAGGGCTTCGCCAAGCACTACGGAGATTATGACGGGAGAACTAGATAGTTAGGGTTGCCGCACACGGCTTGGGGAATTCTTGATGTATCCCGTGTGCTAGCCCTGCCCCTCTATTTATATGTTGAGCCTTAGGGTCTAAACTTGGAGTAAAAGCCTCCTCCAGGTCGGTTTTGCCCGCACAAGGTCGGTTTGGCCCGCAGGGAAAGAGTCCAATTCGGATCCCTGCAGTACCGCGCACAAGCGGTAGTACCGCTCACGAGCGGTAGTACCGCTTCACACAAGCGGTAGTACCGCTTGGGCGGTAGTACCGCTTCACACAAGCGGTAGTACCGCTTACGCGGCAGTACTGCCTTTACCAGTGGTAGTACCGCTTAAGGCAGCAGCAAAACTTCCTTTTGCACTTTCCAATACCTCATGGGCTTTACCCCTTTGGCTCATATAAAGTGTTGCTGCACCCGAACACTTCGGTAAACATCCGGAACCCCTTCCGGTGAATTCCGGAACCCTTCCGGAGATCAAAACACTATTATCACATATATCAATCTTTACCTCCGGACTATTCCGGAGATCCTCGTCATGTCCGGGATCTTATCCGGGACTCCGAACAACCTTCGGTCACCAACAAAATAACTCAACTATACTAATCGTCACCAAACGTTAAGTGTGTAGACCCTGCGGGTTCGAGAACTATGTAGACATGACCGAGACACCTCTACGATCAATAACCAATAGCGGGACCTGGATGCCCATATTGGCTCCTACATATTCTACGAAGATCTTTATCGGTCGAACCTCTATGTCAAGGATTCAGTTAATCCCGTATACTGTTCCCTTTGTTCTTCGGTATGTTACTTGCCCGAGATTCGATCGTCGGTATCTCTATACCTAGTTCAATCTCGTTACCGGCAAGTCTCTTTACTCGTTCCGTAATACAAGATCTCGTGGCTAACATTTTAGTCACATTGCTTGCAAGGCTCATTGTGATGTTGTATTACCGAGTGGGCCCTGATATACCTCTCCGTCACACGGAGTAACAAATCCCAGTCTTGATCCATGCCAACCCAACAGACACCCTCGGAGATACCTGTAGAGCACCTTTATAGTCACCCAGTTACGTTGTGATGTTTGATACACACAAGGTACTCCTCCGATGTCAGGGAGTTGCATGATCTCATGGTCATAGGAACAGATACTTGACATGCAGAAAACAATAGCAATAAACTGACACGATCATATGCTACGTTCGTAGTTTGGGTCTTGTCCATCACATCATTCTCCTAATGATGTGATCCCGTTATCAAATGACATCTCATGTCAATGGCTAGGAAACCTTAACCATCTTTGATCAATGAGCTAGTCAACTAGAGGCTTACTAGGGACACAGTGTTGTCTATGTACCCACACATGTATTTGAGTTTCCAATCAATACAATTATAGCATGGATAATAAACGATTATCATGAACAAGGAAATATAATAATAACCAATTTATTATTGCCTCAAGGGCATATTTCCAACAGTCTCCCACTTGCACTAGAGTCAATAATCTAGTTCACATCACTATGTGATTTACATTGTAATGAATCGAACACCCATGCAGTTCTGGTGTTGTTCATGTTTAGCCCTTGGAAGAGGTTTAGTCATCGGATCTACAACATTCAGATCCGTGTGTACTTTGCAATTATTTATGTCGTCCTCCTTGATGTAATCGCGGATGGAATTGAAACGTCGCTTTATGTGTCTGGTCCTCTTGTGAAATCTTGGTTCCTTGGCTAGAGCAATGGCACCAGTATTATCACAAAACAGAGTCATTGGGTTAAGCGCACTAGGCACTACTCCAAGATCTGTCATGAACTCCTTCATCCAGACACCTTCCTTCGCCGCCTCCGAGGCAGCGATGTACTCCGCTTCGCATGTAGAATCAGCTACCACGCTTTGCTTGGAACTGCACCAGCTAACCGCACCCCCATTAAGAATAAATACGTATCCGGTTTGTGACTTAGAGTCATCCGGATCAGTGTCAAAGCTTGCATCGACGTAACCCTTTACGACGAGCTCTTGATCACCTCCATAAACGAGAAACATGTCCTTAGTCCTTTTCAGGTACTTCAGGATATTCTTGACCGCCGTCCAGTGTTCCATTCCTGGATCACTTTGAAACCTTCCGACCATACTTATGGCAAGGCTGACATCGGGTCTTGTGCATAGCATTGCATACATGATAGAGCCTATGGCTGAAGCATAGGGGATGACACTCATCTTTTCTCTATCTTCTGCAGTCACTGGGCATTGAGTCTTACTCAACTTCACACCTTGCAATACAGGCAAGAACCCCTTCTTGGACTGATCCATTTTGAACTTCTTCAAAACTTTGTCAAGGTATGTGCTTTGTGAAAGTCCTGTTAAGCGTCTCGATCTATCTCTATAGATCTTGATGCCTAATATGAAAGCAGCTTCTCCTAGGTCCTTCATTGAAAAACTCTTGTTCAAATATTCCTTCACGCTTTCCAACATTTCTATATTGTTTCCAATCAACAATATGTCATCCACATATAATATTAGAAACGCTATAGAGCTCCCACTCACTTTCTTGTAAATACAAGCTTCTCCGTAAACTTGTATAAACTCGAACGCTTTGATCACCTCATCAAAGCGAAGATTCCAACTCCGAGATGCTTGCACCAGTCCATAAATGGATCGCTGGAGTTTGCAAACTTTGTCAGCATTCTCTGGATCGACAAAACCTTCTGGTTGCATCATATACAACTCTTCCTTAAGGAAACCGTTAAGGAACGCTGTTTTGACATCCATCTGCCAAATTTCATAATCGAAAAAGGCAGCTATTGCTAACATGATTCTGACGGTCTTAAGCATCGCTACGGGTGAGAAGGTCTCATCGTAGTCAACTCTTTGAACTTGTGAAAAACCCTTTGCCACAAGTCGAGCTTTATAGACGGTGATATTACCGTCCGTGTCCGTCTTCCTCTTAAAGATCCATTTGTTCTGAATGGCCTTACGCCCTTCAGGTAATACTTCCAAAGTCCATACTTTGTTTTCATACATGGATCCCATCTCGGATTTCATGGCCTCTAACCACCTTTCGGAATCCGGGCCCATCATCGCTTCTCCATAGCTCGTAGGTTCATCGTTGTCTAACAACATGACCTCTAAGACAGGGTTGCCGTACCACTCAAGAGCAGTACGCGTCCTTGTCGACCTACGAGGTTCGTTAGCAACTTGATCCAAAGCTTTATGATCATCATCATTAACTTCCTCTTCAGCTGATGTAGGCTCTACAGAAACATCTTTCTGCGCTGCGCTACTTTCAGGTTGAAGTAAAGGTTCAACAACCTCATCAAGTTCTATCTTCCTCCCACTCAATTCTTTCGAGAGAAACTCTTTCTCAAGAAATGTTCCGTTTTTAGCGACAAACACTTTGCCTTCGGATCTGAGGTAGAAGGTATACCCAACTGTCTCTTTTGGGTATCCTATGAAGACGCATTTCTCCGCTTTGGGTTCCAGCTTTTCAGACTGAAGCTTTTTGACATAAGCATCACATCCCCAAACTTTAAGAAACGACAGCTTTGGCTTCTTGCCAAACCAAAGTTCATACGGCGTCGTCTCAACGGATTTCGATGGTGCCCTATTTAAAGTGAATGCAGTTGTCTCTAATGCATAACCCCAAAATGATAGTGGCAAATCGGCAAGAGACATCATAGATCGCACCATATCCAATAAGGTTCGATTACGACGTTCGGACACACCATTACGTTGTGGTGTTCCAGGCGGTGTCAATTGTGAAATAATTCCACACTGTCTTAAGTGACTGCCAAACTCATAACTCAGATATTCTCCTCCTCGATCAGATCGTAGGAATTTAATCTTCTTGTTACGATGATTCTCAACTTCACTCTGAAATTGTTTGAACTTTTCAAATGTTTCAGACTTGTGTTTCATTAAGCAAATATACCCATATCTACTTAAGTCATCAGTGAAGGTGAGAAAGTAACGATAACCACCGCGCGCCTCAATACTCATCGGACCGCACACATCAGTATGTATGATTTCCAATAAGTCACTTGCCCGTTCCATTGTTCCAGAGAACGGCGTTTTAGTCATCTTGCCCATGAGGCATGGCTCACATGTGTCAAGTGATTCAAAATCAAGTGACTCCAAAAGTCCATCAGCATGGAGCTTCCTCATGCGTTTTACGCCAATATGACCTAAACGGCAGTGCCACAAGAAAGTGGTATTATCATTATCAATTCTACATCTTTTGGCATCAATGTTATGAACATGTGTATCATTACTATCGAGATTCAATAAGAATAAACCCCTCACATTGGGTGCATGACCATAAAAGATATTACTCATATAAATAGAACAACCATTATTCTCTGATTTAAATGAGTAACCGTCTCGCAATAAACAAGATCCAGATATAATGTTCATGCTTAACGCAGGCACTAAATAACAATTATTCAGGTTCATCACTAATCCCGATGGTAATCGAAGAGCGAGCGTGCCGATGGCGATCACATCAACCTTGGAACCATTTCCCACGCGCATCGTCACTTCGTCCTTTGCCAGCCTCCGTCTATTCCGCAGTTCCTGTTTTGAGTTGCAAATATGAGCAACCTCACCGGTATCAAATACCCAGGCACTACAACGAGAGTTCGTAAGGTACACATCAATAACATGTATAATATATACCTTGTTTGTTGTTGGCCGCCTTCTTGTCAGCCAAATACTTGGGGCAGTTCCGCTTCCAGTGTCCAGTTCCCTTGCAATGAAAACACACAGTTTCTGGTTTGGGTCCAGCCTTGGGTTTCTTCACGAGAGGAGCAACTGCTTTGCCACTCTTCTTGGAGTTACCCTTCTTACCCTTGCCATTTTTCTTGAAACTTGTGGTTTTATTGACCATCAACACTTGATGCTCCTTCTGAATTTCAGACTCAGCGGCTTTCAGCATCGCAAACAGCTCGGCGACTGACTTGTTCATCCCGTGCATGTTATAGTTCAACACGAAGCTCTTGTAGCTAGGTGGCAATGATTGAAGAACTCTGTCAGTGATAGCCTCTGGCGGAAGGGGCATCCCCAATTCAGCCAGACGGGTGGAGTACCCAGACATTCTGAGTACGTGATCACTGATAGACCCGTTCTCCTCCATCTTGCAAGCATAGAACTTATCGGAGATCTCATATCTCTCGATCCGGGCATTCTTCTGAAAGATAAACTTCAACTCCTGGAACATCTCATATGCTCCATGACGTTCAAAACGTCTTTGAAGTCCCGGTTCTAAGCCATACAATATTGCACATTGAACTATTGAGTAATCTTCAAAATGAGCCTGCCAGGCGTTCACAACGTCTAGAGACTCAACTGGAGCGGGTGGATCACCAAGCGGTGCATCAAGGACATAAGCCTTCTGGGAAGCCGTAAGGATAATCCTTAGATTACGGGCCCAGTCCACAAAGTTACTTCCATCATCTTTCAATTAAGCTTTCTCTAGGAACGCATTAAAATTCAGGGGTGCTACTGCGCGAGCCATGATCTACAACATAAATATTGCAAAGACAACTTAGACTATTGTTCAAGATAATGAGTTTAGTTAATCATATTTACTTAAAAACTCCCACTCAAATTGACATCCCTCCGGTCATTCGAGTGAAACATGATCCAAATCCACCAACTCAAGTCCGATCATCACGTGAGTTGAGGTGGATTCAATGGTGAACATCTTTATGTTGATCATATCTACTATATGACTCATGTTCGACCTTTCGGTCTCTTGTGTTCCGAGGCCATGTCTGTACATGCTAGGCTCGTCAAGTTTAACCCGAGTGTTCCGCATGTGCAACACTGGCTTGCACCCGTTGTATGTGAACGTAGAGTCTATCACACCCGATCATCACGGCGTGTCTCGAAACGACGAACTTTTGCAATGGTGCACACTCGGGGAGAACACAATTTATCTTGAAATTTAAGTGAGGGATCACCTTATTATGCTACCGTCGTCCTAAGCAAAATAAGATGCATAAAAGGATTAACATCACATGCAAATCATAAGTGACATGATATGGCCATGAACTTGTGCTTTTGATCTCCATCTCCAAAGCACCGGCATGATCTCCATCGTCACCGGCATGACACCATGATCTCCATCATCTTGATCTCCATCAACGTGTCGCCATGAGGTTGTCGCGCCGACTGTTGCTTCCACGACTATTGCTAACTCATAGCGATAAAGTAAAGCAAAACGGCGAAAAATAATTAAAGACAACTCTATGGCTCCTGCCAGTTGCCGTACTCATCGACATGCAAGTCGTGATATTCTATACAACACATGATCATCTCATACATCACATATATCTCATCATGTAATTGGCCATATCACATCACAACATACCCTGCAAAAACAAGTTAGACGTCCTCTAATTGTTGTTGCAAATTTTACGTGGCTGCTACGGGTTTGCAAGAACCGTTCCTACCTACGCAAAACCACATCGTGGTGTAGTGATTGCTTTTTGATCTTCTAAAAGAACCCTCTTCATTTAAATCGATTCAACTAAAGTGAGAGAGACAGACACCCGCTAGCCATCTTTATGCAACGAAGTTACATGTCAGTTGAAGGAACCTGTCTCGCGTAAGCGTACGCGTAATGTCGGTCCGGGCCGCTTCATCTCACAATACCGCCGAATCAAGTATCAACTAGTAACGGCAAGCAATATGTATACACCCACGCCCACAACTCGTTTGTGTTCTACTCGAGATCTCATCTACGCATAGACCTAGCTCAGATGCCACTGTTGGGGAACGTTGCATGGGAAACAAAAAATTTCCTACGCACACACAAGATCTATCCATGGTGATGAGCATCTACGAGAGGGAGAGTGAATCTACATACCCTTGTAGATCGCTAAGCGGAAGCGTTAAGAAACGCGGTTGATGTAGTCGAACGTCTCCGCGATCCAAATCGCAAGTCGTCCCTCGATCCGATCACGAACTAGTGCCGAACGGACGGCACCTCCGCGTTCAACACACGTACGGCTTGATGACGCCTTCACCTCCTCGATCCAGCGAGCGATGATGAAGTAGTAGATGAGTTCCGGCAGCACGACGGCGTGGTGATGGTGGTGAGGAACAATCTCTGCAGGGCTTCGCCAAGCACTACGGAGATTATGACGGGAGAACTAGATGGTTAGGGTTGCCGCACATGGCTTGGGGAATTCTTGATGTATCCCGTGTGCTAGCCCTGCCCCTCTATTTATATGTTGAGCCTTGGGGTCTAAACTTGGAGTAAAAGCCTCCTCCAGGTTGGTTTTGCCCGCACAAGGTCGGTTTGGCCCGCAGGGAAAGAGTCCAACTCGGATCCCTGCAGTACCGCGCACAAGCGGTAGTACCGCTCACGAGCGGTAGTACCGCTTGGGCGGTAGTACCGCTTCACACAAGCGGTAGTACCGCTTACGCGGCAGTACTGCCTTTACCAGCGGTAGTACCGCTTAAGGCAGCAGCAAAACTTCCTTTTGCACTTTCCAATACCTCGTGGGCTTTACCCCTTTGGCTCATATAAAGTGTTGCTGCACCCGAACACTTCGGTAAACATCCGGAACCCCTTCCGGTGAATTCCGGAACCCTTCCGGAGATCAAAACACTATTATCACATATATCAATCTTTACCTCCGGACTATTCCGGAGATCCTCGTCATGTCCGGGATCTTATCCGGGACTCCGAACAACCTTCGGTCACCAACAAAATAACTCAACTATACTAATCGTCACCAAACGTTAAGTGTGTAGACCCTGCGGGTTCGAGAACTATGTAGACATGACCGAGACACCTCTACGATCAATAACCAATAGCGGGACCTGGATGCCCATATTGGCTCCTACATATTCTACGAAGATCTTTATCGGTCGAACCTCTATGTCAAGGATTCAGTTAATCCCGTATACTGTTCCCTTTGTTCTTCGGTATGTTACTTGCCCGAGATTCGATCGTCGGTATCTCTATACCTAGTTCAATCTCGTTACCGGCAAGTCTCTTTACTCGTTCCGTAATACAAGATCTCGTGGCTAACATTTTAGTCACATTGCTTGCAAGGCTCATTGTGATGTTGTATTACCGAGTGGGCCCTGATATACCTCTCCGTCACACGGAGTAACAAATCCCAGTCTTGATCCATGCCAACCCAACAGACACCCTCGGAGATACCTGTAGAGCACCTTTATAGTCACCCAGTTACGTTGTGACGTTTGATACACACAAGGTACTCCTCCGATGTCAGGGAGTTTCATGATCTCATGGTCATAGGAATAGATACTTGACATGCAGAAAACAATAGCAATAAACTGACATGATCATATGCTACGTTCGTAGTTTGGGTCTTGTCCATCACATCATTCTCCTAATGATGTGATCCCGTTATCAAATGACATCTCATGTCAATGGCTAGGAAACCTTAACCATCTTTGATCAACGAGCTAGTCAACTAGAGGCTTACTAGGGACACAGTGTTGTCTATGTACCCACACATGTATTTGAGTTTCCAATCAATACAATTATAGCATGGATAATAAACGATTATCATGAACAAGGAAATATAATAATAACCAATTTATTATTGCCTCTAGGGCATATTTCCAACACGAAAGTCGTAATCGAACCTTATTGGATATGGTGCGGTCTATGATGTCTCTTGCCGATTTGCCACTATCGTTTTGGGGTTATGCGTTAGAGACAGCTGCATTCACTTTAAATAGGGCACCATCCAAATCCGTTGAGACGACGTCGTATGAACTATGGTTTGGCAAGAAACCAAAGTTGTCGTTTCTTAAAGTTTGGGGATGCGATGCTTATGTCAAAAAGCTTCAGCCTGAAAAGCTGGAACCCAAAGCGGAGAAATGCGTCTTCATAGGATACCCAAAAGAGACGGTTTGGTACACCTTCTATCTCAGATCCGAAGGCAAAGTGTTTGTCGCTAAGAACGGGTCATTTCTCGAGAAAGAGTTTCTCTCGAAAGAATTGAGTGGGAGGAAGATAGAACTTGATGAGGTTGTTGAACCTTCACTTCAACCAGAGAGTAGCGCAGTGCAAAAAGATGTTTCTACGGAGCGTACATCAGTTGGAGAGGAAGCTAATGATAGTGATCATGAAGTTTCGAATCAAGTTACTATCGAACCTCGTAGGTCGACAAGGGCACGTACTGCTCCTGCGTGGTACGGTAACCCTGTCTTAGAGGTCATGTTGTTGGACAACGATGAACCTACGAGCTATGGAGAAGCGATGGTGGGCCCGGATTCCGACAAATGGTTAGAGGCCCTCAAATCCAAGATAGGATCCATGTATGAAAACAAAGTGTGGACTTTGGAAGTATTACCTGAAGGGCGGAAGGCCATTCAGAATAAATGGATCTTTAAGAGGAAGACGGACGCGGACGGTAATGTCACCGTCTATAAAGCTCGACTTGTGGCAAAGATTTTTTCACAAGTTCAAGGGATTGACTACGATGAGACTTTCTCTCCCGTAGTGATGCTTAAGTCCGTCAGAATCATGTTAGCAATAGCTGCATTTTTCGATTATGAAATTTGGCAGATGGATGTCAAAACAGCGTTCCTCAACGGTTTCCTTGAGTAAGAGTTGTATATGATGCAACCAGAAGGTTTTGTCGATCCAGAGAATGCTAACAAAGTTTGCAAGCTCCAGCGAAACATTTATGGACTGGTGCAGGCATCTCGGAGTTGGAATAAGCGCTTTGATGAGGTGATCAAAGCGTTTGGGTTTATACAAGTTTATGGAGAAGCTTGTATTTACAAGAAAGAAATTGGGAGCTCTATAGTGTTTCTAATATTATATGTGGATGACATATTGCTGATTGGAAACAATATAGAATTTTTGGAAAGCGTGAAGGAATGTTTGAATAAGAGTTTTTCAATGAAGGACCTAGGAGAAGCTGTTTTCATATTAGGCATCAAGATCTATAGAGATAGATCAAGACACTTAATAGGACTTTCACAGAGAACATACCTGGATAAAGTTTTGAAGAAGTTCAAAATGGATCAGTCCAAGAAAGGGTTCTTGCCTGTGTTGCAAGGTGTGAAGTTGAGTAAGACTCAATGCCCAGTGACTGTAGAGGATAGAGAAAAGGTGAGTGTCATCCCCTATGCTTCAGCCATAGGCTCTATCATGTATGCAATGCTGTGCACAAGACCAAACGTCAGTCTTGCCATAAGTATGGCCAGAAGGTTTCAAAGTAATCCAGGAGTGGATCACTGGACGGCGGTCAAGAATATCCTAAAGTACCTGAAAAGGACTAAGGAAATGTTTCTCGTTTATGGAGGTGATCAAGAGCTCGTCATAATGGGTTACGTCGATGCAAGCTTCGACACTAATCCGGATGACTCTAAGTCTCAAACCGGATACGTATTTGTTCTCAATGGAGGAGCGGTAAGCTGGTGTAGTTCCAAGCAAAGCGTGGTAGCTGATTCTACATGCGAAGCGGAGTACATAGCTGCCTCAGAGGCGGGAAAGGAAGGTGTCTGGATGAAGCAGTTCATGACGGATCTTGGAGTAGTGCACAGTGCACTGAACCCAATGACTCTGTTCTGTGACAACACTGGTGCCATTGCTCTAGCCAAGGAACCAAGGTTTCACAAGAGGACTAGACACATAAAAGCCACGCTTCAGTTCCATCCGCGATTACATCGAGGAGGGTGACATAAATATTTGCAAAGTACACACGGATCCGAATGTTGCAGATCCGTTGAGTAAGCCTCTTCCACGAGGTAAACATGATCAACACCAGAACTGTATGGGTGTTAGATTCATTACAATGTAAAATCACATAGTGATGTGAGCTAGATTATTGACTCTAGTGCAAGTGGGAGACTGTTGGAAATATGCCCTAGAGGCAATAATAAAATGGTTATTATTATATTTCCTTGTTCATGATAAATGTTTATTATCCATACTATAATTGTATTGATTGGAAACTTAAATACATGTGTGGGTAGATAGACAACACCGTGTCCCTAGTAGGCCTCTAATGGACTAGCTCGTTGATCAAAGATGGTTAAGGTTTCCTGGCCATA
Organism: Elymus sibiricus; assembly: GCA_039707655.1. Taxonomy (NCBI): domain Eukaryota; kingdom Viridiplantae; phylum Streptophyta; class Magnoliopsida; order Poales; family Poaceae; genus Elymus; species Elymus sibiricus. The sequence goes on from CM077667.1 coordinate 399,597,724, forward strand.
GACTTGAGTTGTCATTTGATAACGGGATCACATCATTAGGAGAATGATGTGATGGACAAGACCCAAACTATGAAAGTAGCATATGATCGTGTCAGTTTATTGCTATTGTTTTCTGCATGTCAAGTATGTGTTCCTATGACCATGAGATCATGTAACTCACTGACACCGGAGGAGTACCTTGTGTGTATCAAACGTCACAACGTAACTGGGTGACTATAAAGATGCTCTACAGGTATCTCCGAGGGTGTCTGTTGAGTTGACATGGATCAAGACTGGGATTTGTTGCTCCGTGTGACGGAGAGGTATCTCAGGGCCCACTCGGTAATACAACATCACAATGAGCCTTGCAAGCAAAGTGACTAAAGAGTTAGCCATAGGATCTTGTATTACGGAACGAGTAAAGAGACTTGCCGGTAACGAGATTGAACTAGGTATGGAGATACCGACGATCGAATCTCGGGCAAGTAACATACCAATAAACAAAGGGAACAATGTACGGGGTTAACTGAATCCTTGACATAGAGGTTCAACCGATAAAGATCTTCGTAGAGTATGCAGGAACCAATATGGGCATCCAGGTCCCGCTATTGGTTATTGACCGTAGAGGTGTCTCGGTCATGTCTACATAGTTCTCGAACTCGCAGGGTCTGCACACTTAACGTTCGGTGACGTTTCGGTATTATTGTGTTATGTATGTTGGTGACCGAAGGTTGTTCGGAGTCCCGGATGAGATCCCGGATGTCACGAGGAGCTCCGGAATGGTCTGGAGGTAAAGATTTATATATAGGAAAGTGGTATTTGGGTTCCGGAAAAGTTTCGGGCACTTCCGGTAGTGTACCGGGAGTGATGAATGGGTTCCGGGGGTCCACCGGGAGGGGCCCACCCACCCCAGGGGGCACATGGGCCCAAGAGGTGGCGCACCAGCCCCTGGTGGGCTGGGCAGCCGACCCCATAGGGGCCCATGCGCCCAAAGCAAAGGGAAAAAAGGGTGGAGGTGCCTTGGAGGGGAGGGACTCCTCCCTAGGGTTCCCACCTCCCTTGTGGGAGGAGGACTCCTCCCCCTAGGTTCGGCCGAACCCCTCCTTGGAGGAGGGGCTAGGGATGCCTCCCCTCTCCCCTTCCCCCTAAAAGCCATGTGCTGCCCTCTCCCCTCTAGATCGTCGTTCTCCTCTAGATTAGTTCGGTAGAGCTCGGCGAAGCCCTGCCGGATTAGTTCACCACCACCGCCACCACGCTGTTGTGCTGCTGGAGAACTCATCTACCTCTCCGCCCTCGCTTGCTGGATCAAGGAGGCGGAGATCATCATCGAGCTGCACATGTGCTGAACGCGGAGGTGTCGTCCGTTCGGCGCTAGATCATTATTGGGTCGCGGGACGGCTTGCGATTTAGATCGCGAAGACGTTCGACTACATCAACCTCGTTTCTTAACGCTTCCCGCTTAGCGATCTACAAGGGTATGTGGATCTGATCTCCCCTCTCGTAGATGCTTATCTCCATGGATAGATCTTGTATGTGCGTAGGAAAAAATTTGTTTCCCATGCAACGTTCCCCAACAATAACAGTATATGAATGCGTACTTATTATTGGGGGATGCGAATCCTGAAATCTTCGACGTCTTTAGAGGGCTTGATATAGTGTTTCACAAAGAAGGTGCTGATAAATTTCCTAACAGACAACAATTCATCTGCGGCTAGCGGTTTAGAAGTCATCGGTCCGAAGATCAACCGCAGGACTTTTAGATCAGAATGTGACATACGTGTGGAGTAGAAGATAGTAATTATGATGCATACTTACTGATTCTATTTTGTCAGCATCAGCACCACATTCAACATGTCTGCATAGGCTAATCATGTGTGAGCAAACGTAGTATCCACATAGGCTGGTCCCTTGTTGTTGCTGAGGACTCTACAATTTTCTTATACAGTATTAGTCATGTATTTGCCCTGTTAGGAACAACCTAACTGGTGTAAGCTGTTTCTTTTTTTTTCTTTGGAGAGAAATAGAAAGAGGTTTACTTAGAAACTTGAACTATGACTAGAATTTTTTGAAAATAACGGATTTCATTGTCTTACCAGAGAAACGATCACGTGCTGCAGAGGTAGTTGGGCGTCGAACCGTCTCCCTCCTAAAGTTATGGTGTTACACAATACACTGCGAATGAAGATGAATTTTCACATACTCAATTCTTGAACCAGCTATGAACACAACATATTAACATCAAAGAATTCAATACCTATCCATGAAATCCTGAAGATGACTCAGATCCTGAGGCGCATTTGACTCTCTGAGAGAATCCAGGTAGTAAACTATGTTGCATTTTGGAACAATGACCACCAAGATCCAGTGATCTCTACAGTTTAAGAAAACCTTGAACTTACGAACTATGTCGAAAACTGAAAGACGATCAATGTACGCATGGTTGTATATTTAACTTACCATTCATGATATGTCCACATGAAGAATTCTCCTATCTGTAACCCCTACAAGATTGTGGCGACATGCCCGATGGAAGCCTCGCGTGTGTCATTCTTACTTAACAAAATGTCATTTGCTAAATCAGGATATATGAAATGCGCATGCACCCTTATTGATCTCTGCGCCATCAATCCCCTGAGAGGAATACAATACAGTTAGCTTTTTTCATGTAAAGCCTTGTATGGAGAAGTTGATCAGAGTTTGTGAAGTACTTACAACATCAAGCATTTGACAAGAGTGGCAGCAAGCTTATCGAAGTTGAAGAAGAGATCAAAGTCCTCCAATTCCACACTGATGGTACCTGCATCGTGAGAGAAATGATGGCGGTCGTAGTGCAATTCCACAATGTTATGATCTTCTCCTTTTGACATTATGTCCATGCAATATATATGTAACTTGCGACAACTAGAACTGCACTCCTCAAAGTATTCGCCAACAAGAAATGGCTGGCCATGCTTATACTTGTGTGCTTCAAATGGGTCTACTTTCTGACTAGAAAGTAGCTTTTCAACTTCTGCTTCAGACATTTCGTCAGACCCGGGATTACCCATCCCTTCGAAAAACTTGTTAATTTGGTTATGGGCGATGACTCTTTCTAGTAGGAGGCTCTTGGTCCCGTCCCTCCTTAGTTTTGGGGCCCCATCTTCCTTTGTGCAACCGTGTCCGCTTTCCTCTTGTTAGTTGAAGAACTTCTTGTTTGACGTCCGGTTTCATGATTGATGTGCTGCTGAGAAGCCTGTGGAGGTACAATGGACTGCTGAACAGATGATGTCGCTGTGATGGACTGCTGAGCTGTAGTACAAGAGGCGACGGACAGCTGACCAGTCGTTGAAGCTATGCCAGGGTTCTGAGCAACTAGTGCCAACGTGTCGGTGTGTTGATGCGGCTGTGACAACGCGTTGGTTTGCTAAGCAGGCAGTGCCGACACATCGGTATGCTTATCTGGCGGCTGTGAATAGCTGGACTGTTGAGCAGGTGGTTCCTGACTTTCGGACTGCTTAGTAGGCGGTTCCGGACTTTCAGACTGCTTAGCAGGCGGTTCCAGACTTTCAGACTGCTTAGCAGGTGGTTCGACCGGTTTTGTCTCCTGAGCATGTAGTCCCGATGTGTCTGCACTATCTGCTTCAGTGGTCGGCATCTTAACCGATGATACGTCTTCAGCAGTTGTAGGCCTTGCCACATGCTGCTCAGGAGCGGACGATGACCTAGCCTATACGACAGGAAGTCGGGTGGGTTGATCACAGGTTGATGCCTCGGGCATCGAATTCCCAAGAGTATGTTCATCGATGGAGTCACACAAGATCTGCTATGGCGACAAGAGAGTCACCGGTTCGAGGGTGACATTGGTTGCTTTTGGGGGGGCTGGAGGGATCTCATCCAGGAAGTCTATTTCTTTCCGTGGCCACTAGATATGATTTAACCGTGTTTCTTCCAAGGTCCTCTGCTCATCAGGGTCCCCAAGGACATTCTTCAGGGAAAAATTACTGAATCCAGGCTTTATTTCAGTCACATAGCACTTCACACAACCTGTCTTCAATGGCACATTGTCCAACAAGAGTCACCCGTCAAAGTCAGGGTTGTAAACCCACGCTGTTGCACATTTTAATGTACCTTCATAATGTGTAAGCATGGCCTTCACTCTCCCCCCTGTCCATATAGATCAGATATAGCACCATCATGTCCAGCTGCAGCATCATTGTCGCTGGGGTCAGCTGATGCACAGCTACTCTTGTGCGGTGTTGCCATACAATAAGTGGCATCATCCATGCTGACATCCCCTTGCGTCTCCTGGCTATCTCTCAGCATTAGTGTCTTCTCCTGCATATATGACTCCTCAACTTCATTTCGAACTCCAGGATACATGTCCCTCTTAATCGTTTCCTACATTGCTCTCCGCTTACCATCACTCCTAGATTTTTTTCAAGCTGAGCCTCTCTTATTTGCTTAGTGAGAAAGCCCTCTTGTGTGGGACATTGACCCCAATACCCCTTGCACGGACAGGGGGCTCTTTGGTAGTCAGAGCCTCGGACAGAGTGTCACATGGCCCTGAGTTCATGTAGAACCTTCCAATGTTTTTGGAAGCCTTTGCCATCACATTATACAGTTCTTGGTCTGCTGAGTTTTCAAAGTAATAAGAACCGTCTCCATGCCTCTTTGCACGTGCCCGCAAGTAGTCCCTAGCGCGAGTGCCCCTAACTTCACTAAAGCCCGGGTTGCCACCCACAGCTACTGCTTCTTTGTCCTCCTGCTCCCATATCAGTTTCATGCCATAGTATCCTGCCACACCCATACGGTGGGGGTGTGTGTTCTTCTTCTAAAGTTCCGATTGCATGGCACTCTTCTTAATAAACTCTTCACTGGCCCTGACCCTTTTGAATTCTGTCCTGTCTTCCTTTGTAATTTGGGGGTATGAGGGGATTGGGTCCTTGCCTTGACTCAAGAACTTCTTGTACAACACATGCTTCCAGTTTCTCCAAGCATCCCTGGCCTTCTTCAGTGCAGCGTGTTGCACCTGCTCTATCCACTCCTCGGGAATGTTGAAGTGCGACATGATCTCCCGGACTATCCTCTGCCGTGCTTCTGTACCAGCCTTCCGAATCCCTGGCAGATTAATGTCGAGCCTTGCCCTGCCAACAAATCCACACACACTCCTGAACCCCGTGTGTGCTTTATCTGGTTTAGTTGGAGCCCAAGACTTCAAATCGATGTCAGTTACTTCATATACACCTTTGGGCTGGTGTGTGGGCTTTCTTGGAGCGCTCTTCCGGCTCTTGACCGGAAGGGTGATTGTGGAAGCTCTATCCCGTTCATCATTTCTTGATACACGATCATTCGTTGTAGACATGTTGGCTTTGGACTCAGATGAAGATACATCGGCAGAAGTATGACTGTCGTCGCTGCTAATAGACATCTACAAAGGACACATGCGAAATTCAGAAAAGGGGGATAATCATAAATAAAATGTAAGAGCTTGGCAGCTAGCTGTCTAAACATGGCATGTGATCATTTGGAAATGTATGGCTAATCTGTTCATTTTGTGTGACTCGTGCGCACATGATATGTAACTCGACAATAACTAATTGGAACAAATACAGCTTATATGTTAGAAGGTAGATGATGAACATAAATACGCTCTCCATTATTTTATAATCATTTTGGGGACAAACTGAACCAAATAGGAAAAGGGATCACGAGATAATAGACCTCACCGCGATGGAGGGCAGCAGCTGACCCTTTTTTTTATGAAAATCCGGCAGGAGAGGCGAGGGTACAAGATCGACATGCTCGAGGGCGGCTGGCGAGCAAATGAAGACGGCGAGGCGTGGGCAGCCGCGTGTTCGAAGCGGCAATGAAGGGTAGGGTTGACGCCGGGAAGCGGGTACATGTCGGGTTGAGCACGACGGCGCCGGAAAGAGTTCTGGTGTGGATCTGGGGGACGGGAGGGGGAGGGATCTAGTTGTCGATGGATTTTGGGTAGAATACGCGGACAGTTGAGCAAAACGGGGGAGGGGAGGGGGCGCTTGTTGGCGGCTTCGGTGAAAAGGGTGAAAAAAGATTGTCATGAGCCTCGCGGAAAGGCATATGCAAACGGTTTCATATAGTAACCCGTGTGCACAAGCAGCATAAATTTGTTCAAAATGAAAACTTGACAACTTTGAAATGTAGACGTGAGCTCATCGTTATTTCTCGAAATTTTTCCCAAGGTACGCAACTATCGTTGTACCATACTATTGATTTTGTGGCGCATTTCAGGGGTCGCTTTATATTTTTCAGCATTTTTTATCATTTACGGGGCATTTAGTGCATATAAATCAAATCCCAACTTCAACAACGTGTGTTGACGAGAGGTATAAGGACTGCCATTCGATCTGGGTGAATCCTACGGTGCAGACGTACGATCCGTGTGGTTTGGGTTTTGGCCAATCAGAACGCACGACTCACTTTGCGCGCATTAGGTGTCATCGGGCACGGTTTAGAAAGCACACGGTTTTAGTGAATGAACTGTGTGCTATTTGTTTATGCACAACAATCATATTTTCATTTCAAATTAATCTGCGACTTCATCATTTTGCCTCGAATTATTTTCATCGACAAACAATCACCTATTAACCCCTGTATTGATTTTTGGCCGCATTTCATGACTTGTTCGCTAATTTTACGACATTTTTCCACCAACATTGGGCTTGTTAATAATTGAATTGGAGGAGATGCAGATGTATTCCGAAAATCACGAAAATGGGTGTGTCACCGTGGCATGATGTGAATACCCTGTGGAAAAAAATGGTAATGTCTAGCGGAAGTTGTGATGTACGGCCCTTTGAAAACCAAGGCATCTCACACGAAGGGATCATAGTTTCCAAATATAGAGTTGGCATTTCGGACTCTCCAATCGGTGTCAACCTCATCCTTTCGCCTCAATTTTTCCCATGGTACGCAAACATCATTGTACTCCTATTATTGATCTTCTGGTGGATTACATGGCTCGTTTGCTATATCTAAGGCATTTTTTGCATTTACCATGCATTAGTGCATAAATAAAATCCCAACATGAATTACGTGTGGATGCTGGCAAAGAATCTCTTACAAATCATTTGTGTGTCACTTTTGCGTGATTTTTGTCATTGTGCAAGGCATGAGAAGAATTTTCAAACATTTCGGAAGGGAGATGTGTAAATGGCGGTAATTTAATTATATGAAATGCAAATGGACTCGGAAAATCAGGAAAATCGGCGTGTCATCATGGTGTGATCTCGAGACAATGTGGAAAAAATTTGGTAAATTTTGGCACAAGTTTCGGTGACCGCTCCTTGGAAACCGTAGCATCTCACTAGAAGGATCATAGTTCCTAAGGGAGAAGTGACAAATCGAACTCCAATCAACGGTGTCTTCATCGCCTCTCCTCCAATTTTTCTCCCACGGTAGTCAATCATCATTATACACCAGGTTTGATATTCTGGCTCATTTATGGGCTCGTTTGATATTTTTCGGCATTTTAATCATTTACGGGGCATTTAGTTCATATGAATCAAATCCCAACTTCAACAACGTGTGTTGACGAGAGGTATAAGGACTGCCATTCGATCTGGGTGAATCCTACGGTGCAGACGTACGATCCGTGTGGTTTGGGTTTTGGCCAATCAGAACGCACGACTCACTTTGCGCTCATGAGGTGTCATTGGCCACATTTTTGAAAGCACACGGTTTTAGTGAATGAACCGTGTGCTATTTGTTTATGCACAACAATCATATTTTCATTTCAAATGAATGTGTTACTTCATCATTTCGCCTCGAATTATTTTCATCGACAGACAATCACCTATTAATCCCTGTATTGATTTTCGGCCGCATTTCATGACTTGTTTGCTAATTGTAAGACATTTTTTCCACCAACATTGGGCTTGTTAGTAATTGAATTGGAGGAAATGCAGATGTATTCCGAAAATCACGAAAATTGGCGTGTCACCGTGGCATGACGTGAATACCCCGTGGAAAAAAAATTGGTAATGTCTGGCGGAAGTCGTGATGTACGGCCCTTTGAAAACCAATGCATCTCACACGAAGGGATCATAGTTTCCAAATGTAGAGTTGGCATTTCGGACTCTCCAATCGATGTCAACCTCACCTTTCGCCTCGATTTTTCCCATGGTACGCAAACATCATTGTACTCCTATTATTGATCTTCTGGTGGATTACATGGCTCGTTTGCTATATCTAAGGTATTTTTTGCATTTACCATGCATTAGTGCATAAATAAAATCCCAACATGAATTATGTGTGGATGCTGGCAAAGAATCTCTTACAAAGAATTTGTGTGTCACTTTTGTGTGATTTTCGTCATTGTGCAAGGAATGAGAAGAATTGTCAAGCATTTCGGATGGGACATGTGTCCACCTAAATAAATGACAGTAATTTAATTACAGGCAATGCAGATGGACTCGGAAAATCACGAAAATCGGTGTGTCATCGTGGCGTGATCTCTAGACACCGTGGAATTTTTTTGGTAAAATTTGGCACAAGCTACGATGATCGCTCCTTGGAAACCATAGCATCTCAGTAGAAGGATCATAGTTCCAAAGGGAGAAGTGGCAAATCGAACTCCAATCGATGGTGTCTTCATCGCCTCTCCTCCAATTTTTTCCCACGGTAGTCAATAATCATTATACGCCGGGTTTGATTTTCTGGCGCATTTCTGGGTTCGTTGCTATATGTAAGCCATTTTTTGCATTTACTGGTCATTTAGTGCATATAAATCGAATCCCAACTTCAACAACGTGTGTTGGCGACAGGGATAAGGACCGTCGTTCGATTTGGGTGCATCCTACGGTGCAGACGTACGATCCGTGTGGTTTGTGTTTTGGCCAATCAAAATGCACGACTCACACTACGCGCATTAGGTGTCATCGGCCACGGTTTATGAAGCAAACGGCTTTAGTGAATGAACCGTGTGCGATGGGTAAACCAAACTGCACATGTTCAGTTCATACATACCGGAGTGAGATCAACTGAGCATTCTAGCTATAGGGTAAATTATCATAAATATTTAAAATTCATTGCTACGGTTGACAACATATTAATCTAGATCAACATAAGGCCGGGCATACCTCGCAATACAGTACATGCGAAACTTCTAAGAGAACGAACTCAGTACACATCGCTCACGATTCAGTACATGCAACAATTCAGTACAGTAGACATAATGATTAGTTTTTTGAATCAATTCCCATGTACATGGGGTGATCGCGATATTAGGTTGACCCGTAATGAACTTAGGATTTCTGATGATTTTACGCTTCTCCTCTTTTATGTTGCATGGCCCCTCAGGTGGCAACTCATCATATTGATGGTACTCCTCCTCATCACCAACATTCTCGACGCCTAGTACCCTCCTCTTCCCATACATCACTACATGGCAGTGCGTATGCAAGAGGTCTGGCACAAAGAAAATCTGGGTAGCATCGCTGGCAAGAATAAATGGGTCCTTGTGATATGCCATAAAATCTGCGGTCAACATATGTCTTCCTGCTGTAAGCATCAACCTTTATGCTACTAAGAGGGACCCATCTGCACTTGAATAATTCCACCTTCATTGGCACATAGCTAAGCTCCCAAATCTCTTCGATGTTTCCATAGTACACCTGTTTATCATCTTCCTCTACAGTTAGTCATTCTATTCGAACAGAGCTGTTCTGATACGAGGTCTTAGCATCACGTTCCTCAGTGTAGAACGTGTTGTCATTTATGTCGTACGCTTGGTACTTCATAATCTTCGTTGATAGCTTTTGTGCCAACCATGTTGCAAGGTCTTGATCAGATCCGCTTGCCAAACGATCCTTCAGCCATCTTACATAGTCCCTATTGTGTGCATTTGTCTCGGCAGCTGGTGACAACAGATTGGGTAAGTTGCTTTGTCGTATCTCCTGCATGTGTTCTGCAGCATAAGCGTCGAGTATCGAGCTGTTAAGCAGTACCGTCAAATGGGCTTGATCGGCCATTTCTCTAGGTGCACAAAACTGTGTGCCAGCAACGACCGGCTTACAAGCCAGCCTTCCCTCATGGCGAGAGAGGGGCACGCCTATAGGTCTAAGTTTCATGTATTCGGTGCAAAACTCAACCACCTCCTCCGCGGTATAACCTTGTAGGATGCTTGCCTCTGGATGACATCGGTTCCGACAATAGCGCTTCAATATTCCCATGTACCGCTCGAAGAGATACATGTTGCGAAGAAACACAGGACCACAATACTTTATCTCGTCCACAAGGTGCACGGTGAGATGGACCATGACATCAAAGAATGACGGTGGGAAGAACATCTCTAAGTTTGACGATATTCTTGCAATATAAGCCCGCATATTATCCAGCTCTTCAATATCTACCACCTTCTGCCATAGTTTGTTGAAGAAATCACAGAGATCAATCAATGTGTTTCTTATGTCTGTGTCCATCATATTCCTTATGGCCACCAGGAGGATTCGTGTCAACATTACGTGGCAATCATGTGACTTCATGTGAGACAACTTCTTTTTAGCCAAGCTGTCATCCACGAGACTTCTAATGTTTGCGGAGTAGGAAGAGGGTGTCTTAATTGACAACAAAAATTCAAAGAACTCTTTTACTCCTGTTGTAGTGAAATTGTAGCTATTGTGTTGGTGGAGCAATTGGTCATCATCTTTTGCTTCATTCATGCGTTCTCACTACAGGAATCAGAGAATTTGCCATCAGTCAGGTCTTTGCCGTCTGCTAGCGGACGACAAAGATGCTCTTTGCCGCCAGCTTTCCAAAAGCAGATGGCAAAGAAGGGACTCATGGCAAAGATATTCTTTGCCATGAGTCCCTTCTTTGCCGTCTGCTAAAAAAAATACGGATGGCAAAGAGCTCTCTTTGCCGTCTGCACAAAAAACACGGACAGCAAAGAATATTTGCCGTCCGCTTTTTTTTAACAGACGGCAAAGAGCACTCTTTGCCGTAAAAGGCGGACGGCAAAGAGAAAACACATGCCACGGATCAATCACGCGGATCGATGAAGTGGCATCATCAGATCGTGCGTGCACCCACGGATCAAGCTTGAGCGCGCAGCCGCCCGAAAGCCCCACCCACCACGTTCTCGTATCCGGCCCCACCACTATCTCTCTCCCTTATCCATCCCCACCCTCTCGCTCGCATCTCTCTGCTCTCTCTCTCTCACGAACCGAAGGGGAGGCCGCCGCTCGAACCAGGACAGGAGGTCGGCGCCGTCCGCCTCACCTGCCAGCGCCGCCCGCCTCACCTGCCGCCGCCCCCCGCTCGGCCCCACCAGCCTCCACCGCTCGCCCCCACCAGCCGCCACCGCTCGATCTCTCTCTCTCTCTCTGATGAGCAGGCCGGTCGCTCGATCTCGCACAGGAGGCCGCCGGCCCCGGCCAAGGTCCCTGCCCCGTCGGCCCCGGCCCCGGCGCCCCGCAGGCCCTTCGCCCACGGCGCCCCATCAGCCGTTCGCCCACCGCGCCGCCGGCCTTGGTCTCGACCCCTTCAACCCTTCGCCTACGGCGCCGCCGGCCTCGGTCCCGGCCCCATCGCCCCGCAGGCCTCGGCCACTGACCCGTCCTCCATTGGCCCTGACAATGGCGTGGATCCACCGCGCGCCTGCCACCCTCTGTAATCAATTTTTTTATGGATACACAAGATGATTGTCAGACTACTGAAACGTGGCACAAATGAATGAATATCAGACAAAATAACGCAAGTGGTGTTTTTGTCTATGCCTTCTACCATCTAGCGTCTGCAATTGGACTCTATTGGTTCATTTTTTTTATAAATGAAAAAAGATGCTTTGCCGTCTGTGATGTTTCTGGCTGACGGAAAAGAAGCATTTTTGGCTGACGGCAAACATGATTTTCTTTGCTGTCTGTTATGTAGGTTGGCTAACGGCAAAGATAGTTTGACTGACGGCAAAGGTCTTTGCCGTCCGTTGCGGTTTTGCAGACGGCAAAGGACCTCTTTACCGGAAGTTTCTGTGCTGATAGTGAGGCCGTCAGCCGGCTGACGGCAAATAAGCTGATTCCTGTAGTGTCTGATTGATCACCAAGCATATCGAGTCGTGCACCGTCACCATCCTTTCTTTTGCCTTTAATCTTGAGCAGAGTACCAAGGATGCTTTCACATACATTCTTCTCTACGTGCATGACATCAATGTAGTGACGTACACTTAGGAACTCCCAGTAAGGTAATTCCCAGAACACTGATTTCTTCTTAAACACTTGGTCCTTGAGTGTTATTTTTGACGTCGAACCGGATCCCTTGCCAAGCACAACTTCAATTTTTTTAACCATGTTGTGGACTACTTTCCCATCATAGGGTCTTGGGCCCGTTCCTTTCTCTACAGTACCATCAAATTCAGCTGTCATTTTTCGGTAAGGGTGACTTTTCCTTAAGAACCTACGATGACGCAAATACACAGTTTTGCGCGAGTTGGAAAGAAATCTACTTGCTGTCCTATCCATGCATATGACACATCCTACTCGTCCCTTTGTTTTCTGCCCCGAACTGTTGCCTAATGCCGGCATATCTTGAATGGTGTGCAGCAGCAACGCATGTAGCCGGAAAAACTCCTTTGCGCAGGCATCATAACAGTTCACACCAGGCTCCCACAATGTCTGCAGTTCTTCTACCAGTAGATGAAAGTAAATGTCGATATCATTTCCAGGTTGCTTCAGGCCTTGGATAATCATCGACGTCATGATGTATTTTTTCTTCATACACAACCAAGGAGGAAGGTTATATATGCACAGAAGCATCGGCGAAGTGCTGTGTTTGGTGTTAATATCGCCAAATGGATTAAATCCATCAGTACACTCCCCTAGCCATATATTTCTCGGATCCGTTGCAAAATCTTTAATCTTGTCTGCAATTTGTTCCCACTGAGCCCCATCTTTCGGGTGCCTCATATATTTACCAGCAGTTCGCTCATCATGATGCCACCGCAACCTCTTTTCCTCTCTAGGGTTTGCAAAAAAACGCTTCAACCTTGGAATTATAGGCAAGTACCAAACAACCTTGAACGGGATTCCTGTCTCGATCTCTTTGTCCATTTTGTACTTGTCCTTTGCTCTCCTGCGCTTGTATCGTGCGTGCTTGCATATGCGACATGAACAAAAATCTTTATAGGCACCGCGGTACAACATACAATCATTCACACAAGCGTGTATCTTCTAGACTTCAAGTTCCAATGGACAAACAACTTTCTTCGTTGCGTTCGTGCTTTTGGGGAGCACATTATCTTCTGGAAGAATGTCTTTGAAAAGACTCAACAACTCTGTGAAGGCCTTGTTTGATAGACCGCTTTCTGGTTTAAATCTGAGAAGCGTCGGTGTGACACTCAACTTGGAATATTTCTTTTTGCAACCTGCATACAAATCTTCCTTGGAGGCCGCATCAATGCTTGGCAGCTCCTTGTACCCGGCTAGATCTTTATCTGGGCCCTGGAAATCTGCAATCATAGCAGCAAAATCTGGCATATCATCAAGGTCGGTGTTGTCTTCTTCACACTCTTGCTTCTTCTTTGGGTTTTTTGGCATGCTAGTCTTCTGTGTGTAGCTTGACGTCCGAGCCTCGAGGTTAAATTCAACACCCAGGTGACTCTGATCGGGGTTTGGCACCTCGCCGACATGCAGGTTATTACCTTCATCCATAACCGGCTCTTCACCGTGTTTAGTCCATCTTGTGTATCCACCCATGAATGCCCTTTTGTATAAGTGTAACTCGACCTCATCAATTGGAAATGACACCGTATTGGTACAATCCTTGCATTGACAGAGGACGTAATATTCTTTGCAAATTCTCTTCTTTGTCCATTCAGCCAAAGCCATGAACTCCCTCACGCCATCCCTATACCTTGAGCTTGTCCGATCCCCCATCCATTCAGATCGTTCCATCTGCACACGTTGCATCCTTAATGGATGCACAAAGATGGGTGAATAAATCACAAGATTTTATTTTCAAAATTTATGGAGGGCGCCGCATAATGTTATCCAGCCGTGCAATGACACTAATCAACCAGTCAATTTAGACGCATCATCAGTAGTGCCTTTATATTAAATTAATACCTTAATTAGGCCACTCAAGGAAAAGAATACCTTAATTAATTAGCAGTGTCACGGTGAGACAGCAGGGTCGAGGAGCAGAGCTTAGCGGGGCACCTGCCTGAAGTCCGGGCTCCACTATCCCGCCTATGACCGCGAGGGGCGTGCTCCAGTCACGCCGGCGCCGACCACGAGGATTGAGCTCCTCCTATATCTCCCGCCGCCGATCGAGGATTGACCTCCTATCATGCCGCCACCGTCGACCGACCAAGGATGGACCTTCTATAACGCCGACACCGTCGACCGACCGGGGATTGACCTCCTATCCGGCAGCCGCTGCCTCGGTCGCCGCTGACATCTCTATCATCATAACATTTTTTTGGGTTTCCGGAGAGCGGCTGTTTACCGCACCCATATGTATCGGGAAACACATCACAAACGGTCATGTTACAGAAACCGTGTATCACGCACCATCTCACACGATTTGGTTAGGAAAACCGTGTGCCGTATACAACAGAATGCGATAAATAGTTCCCCGCCCGTTATCATCAGATCCCCATAGTTTCCCCATCTTCCCCAAATCCCTAAATAGCTTCCAAATCCCTAGCGCCCAAATTCCCTAGCGTGGCACTGACATTGGGGGAATGCGGACGAGTGGTCCTGATGGTTTCAGTGCGGCTGCACCGGTTCGTACAGTCGCTCTTGGCAGCGCCACCACGACGGCGGTCACCGCCGAGCACTTGCCTAAGGTCACCAGGAGGCCGGTGTACTACGGATCCGAATCGTCTTGTCAGGTCGCAATCATTCCTCATATTTTTGGCATGTCCAAAGCAAGCAGCTCACTCAGTCCGTCCTGAATTGGACCCCCCACACACACACTCACAGGAAAGCGATCAAATGTCGGATCCAGAGTATGACTCCAGCAGACTCCCGCAACATGAGTTCGATTCTGAGTTTTGCGCCACCGAGAAGTACCAAAAGCTGAGTTGTGTGCACGAACACACTCCCGCTCGACGTGTATGCACGGAGGGATTCGACATTGGCAGACGGTTTTTCGGTTGCCCCTTAGAGGTTAGTGATAAGTTCATCCCTTAAGTTCAGTTAATGCCCCCACTCATCCTGATTATTTAACATTCGCAGGGATATGAGGCTTGTGCCTTTGTTAACTGGTTGGATGATGAATGGCATGGCAGGGCTCGGAGTGTTATCACCAAGCTTGCAGAAGATAACGTAAAGCTGAAGAAGAAACTGACTAATCTGGAGTGTACAATCACTACGATGAAGCAAGAAAGAATCAATCACATGCAACAGATGAAAGCAAGAGACAAGAAGGAACTAGCATGTGTAGTTGTAGTTGCCGCATTAGCCATCTTCTATGCGTTGTTTGCAATGATCATTAGGGGTTTCGTTTGATTATTAATGGCTACATCAATAAGCAGAGCTCATCTATTTCTTACCAACTGTCCTATGTTAAATGCTTGTTTCACACCCGTTGTGTTTCATATAAGCGTGTGTGTAGTTAAACAATGCATCTAGCAAACCGTGTGAACTGCTAAAATGTACACATGTGAAACAGTTGGCATATTGCACACAATTGGACGGTCCAATCCGTGCGCATAATTATCACATTGAGAACTACACAATAGCAGGAATTTAGAGCGACGGGCCGGGTACACACAATTGCGGTTGATTATATCGGAATTCTAACCGCCTGCCAAGGCGCCAATAGAATCCGTCAATCCCCCGCTTCAATTGACATTCCTCTTTTCTTCACACCACGGTTCAGTTGCCACCATCTTCATCGTCCCGGTCGGCCACGCTACACTTCCACACACACTCTGCAATCTCGCTTTCTCGCTGGTTATTAAGGTAGCGCAACAATGTTGAGCGAAAGTGAGGACGACAGTTCCGCCAGTCTGGCCCCCGATCTGGGGTCAACCTCAGAATCATCGCGCTCGTCTTCCAGCATGAGTCCGGTGTCACGCCTTGACCTCCATTTTATCCGGCTCATGGAAGGGACGCCGCCGCCGGAGTCATCGGACGATGACCAGACAGACGAGGAGCCCCCGTAGGACGAAGAAGACGACGATGATGATGAGGAGGAGGAACGGTCGAACAAGGAGGACGACGACGAGGAGCCGCCGAAGGACGAAGAAGACGACAACGATGAGGAGGAGGAGGAATGGTCGAACAAGGAGGACAACGATGAGGAGCCGCCGAAGGACAAAGAAGACGATGACAATGAGAAGGAGGAGGAATGGTTGAACAAGGAAGACGACGACGAGAACACCGACGAGGACATCGACGACGATGGCGATGAAAAGCTAGCGGTCAGCGGCAAGAAGCGTCCACGTCAAGACGATGGCGCGGGGCCATCCAACAAGAAGAAGAAGAAGTAAAACAGACTGTGCTCCTTAACTCTGTTGTCGTTTGCTCATATTTATTCCTTAAGTCTGTCTACACTGTCGATATCCTCGCAAACGGTTAAGAATACAGATTCGACAGTGATCATTCCCAAAATTGAACACAAATTGTTTCTTGAATTCTGTGCCGTGTCGAGCAAACAATTCAGAACAACAAATCGTATGTGCTGTCCAGAATTATAGCACACAATTCTAATTATCAAACTGTTTGCAGCGCATCACACACACCTTGTTACACCAAACTGTTTGTGTTCTTCCATACCATCGCAAACAGTTCATCTGAGGGACATGTATACCGTACAACGCACAGATCCGGACCTGCGTAACCGTTTGCGTTATATTATGTCTTCGCAAACAGTTCTACACTTTGAACTGTATGCCGTACATCACACACATCTCTGTTTGATTAACCGTTTGTGCCATTTCGCCTCATCACAAACAGTTCGTAAAAGTCAACTGTCTGCCGTAGATCGCACACGTAACTATTTTCTGAATCGTATTTGGTGGATCCACCATCGCACACAGTTCGTGTCATTGGCGACGGAGCTTGAACTATACCGTTTGCGATTCATGCATCACACACAGTTTCATCGAAGGGTCTTTGATTGTTGTGTCGTCTTTGGACCTTCCTGCAGTAGTGGCAATCACCAGAAAGAATCCCAATTATTGTCACCTTGGGGTATACGGATCAAGACACGTAATAGGTGCATACAACTTGCAAGATAGGATCCAAATCAATCTTATATTCAGAGGTAATGTAATATGTTCAGATCTGGAATCATGGCACTCGGGCCCTAGTGACAAGCATTAAGCATAGCAAAGTCATAGCAACGTTAATCTCAGAACATAGTGGATACTAGGGATCAAGCCCTATCAAACTTAACTCGATTACATGATCAATCTCATCCAATCCCACCACCGTCCAGCAAGCCTACAAAGGAATTCTCACTCCCGATGGTGAGCATCATCGCAGTGTTGATGGAGAAGGGTTAGTGATGACGACGACGACGATTCCCCTCTCCGGAGCTCCAAACGGACTCCAGATCAGCCCTCCCGAGGAAGAACAGGAGGTGGTGGCGGCTCCGTCTCGCAAAACGCGATGAAAACTTCTCTCTGATTTTTTTCTCCGAAGATGTGATTTTATAGGACTGGAATCAGGGTTGGAGGAGCCTCATGGGCCCCACAAGCCATCAGGGTTGGTTTGTGGCCCACAGGTGGCCTCCCTCCGGCAGATATTCGCTCCATAATTCATTATAAATCCCGGAAAAAATCCACAAAAAGTTTCATCCAATTCCGAGAACTTTTATTTCTGCAAATAACACCAAGGTAGTTCTGCTGAAAACAATGTTAGTCTGGGTTAGTTCCATTCAATTCATGCAAATTAGAGGTCAAAACTAGAGCAAAAGTGTTTGGAAAAGTAGATACGTTGGAGACGTATCACGCTTCAACACTCATTGGACCGCATACATCAGTATGTATAATTTCCAATAAGTCACTTGCCCGCTCCATCGTACCGGAAAATGGGGTCTTAGTCATCTTGCCCATGAGGCATGGTCCGCACGCCTCAAGCGATTCGAAATCGAGTGAGTCCAGAGATCCATCGACATGGATTTTCTTCATGTGTTTTACACCAATATGACCTTTAGCGGCAGTGCCACAAGTATGTGGTACTATCATTATTAACTTTGCATCTTTTGGCATCAATATTATGAACATGTGTATCACGACGATCGAGATTCCATAAACCATTCACATTGGGTGCATGACCATAGAAGGTATTATTCATGTAAACAGAACAACCATTATTCTCTGACTTAAATGAATAACCGTATTGCAATAAACACGATATAATCATGTTCATGCTCAATTCAGACACCAAATAACATTTATTTTGGTTCAACACTAATCCCGAAGGTAGAGGGAGCGTGCGATGGTAATCACATCCACATTGGAAACACTTCCAACACACATCGTCACCTTGCCCTTAGCTAGTCTCGGTTTATTCCGCAGCTTTTGTTTTGAGTTACCAATATTAGCAACTGAACCGGTATCTAATACCCAGGCGGTACTACTAGTACTAGTAAGGTACACATCAATAACATGTATATGTGATACTTGTGATCTGCGTTGGGTTTTCCGTGAAGAGGAACGGGTAATTGCAGCACAAAGCGGATAAGTATTTCCCTCAGCTATGAAACCAAGGTTTATCGAACCAATAGGAATATCAATCCTCAACCGTCTTCAATAGGTGCACACAAATGAACAAACTACTTGCACCCAATGCGGGCAAGAGGTTGTCAATCCCCTTGATCTCGTTATTTGCAAGCAAATGAGTTGTGTAGATAATTGTTGATAAATATAAATTACAAAATAAATAAAAAGTAATTAAAGGCAGCAAGGTAAATATAGCGTTTGACAATATATAAGTGAATAGACCCGGGGCCATAGTGTTCCCTTGCGACATCTCTCATGTATGCAGCATACGATGGGTAAACAAATTACTGTTGGGCAATTGATAGAAAAGCGAATAGTTATGCAATGTTCATGGCAATGATCATGTATATATAGGCATCACGTCCATAAGCAAATAGGCCGACTCCTGTCTGCACCTATTATTATTACTCCACTCATCGACCGCTATCCAGCATGCATCTAGAGTATTAAGTAAAACAGAGTAATGCTTGGAGAACGATGACATGATGTAGACAAAGTAAACTCAAACAATATGAATGAACCCCATCGTTTTATCCTTAGTAGCAACAACACAAAGACACATCTTGTCCCTTACTTTGTCACTGGGATATAGAAACTCGCCAGGTTGAACCTACCACAACGCACCATTCCCACCGATGAATTATCAATCTACTTGGCCAGAGCATATCAATAGACCGGAGAGCATTACGAAGCTATAATGATCATGCACATAAGAGATAATATAATTCAGAGGCATCTCAAACACTTTTCATGAATAATACATAAACCCACAGTTCATCGGATCCCAACAAACACACCGCACAATAGGATTACATCAGATAGATCAAAGCAAAGATGCGATGACCATTGTATTGAAGATAATAAGAGAGAGATATTGCCATCTAGGTACTAGCTATGGACCCGTAGGTCTGTGGTGAACTACTCACACATCATCATGAGGGCAGCAAGGTTGATGAAGAGACCCTCTGTGATCGATCCCCCCTCCGGCAGGGTGCCGAAACGGAGCTCCAGATGGCCTCGCGACGGAACAGAGACTTGCGGTGGTGGAAAAAGGGTTTTGGGACTGCCTCCGTTATTTTTAGGGTGAAAGATAATTTATAGGCTAGAGAGGGGCGTCGGGAGGCAACCGAGGGAGGCACAAGCCATCAGGGCGCCATCCCTATACCTTGAGCTTGTCCGATCCCCCATCCATTCAGATCGTTCCATCTGCACACGTTGCATCCTTAATGGATGCACAAAGATGGGTGAATAAATCACAAGATTTTATTTTCAAAATTTATAGAGGGCGCCGCATAATGTTATCCAGCCGTGCAATGACACTAATCAACCAGTCAATTTAGACGCATCATCAGTAGTGCCTTTATATTAATTTAATACCTTAATTAGGCCACTCAAGGAAAAGAATACCTTAATTATTTAGCAGTGTCACGGCGAGACAGCAGGGTCGAGGAGCAGAGCTTAGCGGGGCACCTGCCTGAAGTCCGGGCACCACTATCCCGCCTACGACCGCGAGGGGCGTGCTCCAGTCACGCCGGCGCCGACCACGAGGATTGAGCTCCTCCTATATATCCCGCCGCCGATCGAGGATTGACCTCCTATCACGCCGCCACCGTCGACCGACCAAGGATGGACCTTCTATAACGCCGACACCGTCGACCGACCGGGGATTGACCTCCTATCCGGCAGCCGCTGCCTCGGTCGCCGCTGACATCTCTATCAGCATAACGTTTTTTTTGGGTTTCCGGAGAGCGGCTGTTTACCGCACCCATATGTACCGGGAAGCACATCACAAACGGTCATGTTACAGAAACCGTGTATCACGCACCATCTCACATGATTTGGTTAGGAAAACCGTGTGCCGTATACAACAGAATGCGATAAATAGTTCCCCGCCCGTTATCATCAGATCCCCATAGTTTCCCCATCTTCCCCAATCCCTAAATAGCTTCCAAATCCCTAGCGCCCAAATTCCCTAGCGTGGCGCTGACATTGGGGGAATGCGGATGAGTGGTCCAGATGGTTTCAGTGCGGCTGCACCGGTTCGTACAGTCGCTCTTGGCAGCGCCACCACGACGGCGGTCACCGCCGAGCACTTGCCTGAGGTCACCAGGAGGCCGGTGTACTACGGATCCGAATCGTCTTGTCAGGTCGCAATCATTCCTCATATTTTTAGCATGTCCAAAGCAAGCAGCTCACTCAGTCCGTCCTGAATTGGACCCCCCCCCCACACACACACACTCACAGGAAAGCGATCAAATGTCGGATCCAGAGTATGACTCCAGCAGACTCCCGCAACATGAGTTCGATTCCGAGTTTTGCGCCACCGAGAAGTACCAAAAGATGAGTTGTGTGCACGAACACACTCCCGCTCGACGTGTATGCACGGAGGGATTCGACATTGGCAGACGGTTTCTCGGTTGCCCCTTAGAGGTTAGTGATAAGTTCATCCCTTAAGTTCAGTTAATGCCCCCACTCATCCTGATTATTTAACATTCGCAGGGATATGAGGCTTGTGCCTTTGTTAACTGGTTGGATGATGAATGGCAAGGCAGGGCTCGGAGTGTTATCACCAAGCTTGCAGAAGATAACGTAAAGCTGAAGAAGAAACTGACTAATCTGGAGTGTACAATCACTACGATGAAGCAAGAAAGAATCAATCACATGCAACAGATGAAAGCAAGAGACAAGAAGGAACTAGCATGTGTAGTTGTAGTTGCCGCATTAGCCATCTTCTATGCGTTGTTTGCAATGATCATTAGGGGTTTCGTTTGATTATTAATGGCTACATCAATAAGCAGAGCTCATCTATTTCTTACCAACTGTCCTATGTTAAATGCTTGTTTCACACCCGTTGTGTTTCATATAAGCGTGTGCGTAGTTAAACAATGCATCTAGCAAACCGCGTGAACTGCTAAAATGTACACATGTGAAACAGTTGGCATATTGCACAAAATTGGACGGTCCAATCCGTGCGCATAATTATCACATTGAGAACTACACAATAGCAGGAATTTAGAGCGACGGGCTGGGTACACACAATTGCGGTTGATTATATCGGAATTCTAACCGCCTGCCAAGCCGCCAATAGAATCCGTCAATCCCCCGCTTCAATTGACATTCCTCTTTTCTTCACACCATGGTTCAGTGGCCACCATCTTCATCGTCCTGGTCGGCCACGCTACACTTCCACACACACTCTGCAATCTCGCTTTCTCGCTGGTTATTAAGGTAGCGCAACAATGTTGAGCGAAAGTGAGGACGACAGTTCCGCCAGTCTGGCCCCCGATCTGGGGTCAACCTCAGAATCATCGCGCTCGTCTTCCAGCATGAGTCCGGTGTCACGCCTTGACCTCCATTTTATCCGGCTCATGGAAGGGACGCCGCCGCCGGAGTCATCGGACGATGACCAGACAGACGAGGAGCCCCCGTAGGACGAAGAAGACGACGATGATGATGATGAGGAGGAACGGTCGAACAAGGAGGACGACGACGAGGAGCCGCCGAAGGACGAAGAAGACGACAACGATGAGGAGGAGGAGGAATGGTCGAACAAGGAGGACAACGATGAGGAGCCGCCGAAGGACGAAGAAGACGATAACAATGAGAAGGAGGAGGAATGGTCGAACAAGGAAGACGACGACGAGAACACCGACGAGGACATCGACGACGATGGCGATGAAAAGCTCGCGGTCAGCGGCAAGAAGCGTCCACATCAAGACGATGGCGCGGGGCCATCCAACAAGAAGAAGAAGAAGTAAAACAGACTGTGCTCCTTAACTCTGTTGTCGTTTGCTCATATTTATTCCTTAAGTCTGTCTACACTGTCGATATCCTCGCAAACGGTTAAGAATACAGATTCGACAGTGATCATTCCCAAAATTGAACACAATTTGTTTCTTGAATTCTGTGCCGTGTCGAGCAAACAATTCAGAACAACAAATCGTATGTGCTGTCCAGAATTATAGCACACAATTCTAATTATCGAACTGTTTGCAGCGTATCACACACACCTTGTTACACCAAACTGTTTGTGTTCTTCCATACCATCGCAAACAGTTCATCTGAGGGACATGTATACCGTACAACGCACAGATCCGGACCTGCGTAACCGTTTGCGTTATATTATGTCTTCGCAAACAGTTCTACACTTTGAACTGTATGCCGTACATCACACACATCTCTGTTTGATTAACCGTTTGTGCCATTTCGCCTCATCACAAACAGTTCGTAAAAGTCAACTGTCTGCCGTAGATCGCACACGTAACTATTTTCTGAATCGTATTTGGTGGATCCACCATCGCACACAGTTCGTGTCATTGGCGACGGAGCTTGAACTATACCGTTTGCGATTCATGCATCACACACAGTTTCATCGAAGGGTCTTTGATTGTTGTGTCGTCTTTGGACCTTCCTGCAGTAGTGGCAATCACCAGAAAGAATCCCAATTATTATCACCTTGGGGTATACGGATCAAGACACGTAATAGGTGCATACAACTTGCAAGATAGGATCCAAATCAATCTTATATTCAGAGGTAATGTAATATGTTCAGATCTGGAATCATGGCACTCGGGCCCTAGTGACAAGCATTAAGCATAGCAAAGTCATAGCAACGTTAATCTCAGAACATAGTGGATACTAGGGATCAAGCCCTATCAAACTTAACTCGATTACATGATCAATCTCATCCAATCCCACCACCGTCCAGCAAGCCTACAAAGGAATTCTCACTCCTGATGGTGAGCATCATCGCAGTGTTGATGGAGAAGGGTTAGTGATGACGACGACGACGATTCCCCTCTCCGGAGCTCCAAACGGACTCCAGATCAGCCCTCCCGAGGAAGAACAGGAGGTGGTGGCGGCTCCGTCTCGCAAAACGCGATGAAAACTTCTCTCTGATTTTTTTCTCCGAAGATGTGATTTTATAGGACTGGAATCAGGGTTGGAGGAGCCTCATGGGCCCCACAAGCCATCAGGGTTGGTTTGTGGCCCACAGGTGGCCTCCCTCCGGCAGATATTCGCTCCATAATTCATTATAAATCCCGGAAAAAATCCACAAAAAGTTTCATCCAATTCCGAGAACTTTTATTTCTACAAATAACACCAAGGTAGTTCTGCTGAAAACAATGTTAGTCTGGGTTAGTTCCATTCAAATCATGCAAATTAGAGGTCAAAACTAGAGCAAAAGTGTTTGGAAAAGTAGATACGTTGGAGACGTATCACGCTTCAACACTCATTGGACCGCATACATCAGTATGTATAATTTCCAATAAGTCACTTGCCCGCTCCATCGTACCGGAAAATGGGGTCTTAGTCATCTTGCCCATGAGGCATGGTCCGCACGCCTCAAGCGATTCGAAATCGAGTGAGTCCAGAGATCCATCGACATGGATTTTCTTCATGTGTTTTACACCAATATGACCTTTAGCGGCAGTGCCACAAGTATGTGGTACTATCATTATTAACTTTGCATCTTTTGGCATCAATATTATGAACATGTGTATCACGACGATCGAGATTCCATAAACCATTCACATTGGGTGCATGACCATAGAAGGTATTATTCATGTAAACAGAACAACCATTATTCTCTGACTTAAATGAATAACCGTATTGCAATAAACACGATATAATCATGTTCATGCTCAATTCAGACACCAAATAACATTTATTTTGGTTCAACACTAATCCCGAAGGTAGAGGGAGCGTGCGATGGTAATCACATCCACATTGGAAACACTTCCAACACACATCGTCACCTTGCCCTTAGCTAGTCTCGGTTTATTCCGCAGCTTTTGTTTTGAGTTACCAATATTAGCAACTGAACCGGTATCTAATACCCAGGCGGTACTACTAGTACTAGTAAGGTACACATCAATAACAT
Organism: Elymus sibiricus; assembly: GCA_039707655.1. Lineage (NCBI taxonomy): Eukaryota > Viridiplantae > Streptophyta > Magnoliopsida > Poales > Poaceae > Elymus > Elymus sibiricus. The sequence continues at coordinate 399,622,275 of CM077667.1, forward strand.
GTATATGTGATACTTGTGATCTGCGTTGGGTTTTCCGTGAAGAGGAACGGGTAATTGCAGCACAAAGCGGATAAGTATTTCCCTCAGCTATGAAACCAATGTTTATCGAACCAATAGGAATATCAATCCTCAACCGTCTTCAATAGGTGCACACAAATGAACAAACAACTTGCACCCAATGCGGGCAAGAGGTTGTCAATCCCCTTGATCTCGTTATTTGCAAGCAAATGAGTTGTGTAGATAATTGTTGATAAATATAAATTACAAAATAAATAAAAAGTAATTAAAGGCAGCAAGGTAAATATAGCGTTTGCCAATATATAAGTGAATAGACCCGGGGCCATAGTGTTCCCTTGCGACATCTCTCATGTATGCAGCATACGATGGGTAAACAAATTACTGTTGGGCAATTGATAGAAAAGCGAATAGTTATGCAATGTTCATGGCAATGATCATGTATATATAGGCATCACGTCCATAAGCAAATAGGCCGACTCCTGTCTGCACCTATTATTATTACTCCACTCATCGACCGCTATCCAGCATGCATCTAGAGTATTAAGTAAAACAGAGTAATGCTTGGAGAACGATGACATGATGTAGACAAAGTAAACTCAAACAATATGAATGAACCCCATCGTTTTATCCTTAGTAGCAACAACACAAAGACACATCTTGTCCCTTACTTTGTCACTGGGATATAGAAACTCGCCAGGTTGAACCTACCACAACGCACCATTCCCACCGATGAATTATCAATCTACTTGGCCAAAGCATATCAATAGACCGGAGAGCATTACTAAGCTATAATGATCATGCACATAAGAGATAATATAATTCAGAGGCATCTCAAACACTTTTCATGAATAATACATAAACCCACAGTTCATCGGATCCCAACAAACACACCGCACAATAGGATTACATCAGATAGATCAAAGCGAAGATGCGATGACCATTGTATTGAAGATAATAAGAGAGAGATATTGCCATCTAGGTACTAGCTATGGACCCGTAGGTCTGTGGTGAACTACTCACACATCATCATGAGGGCAGCAAGGTTGATGAAGAGACCCTCTGTGATCGATCCCCCCTCCGGCAGGGTGCCGAAACGGAGCTCCAGATGGCCTCGCGACGGAACAGAGACTTGCGGTGGTGGAAAAAGGGTTTTGGGACTGCCTCCGTTATTTTTAGGGTGAAAGATAATTTATAGGCTAGAGAGGGGCGTCGGGAGGCAACCGAGGGAGGCACAAGCCATCAGGGCGCCATCCCTATACCTTGAGCTTGTCCGATCCCCCATCCATTCAGATCGTTCCATCTGCACACGTTGCATCCTTAATGGATGCACAAAGATGGGTGAATAAATCACAAGATTTTATTTTCAAAATTTATAGAGGGCGCCGCATAATGTTATCCAGCCGTGCAATGACACTAATCAACCAGTCAATTTAGACGCATCATCAGTAGTGCCTTTATATTAATTTAATACCTTAATTAGGCCACTCAAGGAAAAGAATACCTTAATTAATTAGCAGTGTCACGGCGAGACAGCAGGGTCGAGGAGCAGAGTTTAGCGGGGCACCTGCCTGAAGTCCGGGCACCACTATCCCGCCTACGACCGCGAGGGGCGTGCTCTAGTCACGCCGGCGCCGACCACGAGGATTGAGCTCCTCCTATATATCCCGCCGCCGATCGAGGATTGACCTCCTATCACGCCGCCACCGTCGACCGACCAAGGATGGACCTTCTATAACGCCGACACCGTCGACCGACCGGGGATTGACCTCCTATCCGGCAGCCGCTGCCTCGGTCGCCGCTGACATCTCTATCAGCATAACGTTTTTTTTGGGTTTCCGGAGAGCGGCTGTTTACCGCACCCATATGTACCGGGAAGCACATCACAAACGGTCATGTTACAGAAACCGTGTATCACGCACCATCTCACATGATTTGGTTAGGAAAACCGTGTGCCGTATACAACAGAATGCGATAAATAGTTCCCCGCCCGTTATCATCAGATCCCCATAGTTTCCCCATCTTCCCCAATCCCTAAATAGCTTCCAAATCCCTAGCGCCCAAATTCCCTAGCGTGGCGCTGACATTGGGGGAATGCGGATGAGTGGTCCAGATGGTTTCAGTGCGGCTGCACCGGTTCGTACAGTCGCTCTTGGCAGCGCCACCACGACGGCGGTCACCGCCGAGCACTTGCCTGAGGTCACCAGGAGGCCGGTGTACTACGGATCCGAATCGTCTTGTCAGGTCGCAATCATTCCTCATATTTTTAGCATGTCCAAAGCAAGCAGCTCACTCAGTCCGTCCTGAATTGGACCCCCCCCACACACACTCACAGGAAAGCGATCAAATGTCGGATCCAGAGTATGACTCCAGCAGACTCCCGCAACATGAGTTCGATTCCGAGTTTTGCGCCACCGAGAAGTACCAAAAGATGAGTTGTGTGCACGAACACACTCCCGCTCGACGTGTATGCACGGAGGGATTCGACATTGGCAGACGGTTTCTCGGTTGCCCCTTAGAGGTTAGTGATAAGTTCATCCCTTAAGTTCAGTTAATGCCCCCACTCATCCTGATTATTTAACATTCGCAGGGATATGAGGCTTGTGCCTTTGTTAACTGGTTGGATGATGAATGGCATGGCAGGGCTCGGAGTGTTATCACCAAGCTTGCAGAAGATAACGTAAAGCTGAAGAAGAAACTGACTAATCTGGAGTGTACAATCACTACGATGAAGCAAGAAAGAATCAATCACATGCAACAGATGAAAGCAAGAGACAAGAAGGAACTAGCATGTGTAGTTGTAGTTGCCGCATTAGCCATCTTCTATGCGTTGTTTGCAATGATCATTAGGGGTTTCGTTTGATTATTAATGGCTACATCAATAAGCAGAGCTCATCTATTTCTTACCAACTGTCCTATGTTAAATGCTTGTTTCACACCCGTTGTGTTTCATATAAGCGTGTGCGTAGTTAAACAATGCATCTAGCAAACCGCGTGAACTGCTAAAATGTACACATGTGAAACAGTTGGCATATTGCACACAATTGGACGGTCCAATCCGTGCGCATAATTATCACATTGAGAACTACACAATAGCAGGAATTTAGAGCGATATTGCACATATAGCAGGAATTCCGTGCGCATATTGCACACAATATCGCTCGTCTTCCAGCATGAGTCCGGTGTCACGCCCTGACCTCCATTTTATCCGGCTCATGGAAGGGACGCCGCCGCCGGAGTCATCGGACGACGACCAGACAGACGAGGAGCCCCCGTAGGACGAAGAAGACGACGATGATCATCACACTTTTATTTACTTACAACTCAACATGGAGAACTGATATGAAGATATGACTTTGTATGAATGCCTCTGGCAGTGTACCTGCAATGATCTAGCGTGACATGTATCAAAAACATTATGAAGGTGGCTTTGCCACAAATACTATGTCAGCTCTATATGATCATGCAAAGCAATATGACGATGAACGAACTTGTCATGTGAAGTGACGATGGAATTTGCATGGCAATATATCTCGGAATGGCTATGGAAATGCCATGATAGGTAGGTATGGTGGCTGTTTTGAGGAAGATATAATATGGCTTATGTGCAACAGAGCGTATCATGTCATGGGGTTTGGATGCACCGGCGAAAGTTGCACCGATCCTCGAGGTGAGAACGGGCTATGCACGATACCGAAGAGGCGAGCAAGTTATGAAAAGGTGAGATTGCGTATGTCCATGGTTTCACATTAGTCATAAAGAACTCATATACTTATTGCAAAGTTTTATTAGTTTATCATAAATCAAAGTACTAATCGCATGCCCCGAGGGAAGAGGTTGGTAGGAGTTAACCATCGTGCGCTTCCGACCCGAAACAACACTTGGATTTCAACGAGGAATAGAAATGCTCACACATCATCACCATGCCTCTTTAATTTTTAGATGAACAAAAAGGTCAACCCCTCTTAATATCGACACTTTTACGGTTTAACAACTATGAACTCACACCTATTTCACATTACTACATCAATATCATTAACCCACAATTTCTTTATATGTGCTACATGATGGTTTTGATTATCACTCTTTGAATACCTAATATTTTTGGACTAGTCTGTATGACCCATGGAAATTACTGTCACTATTGATTAACTCTCAAACAAATATAAGTGAACAAAGAGACTGAAATCATTTTTTTAAATCTACACACCACCGTGCTCAAAAAGATATAAGTGGAGTACTAGAGCAACTACTAAGCTCAAAAGATATAAGTGAAGCACATAGAGTATTCTAACAAATTATGATGAATGTGTGTCTCTCTTAAATAGGTGTGTCCAGCCAACAAAGATTGTGTCAAACTGAAAGTAAAAGCAAACGAAAGCAAACGACTCTCCAAGCAAAACTCATATCACGTGACGAATAAAAATATAGCTTCAAGTGACATACCGATGGATATGAGACGAAAGAGGGGATGCCTTCCGGGGCATCCCCAAGCTTAGACGCTTGAGTCTCCTTTAAAATATTACCTTGGGGTGCCTTGGGCATCCCCAAGCTTAGGCTCTTGCTACTCCTTATTCCTTTGTCCATCAAGATAACACCCAAAACTTGAAAACTTCAATCACACAAAACTCAACAAAACCTCGTAAGATCCGTTAGTATAAGAAACATATTGCATACTTTAAGTACTGTTGTAAATTGATTCAAGTTACATAAATGCATAATAGGTACTGTATTCTAACTTCTCCATGGTTTATACCCCCCGATACAATCGATAGTTTAATCAAAACAAGCAACTATGCAAGCAAAAAAGAATATGTCTAAAACAGAACAGTATGTAGCAATCTGTAGAGAACCTACAATTATGTAACTCTAAAAATTCTGAAAAATTAGAAAAACCTCGCAAATTTGTATATAAACACTTTGTAAAAGTTTCAGATCAGTATCATGCACCAGTATAAAATTACAATTCCCGTACTGGAGTCAAAAGTTTCTGTTTTGTTTCAGCATCGATTCTACTCATCTTGTGAGTCATCCCAAAGGCTTTACTTGGCACAAACACTAATTTAAACACAAAAACATAATAATTACATAGGCAATAGTCATGTTATTAAAAATAAACAGAAAGTTCAAAGCAAAAATTCAAAGATAACTATTGGGTTGCCTCCCAACAAGCGATATTGTTTTATGCCCCTAGCTAGGCATAATGCATAGTTTCAAGTTTTGTCATCTTTGACACTCCACCCATAAGTAGCTCTCATAATTGATTCATAAAGTGGTTTAATTATCTTCCTAGGGAAGTGTTCCATTCCTTTCTTTAACGGGAATTGGAATCTTTTGTTTCCCTCTTTCATGTCAATGATTGCACCTATAGTTCGTAAGAAGGGTCTTCCAAGTATTATGGGACAAGAAGGATTGCAATCAATATGAAGCACAATGAAATCTACAGGCACATAATATTTATTTTCAATAATAAGCACATCATTAATTCTACCTAAAGGTTTCTTGATGATAGAATCCGCAAGATGCAAGTTGAGGGAACAATCTTCAATATTAATGAGACCGAGTACATCACAAAGAGTTTTAGGAATAGTTGAAACACTAGCACCAAGGTCACACAAAGCATTGCATTCATATTTATTGATATTTATTTTGATAGTAGGTTCCCACTCATCATGCAATTTTCTAGGAAATGAAACTTCAAGCTCAAGTTTCTCATCATAAGCTCTTATCATAGCTTCTACCATATGTTCGGTAAAAACTTTGTTTTGTTCATAAGCATTGGGTGAGATACTAACGGATTGCAACAAGAAAATACATTCTACTAAAGAGAAATTATCATAATTAAAGTCCTTGTAATCCAAGATAGTGGATGCATCACTAGTTAAAGTTTTGACCTCACCAAACCCACATTTTTCAGTTTTAGCATTAAAATCATCACCCTCCAAGCAAATGGGATGCTCCTCTATTAAGGTTGACTCATCTCCAGTCCCTTTATCATTTATATTCAGAGAAGTAAACAAAGATTCAATAGGAGAAACTCCAATATTTTTAAGATCTTCATCATGATTCCGGTAGAAACCGGGTGGAAGAGCCTTTTCTAAGAATTCCCGCTTAGCTCTCAACTTAGCGGTCCTCTCCTTACTTCCATTTATAGATATTTGGATAGATTTAATAGCATCATTGAAATCATGCTTGGGTGGCAAAGCTTTATTTTTAAGAGTTTCCACATCAAGAGCAATTATATCCATGTTTTTAGCCAAAGTGTCAACTACATGCAATTTTTCTTCTACCATAGTGTTGAAAACCTTTTGAGAATTAATAAATTCTTTAATTGTGTTCTCAAGATCAGAGGGTATCCTATTAGAATTTGTAGAAGAATTGCCATAAGAATTACCATAAGAGTTTCCATAGTTGTTAGAGGAATTACTGGGATACGGTCTAGAGTTGAAATTTCCTCTATAAGCATTGTTATTGAAATTATTTCGCGAGACAAAGTTCACATCAATAGCATCATTATTTTTCTACATCAAATTAGACAAGGGAATATCATTGGGATCAACATGAGCATTTTTACTAGCAACCATATTCATAAGAGCATCCACTTTTTCACTCAAAGTAGCGATTTCTTCAACATAATTTACCTTCTTACCAGTTGGAGCCCTTTCGGTATGCCATTGAGAATAATTTGTCATGATGTTGTCCAGAAGTTTTGTGGCCTCTCCTAAGGTCACATCCATAAAGGTACCACCTGCAGCAGAATCTAGAAGATCTCTAAACACAAAATTTAGTCCAGCATAGAAGTTTTGGATAATCATCCACATATTTAAACCGTGAGTTGGACAATTCCTTATCATTAATTTCATTCTCTAACAAGCTTGTGCAGCATGCTCTTGATATTTCTGTTTAAAATTCATTATTTTATTTCTAAGGGAGATGATCTTAGCAGGAGGAAAGTACTTGGCAATAAAAGCATCTTTACACTTATCCCGTGTTCCAATACTATTACGCGGTAAAGATAAAAACCAAGCTTTAGCTTTGTCTCTTAGTGAAAAAGAAAATAATTTTAATTTCACAATATCATTATTCATATCCTTTTTCTTTTGCATGTCACACAATTCAACAAAGGTATTAAGATGTGACGCGGGATCCTCATTAGGACTCCCCGAAAATTGATCTTTCATGCAAGATTTAGCAATGCGGCATTAATATCAAAAGCCTCACAACCTAGTGGCGGGTGGTATAGGTGTACTAATAAAATCATTATTATTAGTATTTGAGAAGTCACACAACTTAGTAGTATCTTGAGACATGGTGACCGAGCAAGAAAAGTAACAAGCAAAACAATAAACTAGCAAGCGAAGAAGTAAACTAGTAACAAGCAAAGTTAAATATTTTTGTATTTTTGATTTTTATATGACAAGCTAAATATAACAGCAAATAAAAAGAAGAACAAGTGAATGAAAATTTGTGTGAAGTTACTTGGTAGTTGATGATGATATTCCCCGGCAACGGCGCCAGAAATCCTTCCTGGTACTTGTGATCTACGTTGGGTTTTCCATGAAGAGGAACGGGTAATTGCAGCACAAAGTGGATAAGTATTTCCCTCAGTTATGAAACCAAGGTTTATTGAACCAATAGGAATATCAATCCTCACCCGTCTTCAGCGGCTGCACACAAATGAACAAACAACTTGCACCCAACGCGGGCAAGAGGGTTGTCAATCCCCTTGATCTCATTATTTGCAAGCAAATGAGTTGTGCAGATAATTGTTGATAAATATAAATTGCAAAATAAATTAAAAGTAAATAAAGGCAGCAAGGTAAATATAGCGTTTGCGAATATATAAGTGAATAGACCCGGGGGGCATAGTGTTCCCTAGCGACATCTCTCATGTAGGCACATACGGTGGGTAAACAAATTACTGTTGGGCAATTGATAGAAAAGCGGATAGTTATGCGATGTTCATGGCAATGATCATGTATATATAGGCATCACGTCCATAAGCAAATAGGCCGACTCCTGCCTGCACCTATTACTATTACTCTACTCATCGACCGCTATCCAGCATGCATCTAGAGTATTAATTAAAACAGAGTAATGCTTGGAGAACGATGACATGATGTAGACAAAGTAAACTCAAACAATATGAATGAACCCCATCGTTTTATCCTTAGTAGCAACAACACAAAGATGCATCTTGTCCCCTACTTTGTCACTGGGATATAGAAACTCGCCAGGTTCAACCTACCACAACGCACCACTCCCACCGATGAAATATCAATCTACTTGGCCAAAGCATATCAATAGATCAGAGAGCATTACGAAGCTATAATGATCATGCACATAAGAGATAATATAATTCAGAGGCATCTCAAATAATTTTCATGAATAATCTAAACATAAACCCACAATTCATCGGATCCCAACAAACACGGCGCACAATAGGATTACATCGGATCGATCAAAGCGAAGATGCGATGACCATTGTATTGAAGATCATAAGAGAGAGATATTGCCATCTAGGTACTAGCTATGGACCCGTAGGTCTGTGGTGAACTACTCACACATCATCATGAGGGCAGCAAGGTTGATGAAGAGGCCCTCCGTGATCGATCCCCCCTCCGTCAGGGTGCCGGAACGGAGCTCCAGATGGCCTCGCGACGGAACAGAGACTTGCGGCGGTGGAAAAAGGGTTTCGGGACTGCCTCCGTTATTTTTAGGGTGAAAGAGAATTTATAGGCCAGAGAGGGGCGTCGAGAGGCAACCGAGGGAGGCACAAGCCATCAGGGCGCCCCCCAGGTCAACATGGGAGTCCATGTTCTTGTTGCTGCCCCAGACCTTGTAGTGGCCGCGGATGTCGACAAGCTTCTGGCAGGCCAAGCCCGAAGTCTTGAGCACCTTTGGATCGTTGGTGGTGTCCACCGTAGCGAATCTGTAGTTGGGTCTGTTGAAAAACCTGGTGAAACGCTCGCAAGGCACTGTGGCCAGGCAGTAGTGGTAGAGGAGGACGTGATGGCCGACGCACATCTGGGCGACAGCAACCTTCTAATCATGCTCGGCACGACCGCCGGTGTAAGCAAGGTCGAAGCCGACCACTTTGTACTTGTCATCCGCATCAAGCAACCGCTCCATAGTTCCGATGGAGTCCTCCACCATGCCTGGGTCGTTGGTGTACACCACCGTGAGGTCCGTCTTCCTCATGTGGGTTTCCACATGATGCTCGACATACTCCACTGGAGCGCCGCTGGACATCCTCTCTGTATGCGTCGTCGAGGGTGTGTTTATTGTGTTGTGGGCACGATCGAAAGCGTGAAGACACTATGGTTAATGGCCGTGTGTATAAATGGGGGTCGGACGTCCTGTAAAACCGGCACTTCCGGATGGCAGTTTTTGCAGGGCGTGATTCAGTCGAGGAAGCACGTCACTGCATGGGGCGACGTGCGTGGCGCAACCGCATGCATATGGAGCCTCGAACATGATCGTGGGCCGGCCCCAACCGCTGGCAGAGCGCGCGCGGAGGGGCGCGAGAGCAGAGCACGCAGAGGGACGTGAGAGCAGAGCACGAGGTGGGACACGAGGTCGAACCAGCCCACTTTGTGCATGTCCACTACGGCATGCATGGTGAACTGGCGCTCGTCGTCAGCAGCCGCTGGGAGTGCCATTGGAGCCGTGCAGGATACCCTCGGTCGTGGTTCTGCTTCTTAAGGTCCGGATATTAATCGTTAATTGCATATTAATGTCCAGATATTAATCGTCCATTGCATAATGCATACTAAGTAAAAGATGGTACTACATAACAACATTATGATTGCATAACCTAAATAAACATCCAATTACATTACTAACTACAGATAACATTTGCACACATCAATTAACAAGTACAAGCATACTAAACTAGTAGTAACGATCATCAAATCATTCATCTATTCTTCTTGTGACAAGGGGCGCCGGTCGGCACAGGACGGAGGCACTTCCTCATGTCAACGATCCGCATGCACATCTCGTAGGTTACGTACGCGTCCTTGGCCGCGTACTTGACGTGATCTTCATCCAGTCTTCAGACCCAGGCGCAGTGCCAGGCAACCTTCTTCTTCTTGCAGACATCCTTCATGCCTCTGTAGTAGGGGTCGATGATGGCCATGGCGAGGTAAACCAGGGAGTCCTTATGCTTCTCCTCGCCGCCCAAGATCTTGTACATGCATTCGATGTCCACAAGATTCTGGCAGGCCCAGCCCGTGGCCTTGAGCACCTTTTCATCGTTAGTGGTGTCCACCGTACCGAATATGTAGTCGGGGCTGTTGACAAACCTGGCGAATCGATCGCAAGGCCTCGTGGCCAGGCAGTAGTGGTAGACGAGGACATAATGGCCCACGCACAGCTGGGTGACGGCAACCTTCTGATCATGCCCGGCACGACCGCCGGTGTACTCGAGGTCCAAGCCGACCACTTTGTACTTGTCATAGGCAAGTAACTGCTCCATGATATGGATGGAGTTCTCCACCCAGATCGGGTCATTAGTGTACACCATCGTGAGGTTGTTGAACCTTACGTGGGTGTCCACGTAGGCACGAATGGTGAACTACCGCTCATCATCGGCAGCCGCTGGGAGCTCCGCCATTGGAGCCGAGCAGGATATCCTCTCTCTATTTGGAGTGTGGGTGTGCTTCTTGAGTTGTGGGGAAACAGTAGATTAAATGAGCGGTGGAGTAAATGGGGGCTGGACGGCCTGTAATTGGCACGTCTTGTCACCGCGTTCCCGACGGAGGATTGCTGTGCAAGCTTGACCAGCGCACGAACAAGCGTTACCGGCGGTTCGTTTGGCCACGCGGCGGCTCGAAGTGCTGCCAACGTATCGTTGGTGAGCCCGTTCCCACGCGCAACCGCGCACAGCCTCCCGCCCGGCTCGGTTGGCCACGCGTCGGCTGGAAGAAGCTCCCATTATTGGGGGACGTTAAATGGCAAACGGTTAGCAAAAACGATGCGTGTGCAATGACTTAAAGCATCTTACACGTTCATCACTAAGAAGCGGTGTGACATATGCAGTGCGGGTGCGATTGGGAAGGATGGTGAGGGTTTTGTTAAGCGGGGACGATGGTGAGGGTTTTCTCGGCCAGAATAATAATGCGCTTCGGAGGCGATGGTTCAGTAGACACAGCCGTTTGTGATAACTGCCACTACGGTGTAAGTGGACTGCCGTGGTCCGTGGGAATGCGTTCTGGACAATCAGGACACACGCGTGTCGCGGCACAATGTTAGACCTCGCACCCGGTTTCAATCCGGAAAAATAACCAAGTTTGTGGGTTCCAAATTTCATCTTAGGTGTGACACCTGAATTTTTTACCGCATTCAACAAGTTTGCAGGTAAGTCAAGCATTTTTTTACCGTAATATGCATAGTGTAAAAAAACTACCAACACTCAAACGTAGTTGTGCGTGCTGCGGCCAAACAGTTGCTAGTAGTAAATTGTGTGGGGACTCTAAGATAAGCATAAATATTCCATCAACCAAACTAGTTGCAGCTCAAGACAGCAATTACATTGCTCTATGTATTAGTTCATAAAACAGAGTCTCACCGACATCTAGATCAACATATAATAAACATAACTCAAGCAGTGATATATGACGCACAAACTATAGATAGCTAGGGTAGTGCTGGCATCACGACATGTATATATAACTCAATCCTAATCAAACCCACCAACAACATAAACTTTCTCCAGGTACTCCGCGTACGCGGCGTGCGCCACCCTCCGAGAATACTTCTGCCTGAAGGATCCAACGGCTCGTCCTCTAGCATGCGCCAGAACACTTGCAAACGCGGGGTTAAGCCTTTGGGCACAGAACGGGCATCTGAAGCCCCATTCCGGGTCGTGATACGACGATTATGCGTTCTCGCATAGTGCTTCCTGAGCTTTTCTTTCTTGTACCTTCTCTGGTCGTATTTATCGCTGCCAACGTCGTCAGATAGCACCTATACATATAATAAAAAATCATGACATTGTGAATAAATTATATAAAATGATGTCACAAACAACTTAGTGCAACAAAATTATTAACTAATGACTTTAAATGCATGAACTGATTATTGTCAAACAAACAAGGAACTTTGAAGTAAGTACTACTCCCCATTATCACTAAAGTAGTGATCTACATGCTCTTATACAGTGTTTATTTACAAATGGGTACATGTACAATCATCTATGTAGACGGATTATTAGCAAAATGATCATTTGTACAGGTCAACCATTAAATCACTGTAAAACCTTAGACATAATATTAGCATAATCGTATGTACGGATGTCACTTATCCAAGTCACTTATCATTTACCTAACAAACAATCAATACGTACACACTAACACGGATCTATCAAATCTTACTCTGATTACATGGATTGAAATCACATGAACCCCGGGCGAATTCCAAAAAAAGGCGGAAACAGGACTAATCAGAGATACCCTATGATATAGTTACCAAAATAGGGGGGGTCTAACCTGTTCTCCGTCGTCGTCGGAGTTGTCGCCGTCGGAGTCGTCGTCGATGGAGTGGTCATCAGAGAGGTCGTAGTAGTCTCTGTGCAGCACCGCCTCCTGATGGGGAGGCACGATGAGGCTTACGACATCATGGTCGTGCTTCTGTCCGCGCGAGACCTCATCGGCGGGGAGGGCAACCTCGTCGCCCAGCATCAAGAGATGCTTAGTTGCTTCGCCGGCCCCGGCTTCGAACCCCGCCTCACCACTCCCTCCGATGGTGCACTTGGTCGCCATTTGATACACTTCCGAGAACGTTTACGACTGGGAACGGCGGCGAGGATGCAGGCGCGGTGTGTGGAGAGAGGGGAGTGCGGCTGCTTGCTATAACCAGCGGCATAGGCGCGATTAATATAGAGTGGTTGGGAGCTAGGCGGGAGGCGGTTAAACGGCTCGCCTCCCGGTGAGCCTGCGCAGCGGTCTTCTCGCATGCCTCATCCCTGCTCGCACGTCTCCCGGTTAGCCTGCACAGAGGACTGCTCGCACATCTCCCGGTTAGCCTGTGTAGAGGACTGCTCGCACGTCTCCCGATTAGCCTCCGCAGAGGACTGTTTGCACGCATCCCGTCAATTCACACACCAGCTCGCACGTCTCCCGGTGGGCCAGAGCGGCCTGCTCGCACGCGTCCCGTCAATTTACACACCTGCTCGCATGCCTCACGGTTAGCCTAAGCAGCGGACTGCTCGCATGCGTCCTGTCAACTCACGTCTGCTCGGACGGCACACGGGGCTCGTGGTGATACGTAATATTTTGTTGGGACCAACGCACACAGTTGAATACTGTAATCGTTCTGATGGTAACGTGACAAGTGTGTGTACCAAGTACCAACGTTTAATAAGCTCCCGTTTGTAAGAAAAGTATATCAAAAACTTGTCTCCAATTAGGCCAAAAATTAGCACAATGTATATATATCATGAAATGGAATCCCAAGTTTCATGATTTTTAGTTGATTTTTGGATTTACTTCAATTTAAAATGATTTTTTCGATGTTTGAGGCCGATCTGTCTAAAAACCAAGATTTTCAATGTTTTCCACGACGCCAAGAGTTTTGAGGTTCCTTACCATTTATTGCATGGCAACTAAACATGAATCCAAGGGGACATATGATTTCCCCCAATGAATTCCTGGAAACTCAATTATTGCATATTTTTCGAATGATATATGAACATTTTATAATTATAACACGGACTCATGTGTCACATGTTTTCTGCATAAAAATAGTTTGACGCGCCTCGAAGTGGTGTTTCCGGTGGTGGCCGCGCGGGGGGGGGGGTCTCTTTCCGTTTCACTTGTTGCACGAGCCTCTATGTGTGGGATTGTCCGTTTTGTGAGGCAGTTGCCACCCCAAATTATCAAAATTGTGCATTGAAATGTTTAAAACAAGGCACACCTCTAACGCCATGCATGTGTTTAGGACACATGCACACGGTGGTGGTGGTCCCTCGGACAATAATCCATCATGCGTTATTAGTGACGCGCACATTCGTGGGTCCACGTGGTCTATCACTTTTGAGCCGCACCGGTAGGGGTTTGACCAAGGTGGGTTCAGTTAATCTGCTCTGTGTTGCGGTAGATCATGGTGATATTCCACACCAAAGATTGACGTGACGTACTCATGTGTACCTCCTACCGCTCAAAGTTGAGGGGGTGGGTGGAAGGAGACATACATATTGCGCGCAATTTTCTTTAGCGTGGGGACTTTCCAATTTGTGAAGCACACACTGGATCAAAGTTGTGCAGTTGGCATTTTGACATCAAAAAACAAACCCATGCATATGCTTGTGTCACATATAATTGATGGTGGTCCTAAGTGGCTCCCTCACACGGTAATTAGTGACGCGTCAATCTATGCGGCCCATGTGTGGCCATCTATATTATATATCGTTTTGACCAATGTGGATTCTTTTCGGTATGCGTGTTACCATATGCCATGGTCAGACATCGAGACAAATGTTTTTTGGGCGCATGCATATATATATATATATATACCCATGAACCCATCCCACCGCCATATCGAAATGGGGGGTTGGGCCGGGTGGGGAGGCATACATATACTATGGCCCTGTTTGGATACTCTAACTTATATAGCTAGAGGTTGGAGTTAGTTTCTAGCTCATGACTAACCCTAAACTAACTCTAGCCAAAGAGGTGTTTCGATGATAGGGTTAGATTGACAATAGATGCACTTGATGGAGAGAGAAAAGTGATTTTTCAGTGGGCCCCACGAGAACTAGCTCCAATTAGCAGCTCTTGGCCGGTGGGATAGAGAGGGCCCCATGAGAACTAGCTCCAATTAGCACCTCTTGGGTGGGATAGTTTTTTTGGGTGGGTTAGATGCAACTAGCTCCAATCTAACCCTCATGTTTGAATACTTTAGGGCTATTTGAGCCCTAGTTAACTCAAACTAACTCTAACCCATGGATCCAAACAGGGCCTATATGCGTTGTGATCGATCCTCTTCATAAGTCGACTTCCAGTTTCTAAGGCAATTGACATTAAAGTTCAATTGGGTACTAATTAACTAAACAAACACTTAATTACATATATAAATATATGTGTGGGCCTCATGGAGTGGTCGTTTGTTTTGTCAAACACTCTCTCACGTGGTCATCGGCATCACACCGGCACAACCATGTCCATGTGGGTCGTCACTTTGACAGGCGGCTGTAGAGATGTTAATTTGACCAAGGTGGATTCTTCTTGTTGGTATATGTGTTATATATATTATACGTAGTTTATATATGCATCGACATTTCAATTCTAAGAAAAAAATCAAACGCATCGTACACACTGAATCACTCCTTGTCGGTGTCAAAACTGGCGGATCTCGGGTAGGGGGTCCCGAGCTGTGAGACTAGGATCGATGGTAACAAAGGGACGAAGGAGACGATGTTTACCCAGGTTCGGGCCCTCCTATGGAGGTAAAACCCTACGTCCTTCTTGATTATATTGATGATACGAAGGTTACAGAGTTGATCTACCTCGAGATCGACTAGCTAAAACCCTAGATGAGTTTCTCTGTCCTATGATCTAAAACCCTCTGGCTTATATAGACGCCAGGGGGTCATTAGGGTTACATATGGTCGGTTGCCCACCGGAGGGAAAAAACATGCCTAAACTACCATCTTCAACTTGATGGACACGTCACGGCTCATGAGGTCTCCTGCCTAGCGATGAGGCCTTCGATCAATCTTATCTTCAACAAGTGGCCCATTAACCAGACCTATGAGAAATAGGTCGGCAGTCCGAGGACCCCTTAATCCCGGACTCCCTCAGTAGCCCCCGGACTAGCCTCCAACGCCGAGGTATATCCGGAAAATATTACGTGTCGAAGTCTTCGGCTTGCGAGGCGAGTCCCTCAACTTCTTCTGGCTTGGCAACCATCCCGTCATCGGAGAGTCCTCGATTGCTAAAGACTTGCGGGACCCAATATAATAACCTTCAACGCTTCTCGATCCTTGTGCGTCGAGGGAAGATGAGCGGCCCGACAGATATTTACAAAACTACCCCTCCCGCAAGGGAGGCACCACTTATTTAAACAAGTTAAATTGCGGTCTGGGTCACAGCTTCCTCTTCTTCCCCGCTTAGAGAAAAACTTCAAGCGAGAGTCCACCACAACATCATGGCGAGCGCCCCCAGCTCTTCCTCGTGCCCTTACGGCTCCCGTCCCGGGGATTGGACGATCTGCTCTATATCCCTCCTCCGGTTGCGTGACCTCGAGACCCAAGGGTATCTTCCTTCCTCAGATCTGGCGGCAACTCGCGCTGGTTTGACTTCCTTTGACGGCGAAGCTTTCGTGGAGAATTTCCCCAATCCTAACCAGGGCGAGCGGGTATGCTTTGTGCCCTACCTCTTACGGGGCCTAGGGTTCCCCATTCATCCTTTCCTCAGGGGGTTACTGGAGTTCTATGGGATCCAGCTCCATCATCTTACCCCCGGATCCATTCTGCATATTTCGGGTTTTGTCGCCCTCTGCGAAATGTTCTTGGGCTGCGAGGCGCACTTTGAATTATGGAGGAAGTACTTCTGCCTCGTCCCCCGAACCCGGGGTGAGACAATTCGGGAAATCGGAGGAGCCGAAGTGTGTCGCATAGCGGGAACAGGATACCCAGCGGGGACACCGAAGAAGGAATCCGAAGAGTGGTCTTCAGAGTGGTTCTACATCGAGGACGTTCCCCTATTCGATCCAGCTCGAAGGGGCTTGCCCGAATACTCCGACGCTCCCCCAAAGAAAAAGTATAATTGGCGGCCAAGGAGTTCGTCCCAAGAGGACAGTGCCGAAGTTCGGCGTTTGGCCGCTCACGTAAGGATACTAGCTCATCACAAGCTGACAATGATCGACGTGATGGCCGCCGCCATCTCCCGATGCGTCCAACCTCTCCAACAAAGGATACATCCTTTGTGGCAATACAACGGAACGAGTGACACCACTCGCTCCCGACGGCTCGGCCCTGCCAACCAGGCGGCCTTGGCAACCGCGCTTGCCGACTTGTACAAAGGAGAAAAAGAAGATTCCGTTCAGTCGCAGGTCAAGGAGGGCTACTCGAGTTACAACCCTATTGAATGGGTAAACCCTTCGACTCCGCATCTTGAGTTCGGGCATTTACTCGCCCTTTTTGACTAACGCTTTCAATTTGCGTAAACAGGAATGGCGGAGCTTTGCCAAGACAATCAACTGTCCGGCCTCCCAACCAGAGAACTACTCCCGCGACGATGACCCAGGATTTCATGACGATCCGGAGCTGTCACTGGCATATGAAGATGGGGTCTTTTACCAGGAGAGCCTTGATCGATCCAGGGTGGCCATCGTAGCCGATCACCCCGGATCGCTCCCCTCCTCCACTGCAGGCAAGAAGAAAAATTCTACCCGCAAAAGGCAGGCATCCTCCGTCAACCCAAACACACCGGCTCCCACTCCCAAGCGCCGCCGGTCCTCGCGACGAACGTCGGCTACAGCAGCAATACCCGAGTCGGGCGCCAACAGGAGTCCCTCATGTGAGCCGGTCGTGGAGACGGTGCCGAGCACTCGATCAACCCAAAGGTACTTTGTTCGGTCGCTCAATCCACTATTGTTATGATCGGTAGGGTCTTACAGAAGATCTTATGTCGAATTACTCGACTCACTCAGGAAGCGAGTACAACCCTCCTCCGCCGAAGACATTGCCGAGACGCCCAGCAAGACGCATGAGTCAAGATCTTCTGCTCACGCCGAACCCGCCGCGGAGGCCCCCATGGCCAACCCGACCCCTGAAGACTCTGGGGGCAAGGTATCAGTCACTAAGTCCGAAGTAGGGAGCGCGATGAGACATCGGCGGCGGCGAGGAATGCTGTGCGATCCGATGTTTTCCGAACAAGAGTTCAATGCTCTACGTTCGGCGGACGCACACCTTGGAGCTGCCCGAGCCGGGTTTGGCGAGGCTGTGAAACTAATATCGTCTGGCCTGAAGGTAAGTGATTAAAAAGCCGGACATAAATATAAACCCAGTAGCCCCCGAGCCTTGATTTGGTCGGGACGGCCGAATTAAGGGTCCGCACATTGTTTGCATGGATGATGCAGGCCTCAAGGCAGCAGAACGAGCAATTGGCCAAGGAATTGGCAGCGAGCCGAACACAGGTGGAAACCGTGAAGGCCGAGCTTGAACAAGTGAAGAAATTTACCCGGGAGGCACATGGTGAGTATAATTATTCTGCTAATCTTAGCGTATAATCCCATGCTGACGCGATGGTACTTGTAGCAGCTGAATCAATAGGGCAATTGCAAAAAGATCTGGATGCAGCCCGAGAATCCTAGAGGTACGTCGAATCCCAGTATGAGGCTGGCAGCCTTTCAGTGCAGCGAAACCTGGAGTAGAAGAAATGCCTTCAGGTGGAAAACAAACAGTAGGCCGAAGAGATTGAGAATTTAAAGACTCAATTGGCCCATGCCCAAGAAGAGAACCAGAAACTACAGAGGGGCATGTTCGGTAAGTGCGATTCTAACATCGGACGGTGCTTCTTATATATGAAGTATAATGAACGTGCCTTGACTCATGTATAGGTCTCCTATCCGGGCGGCCCAAAGAAGAGATCGGATCCTACCGGGGAAGCCTTCTGAAGGAACTGTCCGCCCTTCATGAGCGGGCTCGGAAGGCCATGAAGAGCATGATAAAAGCGCTATGGCCAGCCGAGCAACCTCCGGAGGAGATGACTGAACTGGTTGATCGATTCAAGGGAGCCCGAAGTCGATTCGAGCTATGGAAGATCTCGGCCTGCCGAGAGGGAGCACGAGAGGCGTGGGCGATGATCAAGACCCGTTATACCGGCCTTAACCCCGAGCATATGGCTCGGGTTGGGCCGGTAGGGTTGGATGGGCAGGAAGTGCCGCTTCATTTGGTGTACAACCAAGTGATGCCCGCCGCCCGTCTCTCGCAAGAAGATTGCTCCCTGGACGCCTTAATAGACAATCTCGACCAGCAGCCAGATGCATGATTATGTGTAACCATGTACTGATAATCAAGAAAATGCTCCGTCTGTGTTGTAAACTTTGTCTTAACCGGCCATCGGCTTCGACCTCCCGCGCTAAGAGCTTGGGAGTGTTCCTTAGAAAATATCACTCGAGAAGAGTGAATTGTGTTCGGGGAACCAGGCAATCCGGCCATTTGGTGCGAACGGACAAAAAGCACACAGGGAGATATGTTATATTACTGTTTAGAGTAAGAAACATCTTCCGAAGAAAATAGTACCTCTATCGATACCTTTCTTCAGGGTGCTACGTAAATCGTAGACAATAAGGCCGTATACTGCTAGTATGCGACTAACGGCTTTCGTGAGGAAAAAAAAGCCTGAGTAAGGGCGATAACCACCGTAATTTTATTTGTTGATCCCGTCGTAGCCGACCAATTTTCTGCTGAAGATAGCTAGCTTTAGGCTTCACCCGTCTGAGGTACGTATCCGGATGACCCAGTCGTAACAATCGCAGAGGTGCTCCCTTTACCCTCTAGCCGAACAATCGGGAATGTAGAGGGTAAGCACAGGAGCGAGGCAACCCAGCTTGGCAAAAATCTTAGTTCGAATTGATTCATATAATGGCGTAAAAAAGATCGACAAGGGAAACGTGCATATACAATAAATGTGAATAGATGCTTAAAACATATAATCATCGGCTTCGTGAAGAAGCCCCCAGGTGCTGTGTTCGGATTTAGCATTTGAGGATGCATGCCGAAAATCTTAATACAAGACCGGTTTAACCGAACATGGACTTGGGAAGAAAATTTCAAACCTGCCAAAAATCAAGGTGGGAGGGAAAAAAATAAAGAAA
Organism: Elymus sibiricus; assembly: GCA_039707655.1. NCBI lineage: Eukaryota > Viridiplantae > Streptophyta > Magnoliopsida > Poales > Poaceae > Elymus > Elymus sibiricus. The sequence goes on from CM077667.1 coordinate 399,642,114, forward strand.
AAAGGAAAGAAAAAGGAGGTAAAGGGTAAAGAGTATGACGACACCGGTTTATCCGTAGAAGCGCCGAAGACGAGCTGCGTTCCATGGGTTTGGTTCAAGGCGGTTATCCGACGGGTTTCGAAGACGGTAAGCCCCTCCCGTGAGTACTTCGTCGATTATGAAGGGGCCCTCCCATTTGGGTTTGAGTTTATGCTTCTGCTTCTCCGGGAGCCGCAAGATGAGTTCACCCACATTATATGCTTTCGCCCTGACCTCCCTGCTCTGGTAACGCCGGGCCTGCTGTTGATAAAAAGTAGAGCGAGCCCGAGCTATGTCGCGCTCTCCTTCCAAGGCATCCAAGTCGTCCTGCCGATCTAGCTCGGCCTCCTTTTCTTCGTACATGCGCACCCTTGGTGCATCGTGAATAATATCACAAGGGAGGACCGCTTCTGCCCCGTAGACCATGAAGAACGGTGTGTATCCCGTTGATCGATTCGGGGTGGTACGCAGGCCCCACAGAACGGAATCAAGTTCCTCCACCCAATTGCAGTCGGACTCATGAAGAGATCGGACCAGACGTGGCTTAATACCACTCATAATGAGGCAGTTGGCTCGTTCGACCTGTCCTTTGGTCTGCGGGTGATACACTGATGCGTAATCGAGCTTAATGCCCATTTTTGCGCACCAGTCTTTTACTTCCTGGGCGGTGAAGTTGGATCCATTGTCCATTATTATACTGTGTGGGATACCGTAACGGTGTACCACGCCAGATATAAAGTTGATTACGGGTCCGGACTTGGCTGATTTGACAGGTTTTGCTTCGATCCATTTGGTGAACTTGTCCACCATGACCAGTAGGTATTTATTTTTCTTGGTCCCCCCTTTAAGTGGTCCGACCATGTCCAGCCCCCAGACCGCAAAAGGCCAAGTGATCGGGATAGTATGAAGAGCCGTTGGGGGCATGTGACTTTGATTCGCAAAAAGTTGGCATCCCACGCATTGCTGGACGAGCGACTGGGCGTCTACTCGAGCGGTGGGCCAGAAGAAACCAGCCCGAAAGGCTTTGCTTACTAAGGCCCTTGCTGCGGCGTGATGGCCGCCCATTCCTGCGTGGACTTCGGCCAAAAGCTGCCGCCCTTCTTCCTCAGATATGCACCGCTGGAGTACTCCGGTGGTGCTTTTCTTGTATAACTCACCCTCGTGGACTTTGTAGGCCTTGGATCGCCGGATTATGCGTCGCGCCTCTGTCTGATCATCGGGGAGTTCTTTGCGGAGAAGGTAGGCAAGGAAGGGCTCGGTCCATGGTGCGATTACTGCCATGACCTCATGAGCCGAAGGCGTTTCGTCCATTACGGAGCCGCCGATGATTTGGTCGTCTGGTTCGTTTATAGGGGGAACAACCTCTTCCGCACTGATGGGTCCGGTGCCCTTATTGTCGTCCTGCCAGACCACCGATGGCTTGAAGAGCCGTTCAAGAAAGGTGTTTTTTGGGACGGGGTCACGTTTGGCACCCATGCGGGCCAACATATGAGCGGCCTGGCTGTTGTCTCTAGCGACATGATGGAATTCCAGCCCCTCGAACCGTGCGGATATTTTAAGGATGGCGTTTCTATATGCCGCCATCTTTGGATTCTTGGCATCGAACTCGCCGTTGATTTGAGAGATGGCCAGGTTAGAGTCTCCCCGTACCCCCAGCCATTGTATGCCCATTGAGGCTGCCATCCGAAGACCGTGCAAGAGTGCTTCGTATTCGGCTGCATTGTTGGAGTCGGCATACATGATCTGCAACACGTAGCGAACGTTGTCGCCTGTGGGGGATGTGAGAATAACTCCAGCCCCCAGTCCGGCCAGAGTTTTGGATCCATCGAAGTACATCGTCCAATGGGAGTATGTACTATATTCCCTGGGGAGTTCGGCCTCTGTCCATTCGGCGAGGAAATCTGCCAGCACCTGAGATTTAATAGCTCGCCGTGGTTTGTAGGCAATTTCAAAAGGAAGGAGCTCAATGGCCCATTTGGCTATGCGGCCGGTGGCCTCCCTGTTATTGATTATGTCGTTCAGGGGTACTTCGGATGCCACCGTAACCGAACACTCTTGGAAGTAGTGTCTTAGTTTTCGTGATGCCATAAATACTGTATAGGCTATCTTCTAGTAGTGCGGGTATCTGGACTTGCACTGCGTTAGTACTTCTGACACGTAATAGACCGGCTTCTGTATCCGGAATTTGTGTCCCTCCTCCTCTCGTTCGACGACGAGCACTGCGCTAACGACTTGGTTGGTGGCCGATATGTATAATAACATGGGTTCACCAGCGCCTGGTGCTGTGAGTATGGGATTACTTGCCAGCAGTGTTTTAATTTCTTCTAACGCAGCCGCTGCCTCATCGGTCCATTCGAAATTGTTGGTCCGTTTCAGCAATCTGTAGAGCGGTAAAGCCTTTTCACCGAGGCGGGAGATAAAGCGACTTAACGCCGCCACGCAACCAGGCAATCTTTGGACACGCTTTAGCTCTGTGGGAACTGCAAGTTCTGATAGTGCACGGATCTTGGCCGATTCGCTTCTATTCCTCTATGGGAAACGATGAATCCGAGCAGTTTACCAGCGGGAACTCCGAATACACACTTCTCCGGATTGAGTCGTATATCGTACTCACGTAGGCTGGCAAAGGTTTGCCTTAGGTCGTCAATCAGTTGGCTGACGTGTTTGGTTTTGACTACCACGTCGTCCACGTATGCCTCGACTGTTTTACCGACTTGTTTTGCGAGACAAGTCTGGACCATGCGCTGGTATGTGGCCCCAGAGTTTTTAGCCCAAAAGGAATTGTGTTGAAGCAGAATGGCCCGTAGGGGGTGATGAATGCGGTTGCAGCTTGATCGGATTCCCTCATTTTGATTTGATGGTATTCGAAATAAGCGTCGAGGAAACACAATGAGTCGTGTCCGGCTGTGGCATCAATAATCTGGTCTATGCGTGGTAAGGGGAAAGGGTCCTTAGGGCAGGCCTTGTTGAGGTCTTTAAAGTCAACGCACAGCCGCCAGGACTTGTCTTTCTTCGGTACCATCACCAGGTTTGCCAACCATTCGGGGTGTTTAATCTCCCGTATGAATCCGGCCTCGAGCAGTTTAGCTAATTCTTCACCCATAGCTTGTCATTTGGGCTCGGAAAAGCGGCGCAGAGTCTGCTTGACAGGCTTGAAGCCTGCGATGATGTTCAGACTATGTTTTGCTAGCCGCCGTGGGATTCCAGGCATATCGGAAGGATGCCAAGCGAAGATGTCCCAATTTTCTCGCAAGAATGCTCGTAGTGCTTCGTCCACCGTGGGGTCTAGCTGAGCTCCGATGGACGATGTCTTGTTGGGGTCCGTCGGGTGTACCTGAAATTTAACGATTTCATCTGCAGGTTTAAAGGACGTGGATTTGGGCCTTTTGCTAAGGATCACATCGTCCTTATCCACTGTTGACCGGAGTGTGGTCAGTTCTTCTGCAGCGAAGGCTTCAGCTAGTGCCTCGAGGGCGAGCGCTGCTGTTTTGTTTTCAGCTCGAAGGGCTATGCTCGGATCACTGGCGATTGTGATTACCCCGTTTGGGCCTGGCATCTTGAGCTTCATATACCCGTAATGTGGTATAGCCTGGGATTTTGTGAAGGTGTCATGCCCCAGCAGGGCGTGGTAGCCGCTTGGGAAGGGCACGGTATGGAAGAGAAGCTCTTCAGATCGGTAGTTTTCGGGCGTGCCGAACACTACGTCCAGGGTGATACGTCCTCAACAACGCGCCTCTCTCCCAGGAATGATCCCTCGGAATGTTGTGTTGCTATGCTCGATGCGAGATCGGTCGAATTGCATTTTTTCCAGGGTATCTTCGTAGATAAGGTTTAAACCACTGCCGCCATCCATTAGCACTTTATGCAACCTAAAGCCATCGACGGTGGGGTTTAAGACCAGTGCGGCCGGCGTATGATCGGGACGGATGGTTGGTCGGTCAGTATCTCCGAAGGTGATGGGTATATCTGCCCATGCACTTGTTGCTGCCACATGATAGACCTGTTCGAGTTCTCTAAGAGCTCTTTTCCTCCTGTTCCTTGAGGGGAACGTTTCGTAGATCGTCAGGACTTCGGCATTGTATTCTCGTGGCGATGTGGAGCGCTTGTTCGGCAGTAGTGCCTCAAGGATTGCTTCACCACTTTTTGCGACCTGCCTGACGACCCAGCAGGCTCTAAGGCTGTGAGTTGGGCTTGTGTTCAGCAATACGGAATGTATAGGGCATGGTTTATCCAATAGTCCGTCAAGGACAGTTCTGACCCCGCAAGGGGCCGATTTCTCTTTTCGGCAGGCCCGAGTTCGGCTAGCCGCTTCGGAGGTGTCCTGTTTTTCCGGTCTCCTCTAGGGTACTCGGTAAGGGTTGGTTCCGAAAGTAGCCGCTCGGCTTGCCAGGTGCTCTCCATGGCACAATATTTTTGCACCAAGTCAGACAGCTCGGTGAAGTTGCGAATGTGCCGACGGGCCAGGGCGTTGAGAATCCCTTTGTCGTGGCAATTGCGATTGAAGGTTGCCATTATCTCCTGGTCGCTAAGACCTCGTACTTTGTTTCTAGCGAGGAGGAGTCTAGCCCAAAAATGATGGACCGACTCTCCTGGTAAATGTTTAACATCCCGTAAGTCCGAAGACTTGGACTCTAATGCGATGCTTGAGTGCTCGACTTGGGTGGTGGGTGGGAAAAATTTTGATTCCCCGTCGCGGTGTGAGTCCGAAATTACGGGTTCCGAGTTGCATGCTAGATCAGAGTTCGATACCGATCTATCTCCGGAGTAGACTCCAAGGTCGGGGTTACCAGCGAGGTCCCAATGATCGGGGATTGGGGTGTAAACCGTTTTTAGTTCCGGTCGTTGGGGGGACGAGCCCCTAGCCGGACACTCGACGGTGGCGACTAGGTGAGTGACCGTGGGGACGAGAATCTCCGTAACGTCGGGTTTAAGCCCGATCCGGTCATAGACCGGGGTCTGGTCGTCAGTCATACGCATGGTCTGAATCCGATCAAACAGCTCGTTTAGGAACGAGGCGACAGTAGGATGTGTGTCGCTGAAGCGTGTGGGGTCGATCTGCGGCGTGGCAGTTCCGGAGTTGCTTGAAAGCAGATCCCGATCCTGTTCGGCCATAGCGGATCCGGTCACGACGACTGGGTTGGGCGTTTTAGACAGCCCGAGGGTGAAGGCCGCCTCAGAGGTGGGGCCCGATGTCTCCGACGTCAAGGCATCGGGATCCGCAGGCTCCTCCATGAGAGTTGAGGGTCCTATCAAGACAAGTTCTCCCCGCGAATCAGCGACAAACTCTAGGGTTCCGAATCTGATTCCTTGATCGGGGGCAAAGCTTCCGATCTGGCCAAGATGGCCGGTCGGGACGGCGTGCGACGAGACATCGCCGCATGTAAGGATCTGATCAAAGGTGAGAATATCCCGGCTACAGATCTCGTTGCTTATGACAAGGTGAGCCATCGATTCTCTGGCGATCACAGCGGAACTCTCAATGAAAGCACCAATGTCGGTGTCAAAACCGACGGATCTCGGGTAGGGGGTCCCGAGCTGTGAGACTAGGATTGATGGTAACAAAGGGACGAAGGAGACGATGTTTACCCAGGTTCGGGCCCTCCTATGGAGGTAAAACCCTACGTCCTGCTTGATTATATTGATGATACGAAGGTTACAGAGTTGATCTACCTCGAGATCGACTAGCTAAAACTCTAGATGAGTTTCTCTGTCCTATGATCTAAAACCCTCTGGCTTATATAGACGCTAGGGGGTCATTAGGGTTACATATGGTCGGTTGCCCACCGGAGGGAAAAACATGCCTAAACTACCATCTTCAACTTGACGGACACGTCACGGCTCCTGAGGTCTCCTGCCTAGCGATGAGGCCTTCGATCAATCTTATCTTCAACAAGTGGCCCATTAACCCGACCTATGAGAAATAGGTCGGCAGTCCGAGGACCCCTTAATCCCGGACTCCCTCACTCCTATCGGCTCGAACTGTGGGCATGCGTGGAGCTATATATGCATGGGTCGTTAACCTCAGTACGGGGTCATTCTGGTCCGGGAGACACACGTGTGGCGGCGAAAGTTGTGCGTTTGGTATTTGAAAACTTCGCACAACGCTTTTATATATACATATGTGCCTGGGGCCATGCATGTGCGTTGGTGTTGTCTACAGACACTCCCTCGCGTGGTTATGGACGACATGCCAAATTTGTAGACCCGTGTGGTCTATCACTTAAACCGGCCCATGTATACTACAGGTTAATTTGACCAAGGTAGATATATATAGTCTTCTAATTATTTGTTACGATATAGTTCATGATGAGATACGAGACAGAAGTTTGAGCGCATACATATATATAGGTTGTGGTGTCTGTTCGAAGCATGTGTGTGCGTGGGGCGGGGTGGGGGCAGGGGAGGGGCAACACAATAGTACGTATACATGAAACCTATTTATGAGGTCAGGTACTACATACCGTTCGACTTTTGAGCCACATCAAAAAGTTATGCACGCACGAAATATCACACCACCTTAATTAATTAGTTGAGCCACACACATGTGGTTGCGGTCTCACCCATCTTGTGAAGTTTCCGAGACGTGCCCATCAGTGGGCCCACGCAGTCTACCCTCAGAACTAAAACACGAGGGAGGGGGTGATCATGATGGATTTCTATTGGTTTTGTGTTACGGTTGGGTGAGTTTGCAATCGTAGTATAAGTTCGTACGTTCATATATATACTGTAGCTACCATCCCCCCGCCGACTCGAAGGTGTGTGTGGGGGGAGGGGGCATAAGCCAACATTACCGTGTGCTCTGCAAGACATTGTGTGTCACATGAAAGTTGTGCATTCCGTATTTGAACACCACAACAACCTTTCCATACATACATTTGGTCCACAAGCAGGTCTGTTTGTGCCATGCCCCTAGATTTATCGTGTTTATTTTCCAATGTTGTTAGATAAATGGCAGGATAGTCTTATTTTGAAACTTAAATAGCAGACAAGTCGAAGGAGACAACTGTGTGCGATTGTGTACGCAGTAGACACGGTTCCCGCATGCTAACTGTGTGCCACGCCCGGCCAGTGATTGTCACGTAACTACAAACCACCTTGCACCAACCTGCATAGAGAAATCTTAAAAATAGGTACCCGCCTTGATCAATTTAAAAATTGATGGTTCCGCGGGTTTATCCTTTGAATTGCACACGGGTATTATGTTCGGGGCGTGTGCGATGTTTGTTCCTCCGGCGCCACTTCAAACCCTTCATAAAAATTTCAGTTTTCCCCGGCTTTTCATTCCCTCCAAGTAAAATTTAAAGTAGCCGCGACATTTCCTCAAACACCACCTAGGCTCCTCTCATCCCCCACCCCCACACAACTCCCTCGCTCGACCCCTAGCTACCTTGTCGTCGCCGCCGTCGCCCCTGACCCCGCTCCGCGTTCCATAGTCAACCTCTCCTGCTCTCCCCGTCCAGGTTACGAACCCATCTCCGTACCCTCGCCGCCTTGAATTTCTTAGATGGCGCATGCTAAACACCCCCTTCCTCACAGATCCGCACTGATCCCCACCGCAGACCGTCGCAGCCTAATCCCAGCTACACTTGCAGGGGAGATCGAGGAGAGAATAGCCAAAAGGAGGTATATAGCGGCCTTTCCGCTGGACGATGCCGAGGTGGTCGCCGAGGCTGCAGGGGAAGCTGACTACGATGATGAGGTGCCCACCGAGATCGCCGGGGAAGCTGACTACGATGACGAGGTGGCCGCCGGGGAAGCTGTCTACGATGACGAGGTGGCCGCCAAGGCCGCCGGGGAAGCTCACAACGATGACGAGGTGGCCTCCGAGGCCGCCAGGAAATCTAACGACTGCGAGGCTTTAAGACAGCGGTTTCCCATATGGATGCATATCGACGCAGCCGGCTACGACGTTGAGCTCGTCGACAGTGACGGCTTGTCGCGGGCTATGTCACAGGTTAAGTGGCCCAACCCCGACCCCTCGGGTTCAACCCCCGTCGACCTCATGCAAGGGCCAGCCGCTGATCTACTCTGCTTCGCTCTCAAGAATTTGCCTTCCTTCATCTCCATGGAGCCTCTTTTGTCATTTCTGAAGGACACGTTCTATGGCGGTGGCTCGGCATCGTCAGCTGCCAAGTCAGACCTCATCGACGATGCCGACGCCGACAACGGCACCCTATCCGTCTCTTCCAAGGGGAAAGAGCACATCCGTGACATCAGGGAGGGCACCCTGCATCCCTGCTCTTCCAAGGGGAAGGAGCCCATCTGTGACAACAGGGAGCACACCCATAATCCACGCTCTTCTAATGGGAATGAGCCCATCTGTGACACGTGAGGATACCCATCTCATGTTAAATTACTTCACTCATGGTAAATGTATGGACTCTGCAGTTGAATTTCATCAATACCTGTTTCAAGAGCCATATATGGTTCCTGTTAAACCTGGTGCAGTTAACACGTGCACTGTTTATTTTAGTTCTTTTGCATGTGATGTTCAGTTATACAATTTCATGTTTAAGCACCGGCTACGTTCTATGCAATTTCAACAGTATTGTACGAATGACTATTTTTGGTTGCTATCAAGCCTGTTGTAGTGAGCATATGCCTTGTTTAACTGTTTTTTCCTAGCTCGGTTGTTTGTACTGGGCATATGTCCTGATTCAATTGCTATATAGCATGCCTTGTTTATTTCAATTATTCACATTGTGAAGTTCTATATTTGCAAGTATGTACTTTCCAGTTCAATTTCATCATACAAGTTAACACGCCCACTGTTTATTTCTGTTTTTTCACAATGTGATGTTCAGTTATACAATTTGATGTGTAAGCACCAGCTACATTCTATGCAATTTCAACAGTATCACTATGAATGACTATATTTGATTGCCGTTAAGCGTGTTGTAGTGATCACAAGCCTTTCTATTTTTATGTAACAATAACTAGTGTGCTTAAACGTGCACAATACCAGTTTGAATGACTATATTTTGTTGTTTGTTAAATGCTAAGCCTATTGCAGTTAACACACATCTCCACTTATTATTAGCTTAGCTAGCGTGCTTAAACCTGCACACTGAAGCTATCATTTTGTGACCATGTTGTTTACCATGCATATATTTGGTTGATGTTTAGCCTGTCAGTACTTAACATGCCTTTCGATGTACTTACCCAGGACAATATCGGGAACAACTGTTTTTTTTCATCGAGGTTAGTTTCATCACATGGCTTATATATATACTCCATCCACCCCAAAGTATAAGATGTTAATACATCAAATATGTGAGTATTTTGGATATAATAAGATCTTATATACTTGGACAGGGAATACTGAACTACGTCATTGTACAATTTCAGTTTACCTCTTAATACTAACTTGTTGCTTGTAGGTACATATGTCACTGATAAAGATTCGTGTGTCGACCCTTTTTGCGTATGGGGCAATGAGATATTCATGAACCAGCATCAAGTGAGGAAACTTATAAAGGTTGTTAATAAAATGGGACAAAATATGGCAACTAAACTATTTCTTTACACCTTATCCAAGACAACAGTGAACTCCAGGATGGTAACTACAAACTCCGTACCCTTCTTTTTACTGTCCATAATGAGTTGTTAGCTTACAAATTTACAATGTCTGAATCTATTTTGTTTGTAGTGGTTCTCAAAGTAGTTTACTCAGGATTACCTCTCAACGTACATGATTGGTGGACGTGCAAACGTTAAAGTATATCTACCAAGCCACGATGACTACCTAGATGTCCTCATCAACACAGAGAAGGATGAGCGGTCCGCCATCACAAGGGGCTGGCCTAGAGTCGTCCGTGCATTCTGGATGGAGGAGGACACGGTATGGGCATTTCGCTTCACCTTGTACAGCTGCCAGAGTGTCTTTCGCCTCTTCCTTTACCGTATTTAATGCAAGTATGCAACTGTGGTTCATCATTATTTATCTGGTCCTAATGTAATTATTATTTCTTGATGTAATTCTTGAACATATGTACCTATGAATGGAATAATGCATTGGTTGTTGAACCTATGTCTATATAAGATGGATATGAAAAATGTTATAGCCTACTATCAAATTCAAATCCTGTAGAATTTTAAATTGTGGCGATTAAAATAGCAGAAAAATAAGCTTTGCAGGTCATTACACCGCACACGGTTTGTAAAGCAGAACGTGTGTGATATACCTCATGATTCGACACGTTTTAGAGAGAGAAACCGTGTGCGATGTTAGACAATATCAGAAACGGTTAAGCAGTCCTAAATGTTTTGCGACAGTCCCCTTATCATACACGATTTATAATGTTTAACTATTTGTTATGTCGTATGCATACGACACGAGTATGACAGTTGGAGCGTTTGCGAATCTTGGTATATCGCAAACGACGCTGTAGGACAAAATGTGTGTGATTGTCTCCTTATCATACACCCTTTGCAATTATGAACTGTTTGCGATTCGGCACACATCGTAAACGGTGCGCTACAGAACAGCGCGTGCGATGTTAGTGTGATCTCACACGAGTTACAAGGATGGGCCGTATGGGAAGGATGCCATATCTCAAACTGTTGACAGGTGACTCTTGTTTGTGATAGATACGGAAATCCCATATGCTTAGTTTTGCAAAACGTTTGCGTTCGTTGGCCACCATCGTTGACAATTTTGTTGTGTCGTGTGGGATGGACCCCCCTATGGCCCACACAGGCAAGGCGACGGTTTAAAACTACGTCGCGGAAAGGGGTTAAAAACTGTTTGTATAGCACGTCGCTGCACCAGTGATATAGGCATCACGTCCATAAACAAATAGGCCGACTCCTGCCTGCACCTATTACTATTACTCCACTCATCGACCGCTATCCAGCATGCATCTAGAGTATTAAGTAAAACAGAGTAATGCATGGAAAACGATGACATGATGTAGACAAAGTAAACTCAAGCAATATGAATAAACCCCATCGTGTTATCCTTAGTAGCAACAACACAAAGACGCATCTTGTCCCCTACTTTGTCACTGGGATATAGAAACTCATCAGGTTGAACCTACCACAACGCACCACTCCCACTGATGAAATATCAATCTACTTGGCCAAAGCACATCAATAGATCGGAGAGCATTCCGAAGCTATAATGATCATGCAATTAAGAGACAATATATATCAGAGGCATCTCAAATACTTTTCATGAATAATCTGAACATAAACCCACAATTCATTGGATCCCAACAAACACACCGCACAATAGGATTACATCGGATAGATCAAAGCGAAGATGCGATGACCATTGTATTGAAGATCAAGAGATATAGAGATTGCCATCTAGGTACTAGCTATGGACCCGTATGTCTGTGGTGAACTACTCACACATCATCATGAGGGCAGCAAGGTTGATGTAGAGGCCCTCCGTGATCGATCCCCCCTCCGACAGGGTGCCGGAACGGAGCTCCAGATGGCCTCACGACGGAACAGAGACTTGTGGCAGCGGAAAAAGGGTTTCGGGACTACTTCTAGATTTTTTGCAATATTAGAGAATTTATAGGCCAGAGAGGGGCGTCGGGAGAGCCATGAGGGGACCACCATATATCAGGGCGCCCCCCCCCCAGGGCGCGCCTTGATGTGTGGTGCGGCCCTCGTGCACCTCCCGGGCTCCTCCCGAATCTTCCAGGTCTTCTTATGGTCCAGAAAAAATCATCAAAAAGTTTCGTGGCAATTGGACTTCGTTTGGTACTGTAAACCTGAAAAGTAAAAAACATGCAGAAAACAGCAAGTGGCACTGGGCACTGGGTCAATAGGTTAGTGCTCAAAAATATTATAAATTGGTAAATAATGACCCAAAAAGTATCCTAGAATGATAATATATCAGCATGGAACAATCAAAAATTATAGATGTGTTGGAGACGTATTAGAGGCCAGAACACAATCTCTCCCCCTCTTCATCCATTCCCCTTTATAGGCAAGCGGGAGACGATACGGTGGTAGGTGATCCCCGACACGTGGCACACAATCCCGCCGTATCCCACTAACACTGTTAATGTGCGTGAGAATCGAGGGGTTCGTCGCTACTACCCACGGATATCGAGGCACACGTCGTTGCTCGATGGGACATGGCCTACGTGGGGCCCATGCTCACTCCCGCGCATCACATTGATCGATCGACGAGTCAGGCCAGACTCGTGGTCCGGCTTGACCAGCCGATTAGACTGGCCTGGTCTGGCTGACAAGACTGAACTACCAAAATTTACATGCATTGCACAAGAATTGGCCCGCAAAGGCTAGATGTCCGGAAAGTTTTCCTTTGCGCATGTCGAATATCTTCATGAACAAATCAAGACCGGAGTGGTTTATCCAACTTCGGAAGCAGTCCGGCGACGCCGACAAAGAATTGCTATTAAGAGAGCTTCGAAGAACAAGTTTCAACCTCAGCAAGCGAGAAGACGGTGTTGAAGACTGGCGCCAGCCAGAGTGCCTCACCTTGTCGGTTGGCGTCCCAAGGCCCCCTAGGCCAGTTCGCCCTGGGCCATATGTCTGGCCCATGTGGCTCATAGGAGAAGATTCTAGAAGCCTTGCCTCTACAAGACAAGGAAGTTGGATCCGTGGAGGATTCCCCTTCACTGATGTAGCCGACCAGGTTGTGTAACCCTAGGGGCCTCGATATCTTATATAAGTCGGGTCGGGCTGGTCGATAGATCACATATTACATCATACAATCTTTCGTTTTTACACGTACTTTTTACACCCCAATCGCAATATACACAAAGCATGAGTAGGGTTTTACCTCTTTCGGAGGGCCTGGACTTGGGTAAAATCATCTCATGTTTCCCCTTCAACCTAATCACCACGTCGGGATACCCTACCGAGGGATATGCCATAAATACCTCCGACTCCGGTCGAGGTAAGGTCCGCGATAGACGTGGATGGGCCGCCTTTATGGTCGTTGTGGCCAAGCACGGACAACGCGGAGCTACCGACGTTGCCACTGTTCATGTCTGCGATCGCTTGTACAGCCTTCGTCGTGATCTCCTTGGACAAGGTGCCACAGTCCACCTCCATTACATGCAGCGGCCACTTCTCATGGCGGATTGCGTGGGCGTTGCGCATACACTCGTCCATCGCCCCGCTAAGGTTGGATTCTCCACGACCATGGCGGCGACGACCTCCTCATTCGCCTGCTCGTCGGCGATTTGTCCCTTTGCGAGCCGGTGTTGCTTGAGGAGTTGCAGGTTGTATTGTTGCTCCTCGTGCAGCATCCAAAATACGGAGACGGGGCGGTGCAGGCTGCTCCGGCTACTCCTCATCTGCCACGACAACCTCAAATGGTGAAGTCGGCAACAAACGCGGACTCGGGCTTGTTGTCGGACACCTCCTCCATCGTCTGGTCATCATCCTCCGAGCTATCCTCCGGTGAACTCGCCGACAGTCCGGCCTGTATGTGTCACACATGTTGGGCCTGCCAGCCATCCGCAAGGGCCGCCATATCGTGCTTCCGTGACGACGGGAGTTGCTTCCACATCTCGATGTCGCGGACCATAATTGCGTCGAAGGAAGGTTGTGAGCGAAGGACTAATGGAAGTGGAGGTTTGCCGGCGACCGTGAACGATGGAGTGCGGGAAGCAGATGTGGTGTGGTTTTAGCTGTGCGTGGTCGTGCTTATATATCAGGCGTCACCAGGCCAAGCGCCGGTTTGAATGCGGGTGCCCGGAGTGGGTTTCTAGGCGCCCGCGCATGTTCAATACCGGGCAGGAAGGCAGACATGCAGTAGGAAGCCGTCTCGTCGCCTAGCCAGGTAGCGTCGCTCTGAGCCGGCATTGAATGCGACGTTCTCGGCCGCCGCACCTCCTCAATGCCTGACATGTTGCATATCAGTCGCGTGCGCTCTAGACCACCATGAATGTGGTGCCTCTTCATGGATGTATGGTTGGAGCGATCGCGCGTGAGAGGTTTTTGGGGAGGACCGCATTATCAGACGTGTACGTGGTGGAGGTCCGGGCATCCGCAAACCTCTCCAGGTTTGATGTCGGCTGTGAGAATATGAATACACGAACGTGTCCGCGGATGTATGCGGCACGATGTTGGATGGCAGAATAAGGTCCACCTTTGCGGGCATTTTCCCGCACTCGCGTTGGAGATGCCTAATACTATATAAAAAAGACAACGGTTTAACGGATTCTGCAAAGTTTTTTTTAATACAATATAGACGCAAGCTCTCATATAAACACGCATACATTCATCCCCATGAACAACACACGCACATCTTATCTATATGAGCACCTTCGAGAGACTGAATCGACATATCATTTTAAGTTTTACGAAGTCACCGTATATACCTTGTTAGAACGTCTTCTTTCACTGAACGAGCATGTCGAAAATCCTGAAATAAATCCAAAATTAATGCGAGGACTTTATCCCTAATGGCTGGGATTCCACTGTCCATCAACCCTTACAGATTGGTTAGCACGGATTCTGCAAAGCTGCTACTCGCGTGTCGCGTCATGGTTGCACTTGTGTACAGCTCCGCTCATCGGACTGGACGCGTGGACAGATTACGAGAGATGCACCGGATTACCCACACGGCCACACCACACGGTAGCAGCACACCGCGGTTCCGGCCACGGGAAAACGTTTGGAGATGGAGGCGCTGGGCCTCCTGGGCCGCGCGTGCCGCCTCGGCCACTTCTGCCGCCGCAGCACGGCCACTCCTCCCTTCCCCCCTCCCCCTCGCCCTCCTCGCAGCAACAGCAACCGCGGCAGAGCCGTGCGCGCCGAAGCCAAAGCCGCCGCCTCGCCGGCGACGCGGGCGATGGAAGCCAAGCAGGAGGAGGAGCCCAGGGTGGTGACGCTGCGGCCGGTGGAGGCCACGCCGGAGTCCTTCGCGCCCTTCGGGCAGGTCATCGCCGCCTCCCCCGACGGCGACCAGTTCGGCCCCCACGACGCCCAGCTCGATCTCAGCCGCGGCATCCCTAGGTTCGATTCTGCGCACACTAGCACCAACCAATCATCCCCTTCTACTCTGTCCTGGACTAGATAGAGCAAAGATTCTGAATCTTTGCCCCCCTCTCCGCTTTGGCAGGTTCTACATCATGAGATTGGAGAGCAGGCCGCTCAAGTTCTCGACCATCACCCACCACGCCAGCGTGACGCAGTGCCTGGGCTCCATCGGCGGCCAGGACTGGTACCTCGGCGTGGCCAAGCCCTCCATCGTGGACGAGCACAGTGGCCAGGGTGGTGGCAGGAGTCCCGTGCAGTCGCGCGCCGGGCATTACTATCTGCCTCCCGATCCAGCCGAGGTTTGCGTCTTCCGGGTCTCCGGTCCCAAGTTCCTCAAGCTGCACGCCGGGACCTGGCACGCCGGGCCGCTGTTCAAGGCAGACGCCGTGGATTTCTATAACCTGGAGCTGAGCGACACCAATGTGAGTGACATATCATTGCACTAGTATTTATAAGTTGGGTGTGGCTAGATCTCGGTCGACTTAGACTTAACCAAGTCTTGGTCAAGTGACAGAACATTAAAAATGAACAAAGAAAATTTGCACCACGTAAGATCTCGGAATATAGCATCGACTAAGACTTGGTTAAGTCTCGGTCGACTGAGATTTAGCAATCCCATTATAGGTTCCATTACTGCATTTAGTGCGCTTGGAAAACAATGGTTCCATCCGTCTTCTAATTAATTCTAGGTAGTTTTGTTCAGCTATGCAGTTGTAGTGTCATTGTTAGTTGGAATAAATTTGTACTTATTAGCTTCGCAAGTTCGCATGTCTTCTTAGAGCAGTAGAGCCTCACATATCACCGGTCTTAATTTTGAAATGCAAGAAGATAAAGAGTTCCATTTGAAGTAGCTTCTACGGTACTCCCTCCGTTCATAAACATAAGGTGTTCTAACTTTTTTGTGAATCGGATGTATATAGACACGTTTTAGTGTGTTTGTTCACTCATTTCAGTCCGTACGAGGGAGTACTACTGTAGACAATACTGAAGTTGCTGCCTCAATTTTCAGAAATTTCATGAGGCGGTTTATAATATACTACCTTTGTGACAAAATATAAGACTTTTTTGCAGTTCAATTTAGTTACAGAGGTAGTACTACTCTTTGTGCATTTTTTCACACTTCGCACACAAGTACATTACTGAAAGTTTTAATTTCAGAGAGTTTGTCAGACAGTTCATGATGAGTTCACTTTTATGTACGCATTTCAAATTTCAATTATAAAGCTTTCACTTAGTCCATGTGCTGCAACCCATAGTGGTACATTCATCCTGTCCTACTGTGAGCTGGAGTTGGAAAACTGCCAATCTTTCTTATACTGCTATTGGTTGCAGAGTCGAAAGCCTATTAAAACTATTGCTGCTGCATTATTATCTTATAGAAGTGCATCATTCATCCGCTGGAGTTGGAAACCAACCTGTCCTATCCTGTCCTAGATTGAATAGTCTAAAGCAGAGTTGAAAGCCCGATGTACTCCATCCAGATTTTTGTAATGGAAGAAATGTTGCGCACCCAATCGAAAAGAGCTTGGATATCCTTTAGAGTTGAGATCAATCCCAGCATGTTGTATCAAAAAGAATCCAGCCATGTAGTTGATTATATCTCTCTCTTACGAGAATTTAATTATACACATCAACTCTAAGTTTATCATCCCATCGTCTCTTTAGAGCATCTCCAACACGCGCCCAAAAACTGCTCTGCGCGCGAAAACCCGGGTTTTTTGGGCGCCGGCCAGCTCCAGCAGATGCTGTAAACTAGTGCGCGCGCAAAAAGTTTTTGGCACGCGTTAAAAAGCGCTATTGCACGCTGCAAATTTGGGGCGCCGGATCGCACGCTTCATAATTTGCACTGCGTGTTTTTTGGGGCGCACGTTTTTGGGCATTTGGAAAACCAATGTTGGCTCCGGCGCGCTAAAAGTGCTACAGTGGCGCGCTAAAACTATTTTAGCGCGCGAAACTTTTGTGCGCCTGTTGGAGATGCTCTTAGGATGCGAAATTATAAAACTATGCTACTTTAACCTTGAGCTGAGCAACACCAATATGGGTGCCATACTGCCATGTCGTTGCACCATTATAAGTTCATTACTGCATTGTCTGGAAAACAATCGTTCCATCTGGCTTGTAATAAATCCAAGGTAGTTTTGTCCAGCTTTGCAGTTGCAGTGTCGTTGTTAGTTATAAAACCAGACTTCATAGCACCGACCTTAATTAGGAAAAATATGAGGGAAACCACAATACTAGGATAAGAGTTTCTTTTAAAGTAGCTTCTATGCTTCTGTAGACAATGCTGAAGCTGCTGCTTCCATTTTCAGAAGTTTCACGAGGCAGTCTTGTTATGATAGATATACGAAGATTTGTGTGCGTTTTCATACTTTGCACTACTATGTTGCCTACATTTCAATTTCAGAGAGTCTGTCAGGCTGTTCATGATGATTTCGCAGTTGTATACTACTTCCTCCGTTCCTAAATATAAGTCTTTTAAGAGATTGCACTACGTACTACATATTGCTCCGTATGTAGTACGTAGTGCAATCTGTATGTAGTACGTAGTGCAATCTCTTAAAAGACTTATATTTAGGAACGGAGGGAGTACGTATTACACTTATAAGTTCATGTGCTACTGCTATCCACAGTGGTACATTCATCCTTTCTCAAGTAAACTTTTGTGAGCTGGAGTTGGAAAACTAGTACCAGCCTAGAGTATCTTATTTTGGTAGTTAGTTGAAAGCCTGATAGAAGTATTGTAGAAGTGCATCACTCATCTACTGGAGTTGGAAACCAACCTGTCCTCCCGTTCTGTCCTGTCCTAGATTGAATAGTCTAATAAAATAAGCAGAGTTGAAAGCCTGATGTACCCCATCAAGAATTTTCTAATGGAAGAAATGTTGTGCACCCAATCTAAAACAAGTCGATCGGGTACCATTTAGGCCAAACTCAAAATGTTGGGACTAAAAAAGGTTGGTTCGTCCAAGTTGTCGATCATCACATCCCATCTTACTAGAAGAGGCTACGGAGTACTACTAATTATACGCATCAAGGGTAACTCATCTGTATAGGATGTGAATGAATTCATAAAATTATGCAGCTTTGTCCTGCACTTGGTTTTTTTTAGACACGGTCCTAAGCCGAGGCGTTTTGCTTCGCCTGGCTGCACGACGGTGGTTCGCATCGCATCTGATCTGACCATGCTTGTGGAATCTGCAGGTCGTGGATCACACCACGCACTACTTCAAGAAGCACGACGGCGTAACCTTTGTGATCGAGGACTGAGACGCTGCCCGTCACGACCTAGGCACAACAAAAAACTCAGCGCGCCGTGTGCATCGCGGACGCTGCTCGTGCCCTGTCTCTCTGTGTGATGAACATCCAGTATGTATGTATGTATATATGCAATAATGTACGTACTGCAAGTCATCTGTACGTACGTACGTACGCATCAGCCGCTAGCGTTTATTATTTGTGTCGTTGTTTCTGCTGACGCACACCGTAATGCCAGGCCGAGCTGTGCCGCGCCGGCCATGCCCCAGCGAGCGGCAGCCGGCCGCGCCCTGCACATGGGCGGGCGGGCACGGAGGCTGGCGTGAATGCGTGACCGCCGCCCGGCCCTCCCGGCGCGCCACACATGTGACGCTACTATGCGTCCACCCGGACCCGATGGTGGGTGCAGGCCCCGTCGGCATCCACGTCTGCCCGTCCGGCCGCCGTAGCAATAGCTGGCGTTGGCGCAATGGTCAGAGAAAGCAAACACAGCGCCCATGCCGATTACCCGCCTCTCCCGATTAATTAGCAAGGACTTTATATCAAGCGCACGGCGCGAGGTGGCAAAGTACCAGTGCTACTCCCTATCCGTCTGCTCGACTCGTCACCAGCAAGCAACCGCTCTTTTTAGTCCCCACTCGCTCCACTCTCCCCACGACTCTCTTCCCCCACTCCGACCGGCCACGCGCAAAGCGGAGCGCGCCCCGACTCCGACCAAGAGCCCGAGCGCCGCCGCCGTCGCCGATCGTCTTCCGTCCATGGTGAGGTCCAACTCTATCGACAGCTGCTACTCCTCAACCCAGGACGTCACCTACAGGTAGCTTCCGGTTCCACTTCCATCGGTGCTTGCATCGTGAAACTAGCTAGCATAATTTCGGTTCTTTGATCCGCTTGCCGCTTGGTTCCTCCTGGTTCACCAACGGCAGTTGCGGCTACTGCGGCTACGCGCTGAACCTGAGCTCGGCGGCGCGGAACACGGCCGGCATCGGCTCCAAGTACGGCAAGCAGATCAGGAGGAAGGGCGTCATCGCCTTCGTCGCCGTCGACGAGACCCGCTTCACGCTGGCGGACGAGGTCACCTGCGCGCCCCGCCTCCGCCCCTGGACCTGGCGCCTCTTCCGGCGGAGGTCGCGCCTGCTCTGCGGCAAGTGCGGCGGCCGCATCGGCGCCGCCTACGAGGTCGACGAGGACACCGCCGGCCTGTCCGCGTGCGCCGGCTCGGACGACGACGACCTGCGCACCAGCCCGGGCGATAGCGGCGCGACCAGAAGGAGGAGCTACCTCATCAGGATCGGCGCGCTGCAGCCCTCGACGGACGACTCTCCTGCGGCTGATGATCCCTTCTCTCTATGATACGACACGCGGTTGCTGAATTTTGTTTCTCTTGTTCATAGTGGAAGGCGACCCCAGAGTTTGATGTGTGTAAGTTGATGATCCTATATATAGTTTTTGTGTCCTGGTAACGGAGTGAGACATGGTTGCAATTTTGAGCCGCCTAGTATTTGTCAGTGGCTTAATTCTAGCTTTCTGTGTGTGGGCTTCTCTTTCTCTCTTGATATCTAAATCATGGATTCTGTTTTGATTATCCACGGATAAATATATTTCAGTTTGTCATCACCAATTCCATAAGCTGGCTGACAAGATAAATTCATGTGATGGACCATTATTATGTTTATCTATCAAATTATCAGTTTTTCTATGCAGCCAACTTGTGGAGAATATGGAATTGGAGCACATCATTGAGGTTTGCAGTCAAGGCTCCAGGTAAGTCCATGCAACCAGTACCTCAGTTAATCAACTCGCTGATCCAAGAATTTGTATATGCAAAATGCCAGTTATTTTCTTTCTGTGCAATGAGTAAATCTGGAAATTGTACTTCTCAAATGATCACTATATCATATACAAGGAGCTCTTTTAGCTGCAGTGGTACAAGTGTCAGTTTCCCCTATTAGCTAAGATACATACATTTTCAATAGAGATAACTGAATAAAATGTTGTAATGATCAAATCAAACAAAAAAAAAGAATGTGAAAAATAGTGAATATGATTTTCGTAGTTTACACTATCACAATTGCTTCAAGTGGCTATTGAGTGGGCATTGGTGTGTCCTTCAAGAAGTGTCTGAACAGTATTAGTGCTTGTCGAGGCCGGTGCAGAGGTACCTCATGCCCTGCACCTGCTACGGTGACGAGAGTTAGTCCTTTGTAAACCTGACTCCAACCTCCAACCTGCAAAACAGGGACAAGTATTTCATGTCAGATTGAAACTGTTCTTTCTGGAACAGAGTTTTCTCAATTTAGTGAACAACAGTTGCAGCAAACCCACCTTCCCATGGTCGTACCAAGGGTACCAATTCATCAGCGTTGGTAGCTTGAGAGCGCTTATTGAATATCTTGTTGCAGTTATAGGAACCACAGCATCTGTATCCCCACTGTGAAAAAGTAAAATGCATGGCCACTCATTATCAATGAGGTCAAGATAGTGCAAATAGATTTATTTTGCAGCAGCCAGAAATCATTTCAGAATGTGATATTTCTGTTCCATCCCTTGAGGGGAAATACTCAAAATGTTTGGAGAAGATCTATATTTATACAGACAAGCCTTTATAAATATATAGTGGTAGTTAGATACTGCAGTTAGCCATGCAGAACACACAAAAATAATTTCCTAACTCAGAAACAAGTTGGACTACATGTTAAACTGACAAAAATATATACTCGGTCATGCGGAATATAGGAAATCTGAAACAAGCAAGTGCTGGGCCTTCTGGCACGTACCTGAATACCCATATCCTGATACCAGCTGCAATTAGCTCATGGTAGATTGGAAGCATAGATCTGGGGGAATCCGCCCAATACGATCCGACAATATCACTGCAATTAATAGGCAAATGAGTATATATAAGCTTAAGAAAGGAACAGAACTTAAAGGTGTACTTTATTTTTCAGCTAAAGCGATTCGAACCTGCAAGTTTTCCAAGGGTACTTAATTCCAGTTGTGTTAGCGTGTAACGCCGTCTGCACTTCTGGCAGATTGTAGTATACATTTGAATATCTTTCAGTGCAAGGATCATAAGCTCTGGACAACCAAGGCTGTAAAAAGTATCATCAGCTTAAATATATAGACGAACAATATAATCAAAGAATATCTAGTTCCATAACATACAGCTATTCAATCAAATGAAAAATAACAATTCTAAAATATTGCGTTCCAAAGGTGATGTAAATTACTGTAGCAAATTGCATAAAACATTGTGTTACATCTTTACATTCATGTCTATCTGATCTAAAATATTTGATACAAGCTATAAAAAGTCAAGCAGTGTAAAATGCCACAGTTGCACGAAACTGCACTCAAGAACACATAAAACAGAACTTTCTAAAAACGCAAAACCTCCTGATTTAAAGTAACCATCGAATATAAATTGCCTTAACAGCAAATTTATTCATTGCACCCGTTACTCCATTGTATCAATGATTTTCTGAAATTTTGTTTCCATACATGAACTACTTGCTCCTTGTTCAGCCTAAGATGTGGTGAACCTAGTGTGCTGATAGGAAACCAATTCAGTTCGGTCGATGTTTAACCAGCATTTTGTTATTGCCATTGCACTGCTGATGGTTAACTAGTTTATCTGACGTAAGAACTGGAATTTAACAAGAAAGATGCAGAATGATAAGCTATAAATTTAGAAGCAAAGTACTTACGTAGCGTCCTCCCAGGCCAAGTTTGAGAGAGGCTGAGCTATTGCAGGGCTTTGTATACAGGCTATAAGGGTCAATGTTGCCTTCTTCGGAACTAGCCAGGTTCAGGTTCTTGACACATTCAGGGGAAGGGTGCTCTGAGGAATCAAACAGGCATGTCTTCTTCAAGTTGTGGTAAGTGCTGTCAGAGATCAGGCCATGACTCCACCAGTACTCAAATGTGCCAAGATAGTCGTTGTAGTCGTCCGTAACCGCATTCCCCACCTTAATTTTCAGGAATAGCAGGTTTTCAGAAACTAGCATGTATATTGGAAACTAAACACATGGATTTCAAATATTTACCATGAATCCTTTGAGGTTGATTGTTGGATTCTGAATGCCCTTGCTCTTTTCGTGTATGAGCTTGGCTAGCTGGGGAACATAATGCCCTGAAATTTTCAAAAAAAACCAGTCTTCCATCAAACAAAGAACCAGAAAAGGAAATTCCAAAAATTAGGCCCCATTTGGAAGAGGAGTTCTTCCTCAATTTCTGCGAGAATTGAACCATTTCTTGCGAAATTTGGTGGCATTCCTGTAATCAAAAGTATAATGGTACCTGCGTAGCTCTCTCCAGCAATGTAGAACTCCCTGTACTTGTACTGCGGGAATCTCTCCAGCCAGTTCACCAGAAAAGCGTAGGCATCCAGTGCTACGGGACAAGACAAAAAAAGAAGAGGCAAAGGACACAGGAAGTTGGTATCAAAACTCCGAAGAATCAGTGTCATCACCGGAAAGCTCGCACGAAAATGGCCATGGACCGGGCATCAGCTACCTGTCTTGGCGTCTCCCCCCGTGTACAGATCCATGGTGGTGTTGGAGTAGGAGAAGCCCACGCCGGCCGGCGACTCCAAGAAGAGCAAGTTGGCCGCTGCAATCAACGCCATGTGTAAATGCGGCGCTCCTAATAATTGGAGCTCAGGCTGAAGAGGACCACGCACCCTTGTTCCATGAATGCTTGTTGAGGTAAAGCGTCTTGCCGTCGGGCCGGATGCGGAAGGGGCCGACCTCCTCGGAGGCGCCGTAGCCGACGGAGGAGCAGCCGGGCCCGCCGTTGAGCCAGAGGACGAGCGGCGCGATGGGGCCGGCCGCCGGCGCCGCCTCGACGAGCCAGTAGAAGAGCGCGCGGCCGCGGGCCGGGTTGACCGTGACGTAGCCCGAGTACTGCGAGAAGCCCACGTTGGGCGGCTGCCCCGGGAGCTCCCGGATCCGGTCGCTCTCCTGGTCGCCCGGGGCTGCGGCGGCCGCCGCCAATGACGCCGACGCCGACACTAGCAGCGCCAGCAGCGCCGCGAGCCCGCGAGCCATCGGGGGCCGGACAGAACAAGCTCCAGTGGGCGGAGCTGGACTGTGGCACGCCGGGACCGGGTGGTGGTGGAGTGGAGGAAGCGGGCAGTGGAGCTGAGCTTGCAAGCACGGAGCTTGCTTGCGCTTGCACAGTACGCAAACACTCGTGCTGCCACTGCCACCGCCACTGCTGCGGCTGCTGACAGGAGCTCAGGTATAAGATACTGGGTTTGCTTGCATGGATTTCAGCGGGGGATTTGATTTCTGATCCTTACGCCATGACAGCTAGCCTAGCTGAGGGGAGGAGTAGCGCCGATCTCGTCACATTCCTTCTGATTCGCTCTGACCAGCGCGTTCGCCCCCACGGTGGGTACAGGGTAGGGAAGGAAGCAAGTAGACACAGAGGATGCGCAAAATGTGCGGAGATTTTCCCTTGGCGACGCGATGATTGACCTGCGGGGGGGGGGGGGGGGGGGGGGGGGCAGTACAGCTCAGGCTGGCGGGCGGAGGATGGAAAAGAGAGGATCGGATCGTGTACTTGGCACCGCAGCCTGGGCTGGGCGACTTACTGACTCGCACGACTAAATTAGGTGCTCTGCCACGGCCTACAGATCGGCTGGCTAGCACCACGGCCTACACACACGCCACGGCATCTGCTTGCGTAGTTAGCGGCGCAGCGACTCGGAAAGTGGGTGGCCCGGGGTGCCGTGTCGGCAGTGGCGCAATAGTATAGTGAGTGGCGGCGTGGCGTGTGTGTGAATGGAGGCGGGAGGAAGAAGACGAGGCTGGGCACATGGGGCTGGAGCCTTGGAGGGAAACGTGGGGTGGTGGCGGCACTGGCAGTGGCAGTGGCGGGAGGTAGCCGGGCAGCGCCAAATAATAATGCTCGCGACACACGCATCTCTCCGCTGTTGGCCGCGGCAGCTAGCGGCGTCCCGTCGTGCTCGCGCACGCGCCAACGAAAGGGCCGGCCGAACCACCGCCGCGAGTGACCTGTGTTGTTTAGCGCTGGTTTCCGAGGCGCTGGACATGGAGAGCCTTGAGACCCGCTGGACAGGCTGACGGCCCGATGGAGGATGGAGCTGAGCTGCGAAAAGGAGAGTGAGATTAGGAATGTGTTGCCTGCCTGCCGCTGTGATTAGCGGCAAAAGGGCTTTGCAGGGGCTGTGATGATGGCGAGCGGTGGTACCACTGCCGGCGGCAGGCAGAGAGCAGTCTCCCCTCCCCGGAAAGAATAACATGCTGACTGCCGCATGATTGCAGGCGCAGCACGCACGGGGAAAGAAAGAAAAAAACGCAGAGAGATTGCTTCGGGGGAACCGAAAGCGCCATGTTTGAGCCTGGTTCTAACACGCATTTCTCTATACACTTCCGTGTCCCTTTTTTTTTTTTTTGAGTAGTTCGTATCTCTCGTTCTGCTCTACAGCGCCCAACGAACTGACCATGCGCGCGTTTGTGTCGCTACGAAATGGAATGATGTCGCCTACCACCTGCATGCTTGGTCCTAACCCCGACGTGTCGGCATACCAGATGCCCAAAAACCGTGACACGCTGGCTGCGCCATTTCGACCCAAAAACCGAACCACTTCTCTTACTGTTACGTGATTACATTCAGAGAGTTTTTTTGTGTGTGAATTATCACATTCAGAGAGATTACACACCACTAGCAGCTGTTAATCTGGTACACGAGAGTGAACTGCCTCCGGTGCTATGGCTATGAGGCCTTATACAATGCTAGGTGCTTAGGGAGGTGCTTAGAAAATAAAACCGGGTTTTTGTTAAGCACCGGTGCCTATTTCTATAGGAGAGACGCTTAACTAAGCGTCTACCCTGTACAAATAGAAAGTCTGATTTATTTTCTTAAACACCTTCCCTAAGCACCTTGCATTGTACAAGGCCTGGGGCGAGATATGTCGCCGTCGGTGCTCCAAAATCTAGCAAGGAAAAACGGCCGGCTGCTCCCAACACGCAACGCCGGTAGGCTAAGTCGCCATGTCGGACTCGGGCTCGATGGCAGATCGGAGCCCGTGGCGAACCATCATCTGTGCGTAGAACTCGGCATGCTCCTGTTCAGGCATCATGGTAGCAGCATATCTTGAATTAAAATACTCCAAAAAGCCACTGGTACTAACTACATCTAGGCATGGCCTACTCATAACAATAACATATACTGTAGTAGGAGAAAAAGGGAAAAGTTAGAGAGTGTCGTCCAAGTCTTAGAGCTGTAGTGAACTGTAGTAGCTTGGTGTTGGCTCAACTGAAATTTAAAACGGAGGCGCTAGCTATTGATTGACTGAATGAACTAGATAAAAGGAGGGGGGGACATGCATGCGTTATGTACCTTGACGGCGACGATGACTAGCGCGGCGCCTTTCTGCCGGGACTCGTGGAAGAGCTGCCGCGCCGCCTCGACCGTCACGGACGGCACCACCTGCGGCAACGCCGTCTCCACTGCACACCACAGCACACACACACACGGGGGTAAGAGTAAGACGGCGGCCAACCATGAGTCGATCCGAGACACCAAAAACGCACGCAGTATGTGCTGTGCTGGTTAAATAACTAATTACTACTTACTATGTTGTTTTACTTGATCGCTGATTCTACCAGGATCAAGGAGAAGGAGAAGAGGGACTCCTACCGTGCTTCTCGGTGTGGCGCGGGTCGTCCAGGAGCAGCACCTTGTAGCTGTCGCCGTTGCCGGTGCCCTTCCGGTCCTTGAGCCTCCCAGTGTCTCCTCCTGCATGCCGATGCAGTGCACAACGCGATATCAACATCAGTCAGCGCACCCCGACATCAGAAACGGAGAGTTAAAACGATGATTTGGTTTTGGGTTCGGCGTTGCTGAATGCGCACCTTCTTGTGCTGGGGGGAGGGTGTCGAGCTGGGACTGGTCGAAGGCCGGCGGGTCCAGCACCGCGCCGCCAGCGCTGGTCGCGCGAGCCACGGCTGCCATCGCCTTCCTCGGTTGAGCTCTCCGGTTCACGGAGACGCTCGAGGGTGGCGCGACGGCGGTGGTGCTCGGGAAGCCGAGCGCGGTGCAGGCTGCTGCTCTGCTGCTGATCGCCATGGGAACGTATGTACGGTGGCGTTTTGGCAGCGACGGGATTTGATTTTCGTGTCCGATCGCGCAAGGGAGACGAGACGAGCAACGCAATGGACAGGGATGGAGTGCGTGACCCGAGTGACGGTCGATGGAGCGATTTATTCAGGGTTTGGCAAAGAAAGCGCCAAAGATGCCAGGGGTTTCGTGTCCGGGTGTTTACCTTTGCTACTATTCGTGATGAATTCTTCCTCTCTCCTGAACCATACAGAGCACAAATAATCCAGCGGTAAACACGGCGCTGTCCTAATCAAAAGGAGAAAGAGACGAACAAGTAGTGCTACAACTGCACGAATTAGAACGCGCATCTGGAACAATCCAGACTTCTAACGGCCCAGATCGCCACACATCAAGTTGGCCGGCAACGACCACATCTTGTCTTCTTCTGGCCATTGACAGCAAACGGGTCTTGCTGGAACGTTCCAGAAACAAAACAAACCCAAACGCCGGCAAGGGTCCAGAACCAACCACAAGAAAATTGCACTTGTGCATCTTAAGCAATCGGATAGATACATTTGACCGGAGGTGAAAGCAAAGACTCAAAACTAAAAATGAAAGGATACGTAACTATACAAGCGACCGCCAAAAAAAGCATATTAGTGGATGATATTCAACAACGTGGTAACATCAGAAAACGGGCAAAGGACGAGAGGGTCATATATTTCCATATTGCATCTGTGGGCATGAAGAACACTAAGTTCCGTTCAACAATTTACAATATATAAAGTACAAAAATGCATTTCCGTATACCGGCTTTTTATCCTCTATATCCCATGAAATTCTTGAGCCGAAAAATGATGTCGCAACGGCTCAACGAGTCATGACCAAAAATCAAAAGTTCCTATATACTCCAGACATGCGCAATCACTTGACCAGAACAAACGGCCTCAGACCACCTGATAGTTAGCAGTGACCAGCCGAACCTGCTGTGAATATTTTGAACTACCTCCCTGCAATGGAAGGATTGCAGTAACCTGAAACCAGAATTTGCAGGAAACCATAAGAATTACAGATTCAAGGAGAAACATAGAACCTAGACAGATGGATTAACTCAGCCCCAAGCAGAATGGCACAGGAGACTAGATGGGAGCATCACAAAGCCCATAAATAAAATGCTTCGAGCATCAGTTTACGACTAGGGACCTACTATAAACTGGAGTATTTGGTTTAGTCTTTTTCCGAAGTGCTGCTCCTAAAGAAATGATGAGGCAATGGTGGACATAAAGAAATTTGAAATATGGCTGGAAAAAGTAATTGCAAAGCAGAGTAAATCAAAATGTCATAAAAGCCAGTAAGAGGACATCCTACTGCTTGACACATGGAAAGGAAGAGGCAACATACCTATGTGGGCGTTTGTTTTACCATACACAGTAGTTTTTCATGCTGAGTTAGCTAGGTGGGTAGGGACAAGAAAGCAAAACATACAAAGTCTACACAGGTAGCTTGTTCACTGTCTAACGTTATACTGGAAAAATTCTGTGAACAGGTTGTACGTACTGTAGAGACTACGAATATTCAACCAAGCCCTAATGCTAGTCAAGCAATGTATACAGCCAGACAACCATGCAAAGTCCAAACTCAAATATGTTATTCTGAAGTGGCCAACAGTATAGCATGATGCTTATCTGTGTCCATAGTTCTGGAGTCACTAGAGCAAAGCAGGGGAAGATGCAAGTATGCATGTAAACAAGTAATATAACAAACCTTCACGTTACTAAATGTATTTGATGCAGAAAATCCAACAGAGATGGGAAAAAATGTCGATGGATCAGCAGCGGGAACAGAGAACTCCATGGAACCACTGCAAATGGAAAAAATAAATAGAAGACAAGTGTTATCAACACCATGGGAACAAACTGCATGATAGAAGTAACACTACTGAGAAAATATACTTCATGTACCTTCGGTTGGATTGATCGATAAGAATAACAGACCATTCCAACACAGAGTTTCTTGAGTCATACCTGGATAAATAAAGACACAAGACTGAATGCAGGTAACAACAAACTCGATGGACGAGCGGGAGAAACTTGCATAAAGAAACTATTTTAAAGAGGAATGAATGAATGTGTGACCTTATCATCCTAATTTATCTTTTTTATGTGGAATAAACTGAATCACTTGTTTTCAAAACTGCTTAATTTATTACTATTACTACTACATAAAAATGAAATACTGAGCCATGTTAAATACAGCCTAAATATACATCAAATTACTAATCACTATAAACTGTCCTAAGACTCAGGTGTCTTCACAATACGAGTCTTGTGTGAATCAAGAGCATAGTTATTGCCATACCTTAAGGGCTTGTTCGGTTAGACAGGGTTTGAAGAGGTTTGAAAGGGATTGGAGGGGATTGAATCCTTTCTAAGTCAAAATCCCCCTCAAACCTCTCCAATCCCCTTCAATCCCTTTGGCAAGGGGATTAACCGAACATGGCCTAAATTGTTTTGGAAGTGGTTGTAGCATGTTATTTAACAAGTGTGTGTGTGTGTGCATGGAAATCTGTCCCACATTTAGTGTTTCTTGGTCTGTGCACATGCTGGGCATATGTTAGCAGGGTATTTAAGAGAAGATGAGGAAGTTAGAACATTACCTCCATTCTCCATCTATCTGTTTTACACTTGGAGCATCCCTAAGTGCGGGCAGAGGGATAGAGAAGACAACATTATGCAAATCAAACATGTCTGAAGCTTCATATTCAATGCTCACAACAGTTGTATTTCCAGATATTGAAAGCCAGCAACTGACTGGAAGTGGCAAAAACAGGTTACGCAAGTACAAACCAGCAAGCTACTAAAAACAAACAGTTGCAGTATACCTGTCAATGGCAGAGAAGACTCATTCAACCCCTCGATTCTCCATTTCACCAGGGGTGTTTCATTTTGACCACTGGGGAAAGGCCTGGCTGGATCTCTTGCCCCAACAATTTTCTGGCCATTGAACAGCTGTTTGTCAATATTAGGGTGCGTCCTGAAGCTAAGTCCAGGTGCATCTTGGTTCTCAATCTGTACCAAATGTAGGGAAAAAATTGTATCTCCAAGTTAAAATGAAGTAATTTCAAACGTGCTGTTAGCCAAAAAAGCAGTGCTTGCAGGCAAGCAACTCCTACTCATGTTGCTACAGTAGCAGGTACTAAGCAAAATTGTGATCACTTTTCCAATCTCCAAAAATCATACTGTAAGATAGGACAGTGGTGAGTTATATATGGAAGTTTGGTTATTGTGTGCTATGAGTGATCTAACGGACCCTTTCATTAGTCGCATCAATGGATATTGAGGACTGTACAAAACAGTGTGACCCACTACTATAAATACGCATGAACAGAAGCTTTATGCAAATTCATATTAAAACTGAATTAACAGATTGCATTGCTTAATAGTCTGAATGTTATGAGTGAATGAGTCGTATCAGAATGTAAAGATCCAGAATTCAGACGTAGAAAATGACCTGCAACTGGATATAACCATCAGTGTCATGAAGAACTTGGAGAGCAAGGGTTCCTTGAACATCAAAATTAGTAACTCCGCCATCCCTTTTAACTGTGACATTCAACTTCTCTTCAATGGTCACTGTGATAGGATCACTTGGTGGAATAGATGATGATGACCTTGACTGAATTGCGCTTAGTTGAGTATCCTCCAGAATAACTTCTCCTTCAGCTTTCAAAGACTCCAGGAACTGATTTGGCTTGTGTGCTTTACTTAATTTCATTCCAACAGGCATTTTACTAGGAGCAGAAGATCGCCCTGTATAATGCACCTACAGTTAACACAAAATAATAGCCACAAAGCCAAATCCCATACTCACACATTGGTTGCCTCATCTCTCCTCTAAGCACACATCACCATAAAAGAAAGCTTTACTGTTTGAAGTCATGCAAGTCTCAGCAAATCGTGTGGAGTACGTGAACGAAGATATTTCTTTGTTGCAACTGCTTTGTTTTTTTCCTTATTAATTGGTTATGAATCAGAACACGTCATAACTTTCAAACACAATTATTGAATCAAGTCATTATAATGAAATAAGGCACTAGATAAGCAGCAAGAACTAAGATAATGATCTACTTGCTGACTCGACAGATAGTTAGATCTTTTAATTCATGACACGTCACCTACTGCAAAAGTAATACTCCATGCTAGGGAGTTAGTCTACTTGAATAGAACCAATTGCAAATGCCTGATAAAATGAATAGGGTAATAATTATCATGAATCCACAGATGATCTGTATTGGAAGTGTCCTAGGGGAATTTAAGCTATGATACTGTGATCATCCAGATTTCATCCAATACACCATCAATTATTTTATGCACAAATTTACTGCAAGTATACGATACTACAAATTGAAAACATATATATTAACATCAGTGCTAAAATAGAACAATATGTTACTAATGCATAGGTTTCCGTTTCCACACAGCATGCATTTTTCTGAGTACAAACCTTTTGTCTTGTCAGTAAATATAGGGTCAACCCCTGACCCTGGACCACCTCGAATGTTCATGTCATTAAAGTTATTCGGAGTTCTTGTCGGAGCAAATCCTTCCCCAGTTTTGCCTCTATCAATCTGGGCACAGTCCAGCAAAAAAGATTGTTATGGGGGGGGGGGGGGGGGGGGCTAGTAATAGGGGCAGATATCCCTTGTAACGCCTAAACTAAGAACATGTTTCTTGTTCGAGTAATATGTAGGACAAACCTTGCTTTTCTCAATCTCAGTAACTTTTCTCCTCATGAGATCGTTAGTGTCATTTATCTTGCTTTGCATGATCAGCTTGTGCAGCTTCTCTTCATGGCTCTCCATTTCGCAATATTGTTTAATTTGTGGAACAGTTACATTTTCCTTGTTTCCAAGAGAAATGGCTTCGTCAAAAGCAAATATAAGTTGGAACGCGGCCTTGCAGACACCCTCTTCGTCCAAAGAAGGGGAGTATTCAGGTACCTTTAGATGTTCAAGGAAACCATTGCAACATTGATGCATATAAAAAATAATTATATAACTAGGTTTTAAGAAGAAAAACAGATGGTAACAATCTACTGGCATATGATCATGTTGATTTTTGTTTCAATAAGTTTGAAATTGAGTTGCTAGCATTTAGGGTTTTTTTAGATAGCTACATCTTTTCTTTTTCTTTTTTTGGCACAATCTTTCTTTTTAAAATTGCAACAACCTAGCTTCTGATAATAGGAATATAACATGATTGAAAGTAGGATACAATTTTGGAGAGCAGCCTCAGTGTGTCCAGATCTTCAAGGATGTTGCTCTGCTTATTTGTGATAAGTAGCAGATACAGCTCTTCAATTGGTTGATAAACATAACGAACATTTTCTGTCTCAACATAAGTATGTTGCTTTCCAGTTCCAACCAACTTTGGAAATGCTGCAAGCAGTCCCTCGATCCTTATCCGAGACATGTCAACATATTGCCTTGAAGCAAGTGCTGCAGTTCAAGTAAATAAACAACATCATATCAAATATAGTATACAGCTGTACACACAAACATATACACTAATAAAAACATAAATCATAGATGTACTGAACAACACTGAAGCAGAAAGCCGTTTCAGAGCAGTTGTTTTGAACAACTTTATTCATCCATATAACAACGAATGACAAATTTTTGTACATGCATACAGCTAGTAAGATTAGGCTGTATTTTCATTTTTTCTTGAAAATATTATAAAAAGAGGATATATCTCATATGGGAATCAAACACAATAAAAGGACTTTAGCAACTGCGGAATTTCAAACACACTCACCCTTTCCAGACTTTGATATTATAGAAGCTGCCAGAACCACCTGAGTGCATATAAAAAGAACCAGTCATTTCTTCTGAGTAGTACCAGGGAAAAGATATCACTACTTAGAATTAATGAACTAAAATGAAGCAGTCTTTCACTGTGATGCGTGTCATGAATGTCGAGAGGTAAGTAAGTTTATAACATTGGGAATAAAACAGTAAAACGTTGCAGGACAACAATTGGAAACAATCAGTCATTACCATTTTCAGTGGTTCCGTCAGTCCAAGGAATTACCAAAGCCAAGTTGACAAGTTATAGAACTGCAAGAGAGAAGATAATTATTTCTCACGGAAAAGGTATGCAAGATAGTTGAAACTTGAAAGTATCGAGAACTGCAAATCTACAGCCACTCATATACAAAGAGTGGCCAAGAAATAAATGTTTTATGCACATATCAAATAGGTTTCACAAAATATTCTGCCACTTAAGTTTTGCTCGTGACAGAACAAAAACGGTATAATTCGCAAGTTAGCCATAAGTAAAAAGCAAGAAGAGAAAGACAAGGGAACATCAGCATGAAGGTAATCATTATGAACACAAGTGAATTCAGACATATTTTCCCAGACCAATACCATGTTTTGTGAATTTCGAAAGTACAATGTCCACATAAGTACGTCAGTTAAAATAACACTATCCCCACATAAGTACGTCAGTTAAAATAACACTATCCTAAAGCATTGACTGTGATGCGGATGCAGATGCAGACTGAACACTATGATCAGATATCCCTAACCAAACAACATAAGATCACGTTAAAAAAAAATCTAAGACCCTCGAGCTAAACCATCCAAAACAAGTCGACCATAATGAATATAGGCCAGGCAGACTACTGATATGGCAACGGTTAATTTGACATCCGAATTGCCATCCCAGAACCGAATTGACATCTTCAAACTCGTCAGCCAGCACAATCCTCGCACTCCACGCACGAACCATCCCAGAACCCAACTATTACTGACACTACCAACTATGAGCCGCTATTGGAGTTTACTACAGATCCAAACTGATAACCGCGAGCTGCAGCCGCTCCACGCACCGACCGTCTGAACCCAAACTGATCACAGATTCACGAACGATTAGACACGAACAATGCCTCGCGAAAACGGATTACAGGCTCACGGATTTGGGAACGCGGGCGAGAAGGTTGGTTGGCGCGCAGGGGACGCGACTCGCGATCAATCGGATCCTGGCGCGCCGGCAAGAGGCGGAGCAGAGCAAACCCTAGTGGGCGCAGAGGGAGGGCGGGTTGCGGAGGGGGTGCTGGTGCCGTGGCGTGCGACGGGCAGCGGGAGAGAGAGGAGTTGCGCCGTACCTGAGATCCGCGAGGCGCGAGAGCTATGGAGGGACGGAGGAGGACAGAACGGACCGAAGGAGCACGACGAGGAGGACGGTCAGTTTTTATATAGGAGAGTTCCTTCGTTTTTTTTTTCTGTGAGATGGGAGGAGAGTTCCTTCGGACGCCGGTTTCCTCTGGCTTTTTCATTTTTTTTAGGGTAGGTTTCCTCCTTTTCTGTGAATTATTTAGGTTTTTTAGGGGTATTTGAATAATTTAGGTTGCTGGGTAGGTTTCCTCCTGGCTAACGACAACACGCATAGGCCGACGCCTACTGAGCTGGGCCCGAGAGCAGTATTGGAGAAAGCCCAAGTTTTTTTTGTGACGTGTAAAGCCCAAGGTTCGGTAATGACCGCTTTAGGGCCGGTTCTTTTGATGGCTCTTTTAGCTTCTAGATCTAGAAATAAGTTGTTTCCTACCAAAAAAAAATTTAGGGAAGGCATACTTTATTTTTCATTAAATAACAGTTACATCGTCTATGAACAATTTCATGATAAAGTCTGGAGGAGCGTCATCCCAAACAGAAGGGTTATTCGTGCGTCTCCATCTAGCTAACTCATGAGCTACATAATTTGACTCGCTGATACAATGCTCAATAGTAACCTTCTCGAAGTCTATCAAGATACTACGGCAATCTTCTAGCACCGGCGCTGCCACCATAGAATTTCCTTCATTTTGATTAAGAGCATCCACCACCGTAATATTGTTCGTTCTCACCATCAAATTAGAGCATCCGGTATTATGAGCTAATTTGAGTCCCTCAAATAGTGCCGCTGCCTCGGCTGAGACGGCATCAACTAAATGTTCCCAACCTTACCGTCAAACAGCTGCGACAAGTTCTAGTAATTCGACCGATCCAGTGTATGTATGCTGGTACGAATCGTCGCACAATATAAACTTCAGCATAGATGCTTAAGACTATCAGTCATAGTGGCAAAAGAAACATCTGCTAAAATCCCAAACAAGTCCCAAACTTTCTTCGATCTATCACACGTGAACAAAAGATGTGATATGTCCTCTGCGCCATGTTGACAAATTGGGCACTGTGATATATTCCCCACATGACGATTTGCTTGTACACTAAAGCATGGGATGGAATTATGTAAGCATCGCCATAAGAAAATTTTGATTTTTGCCGGTACCTTTAAATTCCACAATTTCTTCCATACCGGATGAGGCGTCGAGGAAAAGTTTGTCTACCCCATATTATTTGGGTCATAATTTGCTTCCCACAGTTTGTAATATGTTGAAGTACCGTGAATGTTCCACTCTTTGTTAAATGCCAAGCAATATAATCCTTCGTATCCTCATGGAATAAGGGTATTTGCAAGATGCGCTCCACATCAATATTCCAAAAGTTTTTCCGCACTGGCATCTCATCCCATTCTCCTGTTATTGGACCTATTAACTCACATACTCTAGTGAGCACTTGATTACCACGCACTATAATGACTTTCCTTGATGCACTATTTGGAATCCAATAATCATTTCAAATATTATTTTTTGCTCCATCTCCTACTCTCCAGATGTAACCTTTTTTGAATGTTTGAATGCCAGCCCAGATACTTTGCCATACATAAGAGGACCCCGTATTCAGCTTACAGTTTAATATATCACCTGAGGGGTAGTATCTTGCTCTCAACACACGAACACAAAGGGACCCATAATTATCAATCAATCTCCAATGTTGTTTGGCCAGCATTGTCAAATTGAAGCTATGAATATCTCAAAAACCCATGTCTCCTCTCTCTTTAAGAACGCACATCTTCCACCAAGCAAACCAATGCATCCTTCGTTTGTTATCCTCGTCAGTCCACCAATATTGCAACATTGCATCAGTGATCCCCTTGCAAATTTTCATTGGTAATTTAAATACACTCATTGTATACTTTGGAATGGCTTGGGTCACTGCTTTCTAACAAGGCCTCATTTCCATCATAGGAAAGAGTTCTCTCCTTCCATCACCATGATTCTCTCAATAATATGTTTGAAACAATCAACCCGGTCCACACCAATCATAGATGGAAGTACCAAATATTTATCCGAGAGAGATTCAGTCATTATATTCAAAATTTTGACAAACTTCAACCTTCACCTCCACATTTGTATTTAGGCTGAAAAAATAGAGCGTTTGGCTTCACTCACCATTTGTCCCTAGGCTAGACAATATTCATTCAGGATTCCATGCAAAGTGTTTGCATTTTGGATATCCACTCTCATGAGAATAAGAGAGTCATCAACAAATAATAAATGAGAGATTTTTGGAGAATCTCTGCACGCCTGGACCCCATTCAAATTTCCAGCTCCTCCTCATGATTAATAAGAGATGATAATCCTTCCGCACATAGAAGAAAAAAAATATGAAGACAAAGGGTCCCCTGTCATCTCAGTCCCCGTATGGGTGTAAATGGCAATGTCTCATTCGAATTAAATCGAACCTTATACTCAACCAGGTGACACAAGACATCACTAGTTGGATCCAATTTGTAGCAAACCCCAGCTTAGATAGCATAGCCTCCAAGAAGACCCACTCTACACGGTTATATGTTTGTGCATGTCAAGTTTCACCGTGCACATTCCAGTCTTACCCTTCTTCCTCTTCTTCATTCTATGGAGACATCCATATGCCACGATAACATTGTCAGTGATAAGCAAGCATATTTGAGATTACCTTGTAAACCACATTACATAAACTAATGGGCCTGACTGAGTGATTTTCTCCGGGTTATCAACTTTTGGAATCAAGACAATTGTTGTGGCATTCCAACTTTCTGGGATTACTCCTGAATTGATGGCTTCTAAGACCTTTGCCAGATCACCACCTAGAAGTGGCCAAAACTTTTTGTAAAATACTGGATGTAGAGCATCCGGTCCTGGCGCTTTTAGATCGCCAATACTGAACAGAGACTTCCTCACTTCCTCTTCTGTATATGATGCTAGGAGAGATGCATTCATATAATCAGTAAAATGCCTTTTCACTTTAT
Source organism: Elymus sibiricus (assembly GCA_039707655.1). Taxonomy (NCBI): domain Eukaryota; kingdom Viridiplantae; phylum Streptophyta; class Magnoliopsida; order Poales; family Poaceae; genus Elymus; species Elymus sibiricus. The sequence continues at coordinate 399,678,608 of CM077667.1, forward strand.
TCAAAACAGGGATATATGGTACATGAACTTCTGAAGTAAAAAGATGTTGGAAATATTCACTAATCAGACTTCTCGTAGACTCATTGTCTTCCCTCCAGACGCCACCATCATCCAGCAACCGTCTAATATGATTTCTCTTCTTCCTGGCCGACGCAAAGTTGGGAAATATTAGTATTGCGGTCGCCAAACTTTAACCAGTTAGCATGACTGCGCTGGATCCAATATATCTCCTCCTTCTCTAGATTTTCTTTAATTTTTATTAGCAGCTTACGTTATCAGTCTGCCGACTCGTTAGAAAGTGGGACCGACCGCAACAATTCCAACTCCGCCTTAAGTTCCTTCAAACGCTGATGTGGCACCTTTAGGATAGCTCAATCCCATTCATGCATGGCCGCTCACACAGCAAAAGTCGCCAAGGGATCAGTCAGTTCCCAAGCTTCTGAAACGAGTTGCACCACATTCTCCTCTTGAAGCCACCTCGACTCAAATTTTCTACCAAGCTTATTATAGAAGCCAAATCAAAAATATTTTTTAAAAAGTCTACTAGTCAAGTCTTAATTAATAGGCTTCTAAAAAAATTGGTTGGGCTTCTAGAATAAGTTGGATAGGGGGCAGCTTATTCTAAAAGTCAGCAAAAGAACTATCTCTACTCCTAAAGGGGCGGTCTGCGGTCGTGATGGTAGGTTCGTCTGGTACACGATTTTTTTTTCGTCTGGTTTTATTTTGTTCGGTTTTATTTCGTCCCACCTCCCACCATCCCCTCCCACTGATTTTCTTATCCATCGATTTATTTTTTTCTCCACTCTTTTCTTTCAAATCAACACTTTCCTAACGTACAAAAGATCACAGATCTAACTTTCTAACTTATCCAAATCAACTGATCTCTCTAATTACAACAATTTATTTTATTTTTTTATAGTTTTTCAGGAAACAAATAACGGAATTGAAGAAAATTAACCTTTCTAAACAAATTGTAGATTGTCTCATATCCCACCACCATCCCTTCATGTTGGTTTTTTCACCCTCTCAAAAAAAACTTTCCTAACCTTTCTAAATGTTTCTAACCAGCCATGTTACAAACGGGAACATTACCAAACAATGAAATCCAGTTTCATAGCAATTGATTTCAAATCCTTACTTTTCTACTAATTCTTTACTCGGGTGTTGTCTCAATCAAGTATTGATGAGATATTTCCTTTCTTATTACCATTCACTGCCTTATACAATCATCAAACATACATGGCAGCCAAACCCAAATACATCACGCGGGGATCATGCGTACATGCCTTACAAATCGTGTGAACATTGTCCCCGCGCTCGTCATGCGAACCCGTTCACCATCAGGTCATGCTGGTGGGTAGGTGCGCCTTAGCCATGAAGGTTTTCTTATCCATCGATTTATTTTTCTCTCCACTCTTTTCTTTCAAATCAACACTTTCCTAATGTTCAAAAGATCATAGATCTAACTTTTCTAACTTATCCAAATCAACTAATCTCTCTAATTAATGCAATTTATTTTAGGAAAAAATTATAGTTTTTCAGGAAACAAATAACGGAATTTAAGAAAATTAACCTTTCTAAACAAATTGTAGATTGTCTCATATCCTACCACCACCCCTTCATGTTGGTTTTTTCACCCTCTCAAAAAAAAATTCCTAACCTTTCTAAACTTTCCTAACCAGCCATGTTACAAACGGAAACGTTACCAAACAATGAAATCCAGTTTCGTAGCAATTGATTTCAAATCCTAACTTTCCTACTAATTCTTTACTCAGGTGTTGTCTCAATCAAGCATTGATGAGATAGTTCCTTTCTTATTACCATTCACTGCCTTATACAATCATCAATCATACATGGCAGCCAACCGCAAATACATCACGCGGGGATCGTGCGTACATGCCTTACAAATCGTGTGTACATTGTCCCCACGCTCGTCACGCGAACCCGTTCACCATCAGGTCATGCTGGTGGGTAGGTGCGCCTTAGCCATGGAGGTTTTCTTATCCATCGATTTATTTTTCTCTCCACTCTTTTTTCAAATCAACACTTTCCTAATTAATGTACAAAAGATCACATATCTAATTTTCCTAACTTATCCAAATCAACTGATCTCTCTAATTAATGCAATTTAATTTAGGATTTTTTATAGTATGTCAGGAAACAAATAACGGAATTTAAGAAAATTAATCTTTCTAAACAAATTGTAGATTGTCTCATATCCCACCACCACCCCTTCATGTTGGTTTTTTCACCCTAACCTTTCTAAATGTTTCTAACCAGCCATGTTACAAACGGGAACGTTACCAAACAATGACATCCAGTTTTGTAGCAATTGATTTCAAATCCTAACTTTCCTATTAATTCTTTACTCAGGTGTTGTCTCAATCAAGCATTGATGAGATAGTTCCTTTCTTATTACCATTCACTGCCTTATACAATCATCAATCATACATGGCAGCCAACCGCAAATACATCACGCGGGGATCGTGCGTACATGCCTTACAAATCGTGTGTACATTGTCCCCACGCTCGTCACGCGAACCCATTCACCATCAGGTCATGCTGGTGGGTAGGTGCGCCTTAGCCATGGAGGTATGATGGTGGAAGGGACAATGGAGGCCTTGCCACGGGCACCAGTATGCGCCTCTGCGTCCTCTCCTCTTGATACGTCTCCAACGTATCTATAATTTATGAAGTATTCATGCCATGTTTACAATAATTTTATATGATTTTGATATGATTTTATTAGAACTAACCCAGACTGACGCTGTTTTCAGCAGAACTACCATGGTGTCGTTTTTTGTGCAGAAATAAAAGTTCTCGGAATGGACTGAAAATTTACGGAGAATATTTTTGGAAAATATAAAAAATACTGGAGCAAAAAGATACCGGAGAGGAGTCCCGAGGCGGCCACAAGCCTAAGGGGCGCCCCCCCTAGGGCGCGCCCCCCTGGCTTGTGGGCCCCTCGGGAGTCCTCTTGACGTGAGACCGACGCCAAAAATTCCTATAAATACCAAAACCCCCAGAAAGAAACCTAGATCGGGAGTTCCGCCGCCGCAAGCCTCTGTAGCCACGAAAAACCAATCGGGAGCCCGTTCCGGCACCCTGCCGGAGGGGGAAACCATCACCGGAGGCCATCTTCATCATCCCGGCGGTCTCCATGACGAGGAGGGAGTAGTTCACCCTCGGGGCTGAGGGTATGTACCAGTAGCTATGTGTTTGATCTCTCTCTCTCTCTCGTGTTCTTGAGATGACACGATCTTGATGTACCGCGAGCTTTATTGATATAGATGAATCATATGGAGTTTTCCCCTCTCTATCTTCTTGTGATGAATTGAGTTTTCCCTTTGAAGTTTACTTATCGGATTGAGTCTTTAAGGATTTGAGAACACTTGATGTATGTCTTGCGATGGGATATCCGTGATGACAATGGGATGTTCTATTGATCCACTTGATGTATGTTTTGGTGATCAACTTGCGGGTTCCGTGACCTTGGGAATCTATGCATAGGGGTTGGCACACATTTTCGTCTTGACTCTCCGGTAGAAACTTTGGGGCACTCTTTGAAGTTCTTTGTGTTGGATGAACATGATGAATCTGAAATTGTGTGATGCATATCGTATAATCAAGCCCATGGGTACTCGTGGTGACATTGGAGTATCTAGGTGACATTAGGGTTTTGGTTGATGTGTATCTTAAGGTGTTATTTTAGTACGACTCTAGGGCTGTTCGTGACACTTATAGGGATAGCTCATAAGATTGATCGGAAAAGATAACTTTGAGGTGGTTTCGTACCCTACAATAATTTCTTCGTTTGTTCTCCGCTATTTGTGACTTTGGAGTGAACTCTTTGTCGCACGTGAGGGATTTACATATGATTCAACTATGTCAGTATTGTTGAGAGAACTTGCACTAGTGAAAGTATGAACCCTAGGCCTTGTTTCTAAGCATTGCAATACCGTTTGTGCTCACTTTTATCATTAGTTACCTTGATGTTTTTATATTTTCAGATTACAAAAACCTATATCTACCATCCATATTACACTTGTATCACCATCTCTTCGCCGAACTAGTGCACCTATACAATTTACCATTGTATTGGGTGTGTTGGGGACACAAGAGACTTTTTGTTATTTGGTTGCAGGGTTGTTTGAGAGAGACCATCTTCATCCTACGCCTCCCACGGATTGATAAACCTTAGGTCATCTACTTGAGGGAAATTTGCTACTGTCCTACAAAACTCTGCGCTTGGAGGCCCAACACGAGTCTACAAGAAGAAGGTTGTGTAGTAGACATCACCTCTCCTTCCGCCCTGACTCTACTTCCTTAGTTTCTTATTATCTCCCTCCTCTCTCTATCTCTCTATCTCTATGTGTGTGTTGCAGGAAATCGACAACCGACGCTGCAGGCCCTGCCCGCTCTCCACCGGTCAACTCACCTCGCCGTTCGGTCCCACCGCCGGATCTACAAGACTATGCCGCCCTGTGCCGTCCTTGCTGGGTACACATCATGGTGGCACGGACACTAGATGCAGCTACTACAATCGACGGTCGATTTGGCAGCGTGGTGGGCACTAACGACCCGACAGTCATGCTGGTCGCTGTCCACTGTGGCGTCTACCAGGCAATGAACATCTATCTATGAAGGCGCAACGGCTCGGGCCTGTACCCAGAGCTCGTCGTGGCGCTCCGCACAGCTTCCTTCGTGTCGGCTGACTCATGCATGCATCCACAATCTAGCAACTCATGCATGCACCCACAATCTAGCTAGCTAATTCGTCCGTTGACTGCTATTTTTTCTGGTTGTACCGTTCCACAACTTAATTAGGGATCATCTACACAATTCATAGTCTCATGCATGCATAATCTAACTAATTTTTTATGGTAATGCTAATGGATGGCTCACGCCTCCTATCCCTTGGTGGTGGCTCACACCTCCTAATCGTGGTCATCACATTTTTTTATGGTAATGAGCGACATTCAACCGTATGTTACAATATGCCAATGGCCTAGGAGATATCGGATATGCAATCTTTGCTCGAGGGGCATCATGGGTGGCTCACGCCTCCTATCCCTTGATGGTGGTGGAGGATCGACACAAACACGGGCGATTGGCAGGGGATTCCTCATTGGCGGTTCATGGGTAAGTATGGTGTAAAGAAGATATGGTGCCATGGCGAATGTGAGGTGGGCGTTATCCAGTTTTAAAAGAGACAGCTCGAGCGAGAAATGTCCCGCTACGACGGGAAACCGGGCAGGAAAGGGAGGGTCCGGTAAAAAAAGGTAAGGTTGCATCGTGGGGTGACGAGCTTGCTGGGCACCCATTTGATATCCAAGCACGCCCGAACGTATGAGGAAGACGTGAGTTTCGAAAATTATTTGTTTGATTCATTTATGAGACAGGACTTTCAACACTCGGGTGCCCCTGCACCCTCTATGAAGAGTAAATTCAAATAAATAAAATCTAAAACTTTGGAACATCAAACAAACATGATTAAACATTCGACGTTCTTGCAAATTTTCAGCCTCAAATAACATCCGAGAAGACCTCACCTAAAAATATTAGTGGTCAAAGTTTATGTGCACTTTTAAGTAGTAATTTTTTTTGGTGAGGGCTCCTTGGGTGTTATTTGTGGCTGAAAATTTGCAAGATCATCAAAAGTTTGCTCATCTTTGATCCCCTACACTTTTTGTTTTTTTTTGTTTTTTCATTTTATTTTAAATTTACTGCTCATGAGGGTGTAGGAGCATCCGGGAGCTGTCACACCTTTCTCTTCATTTATTTTTATTTTAGCCCGTAGCAACGCACGGGCGTTCTACTAGTCACTTATAGGGCTACTATTAGCCTAGTAGGCTTTGGTTAATCAGAGAACCAGTCATAGAATTTTCACAATCACTTTTTTGCTAATTTTCCTATTTGATGCATTCTGTGTTAAGTGGGCGTCCGTGGGCGCGATTATGTCTCGCTTCACGCGGGACAAAGTCAGCTCTCGCCTGAAGGAGCTTGTGAATGGGCCGGTCCAACTAGCGGGCGCAACTAACCGCCTACCTAATTGTGCTGGGCCACAGCGTGGGAGGCCACTGCCTTGTTATTATTCACTTTTTTTTGCTTTCTTTTCTTTTTCTCGAATACGCACAAGCATGCGTATCATATATTCATGGAAGAAGAGCCAAGACGGCTGATACAATGCCTTTCGGCAATGTGCCACCCCGAGAGGTTGACACCCACATCCATCGTAACAACATCGGCAGCCAACTCCCTTTGCCCAAACTCAAGACAAACAATGGCGAAAAGTATAGACACAGAGCACACAGGCCGCGTCCCCCCTATCAAACAATTCATAGCACGACAAACCACCTAACCAAACTAGGTCAACGCACTCTCCACCGATGGTGCCTAGAGGATCGGCAAGTGGACAGCGGGAGCTAGCCTGACTCGAAGAGACGTCGCCGATGAGGAGTCGGTGATGGAGTACATAACGCCCCTGATGCTCATGCCCACAACAACAACCCGCACATGACAGCCCGCCACCTCAAGCCACACTGCCAAGGCGAGCGAGGCAACCCACCAGCTACGCCTCCGGACGGCACCCCGCGCACCTAGGCAACGCCTTCAAGAAGGGGACGGCGTGAAGCGCCGCCGTTGCCTGGCCCGGCGAACCGAGCCTAGAGTTTCCCCCGGTGTCAGAAAAGGGGATGGACATGGCCATGACAACGCCTCAAAGGAGGAGACGGCGCCCACGAGCGTCGTCGTTGCCTGAAGCCGTAGCCGCGCCGGATTTCTCCTTGGCCCTGTCCATCATATTCCGGAGCTCAGCAAACTGGAAGTGGGGAGCAAAGCTGCCACCTTGGGCCATCACCATGGAGAGGGGGAACCGGATGCCGCCGCACCACCATCCGCAGACCACCACGCCGCCTAGCAGGCGCGTCCACCGCAGCCCCTGGTCGAGGAAGACCAGCTCCTGCATCCACCCGCCACATCCCTGCCGCCCTCACGGCCAGGGACAGCAGCTCCTCCGCCGGGAGGCCGCAACCCACCGAGCCGCGAAACACGACCGGCCACCTCGTCGCGCCTCAGTCCTGGGGAGAAGAGGGCGAATCCACCGCAGCCTGGGGCCGCCGCCCCAGCGTACCAGCACCGGACTACCGCCGACGGTAGCCCCGGTGGTGCCCGCGCAACCCAGGCGGCCAGATATGGCCGAGCCAGCCCGACGGCCATGCGCAGTCTCCACGCCCCAGCCAGGGCCAGCGGGAGCAGCAAGTCGCGCCGCTCGCCATCGCGCCGACGCACCCCGCCGCTAGCGCGCCGCCACCGCTCGACTCAGACACCCGCGCCTGCCGACACCGCGCGTGGGGAGGAGAAGCCCCGCCGCCGCCGACGCCGACCGGGCTTTGCCCGGCGGCGCAGCTCGACGGCGGCGAGGAGAGGGCAGGGGGAAGGGGGGCTCGCCCGGCGGCGCTAGGGTTTGCCCTCCCGGTCGCCGCGCGGGAGCGGCGCGGGAGGGGACGGGGACGGGGAGAGGGGTGTTCTAGCTTGTGCCTTGCTTTCTTTTATTACTACGCATTTTGTTGACTGATTTAGTGTTTTTGGTTCCATAATGTATGTGCATGCGGAAGGTCTCTTAGGATCAAAGTAATTGCCCATCATGGAATATTCCCACTATTGCCTGGCATAGGAGAGCTAGGGTGTACTTAGCAAAGAAATGGATAAAAAGGGTGAGGTGGGGGAGAGGGAATTTCTGCTATGGGCTATGATAATCTTTAAGCAGTTCTATGCATCATATAAATTTTCAGAGTAAGTGTTATAGCTTGCTTCCAATACTCATCATTTTCACGTTAGAAAGAAAGAGAAAAACTCATTAGTTTGAATAAATCTTCCGCCATTGGCTCCTGCCAAGTTAGCAACCTGTCTATTCAACGGTATAGAAGGTGTCCAAGGAGACTGGTCTAATTAGAACTAGCAACTTATATCTACTACAACTCAAATCTCTATTTAGTGAAATATTAATACTCAGATTATTAATGTTTGAGAGGGGGGGAGGGGGGGGGGGGGGGATAGAGGATTGCAGTTCTAAGGGAAAAAATATCCTTTTTCCTATCTCCTGGTTAATGGGATTGCACCGAAGGATTTTCAGAGGACAACAAATTTTCATGCCTAGTTTTCATAATCCTGAATTCCAAACAAGCCACAAAGATCTCTCATCAAGTACTATCTCCGTCCTGGTTTATTGGCCTCTTTGTATTTTGTGTCAAATTTTGATCATAGATTTAACTAGAAAAATGTTAATGCATGCCATAAAAAATTATATCATTGGATTCGTATTTGAACATAGTTTCCCAGGATATTATTTTGTGATACATATATCTTATATTTTATTAGTTAAAATTATGGTCAAAGTATGACCCTAAATATGATGGGGACTAATAAACCAGGACGGAGGTATGGTACCCACAAAAAGAAGTACTCCCTCTGTTTTTATTTACTGTGCATATTAAGTTTGTCTAAAGTCAAACCTTAAATACTTTCAACAAGTTGTAGAAAAATATATTAACATATACACCACCAAATCAATACCAATGGATTTATCATTGCATATATTTTCACATCATATAAATTTGTTACTGTAGATGTTCATATTGTTTTCTACAAACTTGGTCAAACTTTATAAAGTTCGATTTCAGTCAAAGCTAATATGTGAAGTAAATAAAAACGGAAGGAGTATTCAAGTAACGGAATCCCCGGAAGATTTCAGCCTAGATAGGAACAAATTATCATTCATCCACACAACCACAACCTAAGATATCAAAAAATGACTGCACAACCACAACAGAAGAATGTGAGCCGATTTAAAAATGGAAGATGCATTGGTAGATCTTCAGAGCCATGTGTTTTTGGAATCATACCACAACAAGTCATACCACTAGAATAATCCCTTACCCTTTTTAAGCTGCTGGTGGTACCCTTGAACAAACGTTACGGCAGGTGCTTAGCGAGTGCTACCATATAAAGTGCTGGAGTACAAGTCAAGCATTACGCAAGAGGCATTGCTTAAAAGCAGCGGCTGCAGATGCAAATGCAAAGCGAATTTGATGATAGAAAGAAGATAAAACGTTCCTTTTCAGCCCACCACAAGCTACAGCCTATATGGTTAGCAATCACACTTCATGATCCTGTTACAACCTGTTGGTAACTGAATCCAGGTCGTTTCTTTCCCGCCGTTTCAAAAACCAAAAACTACAATGTTGCAAAAATTACAAGAATCAGTAGCCTAAATGCCAATCGCAGCAGCCTCTGATAGAAGAATAATACAGGTTTTGTAACAAGTGCAAGCCAACTGGGAAAAACTGAAACTGCTCTACGTACCAAGTACACCAACTCAGGGCGCCAAGCGGCATCATCCGGAATCAGTGATTCAGTTGCCATAACATACATATCAAGAACACAAGCATAGCTCAATAGTCAGGAATTTCTCACGTCTTACATTTCAAGCATGGTGGTTAATAATAGTAGAATCCAAACCAATAATGTACATATACTCTCGAAAAAACTCATAATGTACACTGAAAGCCACACGCACACCAATCATCTCTCACTTTTTTTTACCGCTTCACATTTCCTTCTCTGCAGCATCACACACGAGAATTCACAGGGAAAAACCTCTGTCTGCAAACAGTTAGAATCGTCTCAAACCAACCCGGACAGATCATACAGTTTCACGGAGGGTTCAACCTTGAGAGAAAGCAATCTAAACTAGAGAATACAAAAACTGGAAAAGATGGCGATCTAGTAATCATAGGTGACAGCGCCTGACGTTCATTGGATCATATCAGGCAACATGGACATCCTTCAGGGAGGCAGGATCCACCTTCGGAGGATCTGAATGGCGCCTTGCCCTTTCCTTCAGCTTATCCGCGGGTGTGACATTTGGTTTCTCTGCAGCTGGGAAGGACAGACGCTTCTTTATCGATGAATGGACCAGAGATGCTCTATCAGGGGCCTCAAACTTGTCGGCGAATACCATGTGGTACCGAGACTTTGCCCTTGCAGACTTTGTGGACTGCATGTAGCTGGGGAGAGCTGGTGTGCTTGTTAGGCTCGCATCGTCCTGGATCGAGCCTCCACCTGTGCTCAGCCTCCTTGGGCGCTCAGAGCGTATGCTTGTGATGCTCCTCAAGTCATCCTCCCTGTATAGCCAGCTATCTCTTGGACTTGAAGGTCTGAATTTTCCTGAAACAGAGGGGTTCTTTGATGGGGGTGTTGATGGTGATTGCCGGCTTGGTGGACGGCTCGACTTGCTTGGTGTTGCAGGCCTCTGGATTGAGAGAGCACGGGGCACAAAAGTTCGAGCAGCGATAGTACTGGGATTCTTTGTCAGAGCAGCGTCTTTATCCTTGTTTGACACCACTCGGTTCTCCCAAGGCCTTGCTGACATCCAGCGTTCCATCCAGCTCCAGCCCCAATTAGGATTCCCTTGGTCTGTGAATGTTGGTGTTACAGTTCGACCAGAATTCTTCCACTGCATGAGATTAAAAATGGAATTGGCGATATAATGAGAAATACTAGTACATGAGCTGAGAGTAACAATACAATTACAGTAGGTAAAAGCAAGGAGCCCACAATAGAAGTTCAAGACATCAGGGGAAACCAAAGAAGTCATCTTGCCTGATGAGAAAATGCATATGCAAGTGCTCTTTCTCGTCTTAGTGCAGCTTCCTGTTTCATCATTAAGCTGGCCTCGATCTGTTCTTTGGATTGATGACTATGATCCCAGTCCTCATCAATCTGCAAAGGAAGTTGGATAGTATAGAGACGTAAGAAATTTTGTTACATTAGAACTATAACTCAATATTTACAACAAAAGTCTAGTGGTATTAATCGGAACCATGTATGTATCCTAACTCTTTCTTCAATGTGAGTGGTATGTTTTTACTATTTATCACTAATAACTCTTTCTACTGTAAATATAAAATAAGGCAGGTAATGTCCAAAATAGATTCTGTAGCCATCGAAGATGCCTATTGAATACAAACAATAAAGAAATACTCTAAAGATGAAATTATGGAGAACTGATCTCGACCAGTTGGTTAGAGGTGCGCATGCAACCCTGTGCCCATACCACGGCCTGTGTTCGAGCCCTCATGGTTCTCCTTAATTTAAAAAAAAAAAACACGGGGGCTAATCCCAGTTGCTCTAGTTTTATGTATGGAAAAAAAAAGATGAGGCTGGCAAGGACTACTTCAAAAACGGTGCTCACCTTCATTTTCTCGAGTTCCCTTTGATGCTTCAACTGGAGCTGCCTTTGGAGAGCCTGTTTTTCCTCCTCCATCTTCACCCTTCTAGAGTAGACTTGGGTTTGAACTCTTGCCATTGTTTGTGTGCAATGCAAGGTGTGGGCAGTTTGGCGTTTGACGGCATTTCCATCAACTAGCGACTTCAGCCTAACTAGTCCTCTCAGCGCACGCAGTGCTCTCCTTGCCTACACAATTATTTTGCAAATTGAGTAACTGATCAATTTATACTACTATATCTAAAAAGAAGAGTTAGCACTTAGCAATCAATGCCACACAAATACAGAACATATATATGACTCTTCATGTCCCAAGAAGTACAGTTTAAGATTTCTACTCTAATAATGGTTCACGCTATTCTGATTTTTTTTTTATTCAGCTGTCATATCATCATTCACATTTTTACGCGTAAGAACATCAAAATCATCAAATGAAAGTATGATTGAAAATGACCAGCAAAGCACAATCTTGGCTGTATTCCAAATTGGACCAACGACATGATAATGATGTATTAGACAACAACTCTCTACCAACCAAATCAGGTATCTTAAAGGATATCAATTCATACCAGGCTGACATCTTACGTGCATGTTCTCAAATGCCAGTAAAAACTGAAGATAGTGACCCAAATCAATTGCAGCATATGGCTGCTATTGTATTGCTACCAACAACAGACATTAATATAGATAGATAACAACAGCAAGCAATAAACATCCCGCAATTGTAGATTCATTACCAGATAACCCCTGAAGGCGGTCTGAATCTTGACAGCGGCGAGTTCTTCCTGTGAGCAAACATGTGTCCTTGATGTGGCTGTAGGGACTGCTGTGAGACGGACAACCTCAGCAGCGGCCTGGGCAGCGACCGCAGCGGCTTCTGCAGCGACAGCAGAGGCAAGCGCAACGGAGTAGGCATGCTTGTTTTGTTCACTCTCCGTTTCGACTGGCCTGACATCTTTTATCTCCTCGGGCTGTGGCTGAGGAGGCTGTGTAGGCGGAAGAGGCAGCGGCAGCGGCGATGGAGCTACTGGAGTGATGTCTGACACTGTCGAGGTGGGCGGATCAAAGCGCTTTGACTTGCCAAATGGCCATTTCCTCCTGGATTTCGGCTTGTCTGCCTTCTCAGTCTACAGGTCGGCAAACGTCAAAATGGTTGAAATGACAAGCTATACTGAAAATGAGGGCAAATGCAAAGTTGAAGCGAATTTACATGTAAAGTAGAGTGTTTTTTTATACCTTAGCTTCTTTCCCCTCCGGATCAGAGGAGCTAAAAACTCTCCTGACAGCACTAAACCACTTCCCTTTCTTTGCCATACTTGGTGTCCCTTTTGTGCACCTTCTTCACCTTAAAGTAGAAAACAGATCAAAGCTTCAGAACACTAATGACAGAAGGGGGGAAAAGGCCACAAAAGAAAAAATCCAAGGTTTACACGGTATGAATCATAGCATATGTGGATCGGGCACAAGGACAGTTGTCCCACCAAGATATTAAGGGATCAAAAGGTTATGGTACTGTCGTTCCCTAATCAAACAAGCATCCATGTGTAAAAATCAGAAAGAAAAGATACAGGTTTTGACACCGAAAACAAAGCTTATACTGACAGAAAATCGGCAACGAAATCAGCCACAACGAACAGCGGAGCTAAGCGGACCTACACAATCCTAAGCTCGCCAAAATCTTAGCCGTATCGTCGATTAGGAAAACACATAGAACTACTCCAGCAGGCAGAGATTTGATACGATTAGGTACCCAGGTCATAATTGTGCATCATAAATTAGAAAACATCGCAGGAAAGGCATCTCTTCTCTTCTCTTGGGCGCAGAGATATCGCAAGAAAGGCATCTCTTGGCATCGTGAATCGGGCAGCGAAACTAAAAACTGGAGGAATCGGAAGACACCAACCGAAACAGACTGAATTTTAATCCCCCACCATAAACCCTCGCACCTGCGGCCGAAAGCCCGACCCTCGGCCGCACCTCAAACTTCACCAGAGAAGAAGAGCGCGACAAGGAAGAAGAAGCACGGCCGGGGGGCAGGGCGCGGCGCGGCGGCCGAGAAGAAAACAAGAGATCCGACTTTCACACCGGGCGAGAGAGAAAGGGGCGCGCGAGCTTTCAATCACCTCAAAGGCAAGCAACCGCCGAAAGCCCACCCCTGCCCACCTTCCGCACCCGTCGTGGTGGCTTGACCTCGACGGGTCAGATCAACCGGAGACCGGGGGAGGCATTGCGGGCTGGCGGAAAGGAGTGGAAGAAATGGAAAGGGGGAGGAGAAGGGGCAAGGGGTGGCGAAGTAGCCCACCTTCCCCAGACAATACTACTATTCCTCTTTTACTATGCTCGCCTCACCTCGCCCGTCGTTCGGAGGAAAGGCGCCGCCGCTTTTATCGGCTCACCGTTTCGCCGAGAATTGATTCCCGCCGGTGGGACCTACCGTGAGCGCGGCGGGAGGGACCACGGCGCGCGGGGAGGGAGGCGGTTGGTGGCGCAAGCGCGGGCGGGGCCCGTCGGCGGAGCGTACGACGGCGAGCCGTTTCGGTTCTCCTCCTCGTCCTGATCTCTTGTGCTCCCTCTGCCTTCGCGGTCGCGGTCACGGTCACGGCGTCGCCGTCGCGCGCCCCCAGTGCCAGCTGAGAGGCGCCGTCCCCTGTCGCCTCTTGTGGGGAGGCGGGGGCATGACGGGTGGGCCCGACCCCCGCAGCCGTGCTCCCCCGCGCGTGCCGGCAACCCGAGCCCATACAAAAAAACCGTCCCGCGAACGACGCTTTCCCTCTGGCCCGGCTCGTTCCGGCTGGGCCCGCGCGTCAGGGCGCCCCGTGACACCTGTATCAGGCGTGGCCCACCTGTAATAGACAGCTGGGCGGGTGCCGGCCCCACGCAAACGGTCTCTTTTCCCGAGATGGATCCATCGTCTCGCTTTCGGTTTAACCCCGCGTGTTATTAATGAGGCGTTTACGCCGGCTTGATTGCGAAAACGCCTTTGATTGTTTTTTCACCAGCTTTTGTACTCGTGTGCAGATTGTAAAGCGCGGCCGTTTCGTCTCGTCCGGCTTTCTTTTCGCCCCGGAGAACGGATCAGATGCGTGGCGTTGCCGCGAGGGCGCAATATGATAAGAGCAGCCGGATCGGCACGATTAGAATAGCAACGGTGTCAGCGAGACGCTGCCGCGGATGATGAGCCGGGCGATGAGATCCGTCACCTGCTAGAATTGTTTACTACTCTCTGTACGCCCGCCTTTCATGCGGTGTCCTGGATCTTGGTGGGGGCAGCACTGCACTGCGCTGCGCCGGAGAGTGGAGAGGCTGGAGAGGAGCGGCCAGCGGCCATGGCCTTTTGCCTCGGTTGCCGCTGCTCCAGCACATGCGGAACGCCAGCGAATCGGGCCGACCGGCTTTACCCCACGGCCCGGACCGCCTTTCTCTTTCTTCCTCCCCGCGGCCGTACCTACACCTACCACCAACGGCTGCTGCCTCTGCGTCCCCCGACTGCGCCTCTCGGAAAGAAAAGCTTTCGAATGCCTACTGCTACTGCCTACTGTGGTTTTACGCCGCGGTGAAAAATGTATTTCCATCGGCGCGTGCTCGTGACCTATATAACCTTACCGCCAGTGGCTACTACTACAGTAGTACTCCGCGTACCCACGGCCACGGGTCGCCTTGAATAGTCTACGAGAGTACTTCCGTATTCCAGTGGCCACACATGTATCCGTCGTCTTGAATACTTCGAGATACGGTAGTGTGCTGTCCCACTCCCAACCCAAGTGGCCGGTCGTCGATCGGGATTCGGGAGCCGTTGGCGTAGAATCTTGGCGGTATGATGGCGGTTGGCGGCCCAGTACTACGGCAAGCGTATTTTTCTGGCGATGCCGAACTACCAAACGGTGGAATCGTATTGATGCCTACGTGCGTCGGGGCACTGGTCGATCGTGAGTTCGTGACTCATCCATTCCATTCTCGGATGGTGTCTGCTAGTAATCACTTGTGCGATGAGTGGTTCCTCGGCGCTGATGATTGACTGGTCAGATCCCGGAGCCGCTACGGCGTCCTTGTTCGTATCAGAATCGTAAATAAAAAATCGGCATGGAGTAGTGGTAAAGCTATAAAGCCATGGAGTAACATGGACTGTATACATTGATTATTCGCGCGGTGGGGGTTGGATCATCGTAATGTGAGCTTGATGAGGCTATGAGTAGTAGTGGTAGAGAGGAGATAGGCCTCACGAGGGAGAATGTAGTGCAGGAGTACACGCGGCAATCAGCACCAAAACCATTTCACCGAGATAAGAGCATCTACGGCCGGACCCTCGTATCCTCTTCAAACGCCCGGACAGTCCATTGCAAATCCGGCCCCTCAAACGCCCGCGGACGCGCCCGCGAGCACTGACCGGACACCCCTTAAATGTTGCGCCGTACATCCACATATAGCAAAATCGGAACCTCAAATCCATACACGTCGATCATACGAAACAAACTGTCCGAATGCCAAAGTTCGAAAGAAAGCAAAGCAAAGCAAATCATAGTTCAACAAATCGGACATGGCAAAATCAAATCAATGTCCGAGCATGACCGATGGCCTCCGATCACTCGTTGTGCGGCTGCTGCGAGAAGAGGAGTGCGTCCTGCTCCTCCTGAATCCGGCCTGCCAGCTCCGCCTGCATCCGGGCATGCTCCTCCGCCTGCATCCGGGCTGCCTCCTCCGCCGCAGCCGCCCTCCGGGCGTTGATCTCCTTCTTCTTGTCCGCAAGCCACTTCTTTGCATGGTCATCCAAGCCGGTCTCGTCCGCCAACATGATCTTCGCATCTTCCGCGTCCCGTGTGAGTTGCAACTTCTCCTTCTCGAAATCCATGTCGGCAAATGTCTTGGCCTTCTCGAGCTCCCATTTGATCACCGCTTCGCGCTTCTCCAACTCGATCTTCTCCCTCTCAATTGCAAGCTTCTTCTCCACCCTAGTTCTGTCCCACTCCATCCTTTCCTTTTGCGCTTTCATGAGGAGCTTGTACCTCTCCTCCTTCTTGCTCTCCCTAGCCGAAAAAATGCCCGTCCATGTTGACGACATTTTGGTAGCCGCGGCATCACGGGCGAGACGTGCCTTCTCCCACTTGTTTCCCATGACTTGGCGGTTGTCCTTTGGCACGGTGGCTTTTCCGTTCTCGTCCACGACAACTGTTGGAAATATGCCCTAGAGGCAATAATAATTTAGTTATTATCATATTTCCTTGTTCATGATAATCGTTTATTATCCATGATATAATTGTATTGATTGGAAACTCAAATACATGTGTGGGTACATAGACAACACTGTGTCCCTAGTATGCCTCTAATAGACTAGCTCGTTGATCAAAGATGGTCAAGGTTTCCTGGCCATAGACATGAGATGTCATTTGATAACGGGATGATGTGATGGACAGGACCCAAACTATGAATGTAGCATATGATCGTGTCAGTTTATTGCTATTGTTTCTGCATGTCAAAGTATATGTTCCTATGACCATGAGATCATGCAACTCACTAACACCGGAGGAGTACCTTGTGTGTATCAAACGTCGCAACGTAACTGGGTGACTATAAAGATGCTCTACAGGTATCTCCGAGGGTGTCTGTTGAGTTGGCATGGATCAAGACTGGGATTTGTTACTCCATGTGACGGAGAGGTATCTCAGGGCCCACTTGGTAATACAACATCAGAATGAGCCTTGCAAGCAAAGTGACTAAAGAGTTAGCCACGGGATCTTGTATTACGGAACGAGTAAAGAGACTTGCCGGTAACGAGATTGAACTAGGTATAGAGATACCGACGATCGAATCTCGGGCAAGTAAGATACCGAAGAACAAAGGGAACATCATACGGGATTAACTGAATCTTTGACATAGAGGTTCAACCGATAAAGATCTTCGTAGAATATGTAGGAGCCAATATGGACATCTAGGTCCCGCTATTGGTTATTGAGTGTAGAGGTGTCTCGGTCATGTCTGCATAGTTCTCGAACCCGCAGGGTCTGCACACTTAACGTTCGGTGACGTTTCGGTATTATTGAGTTATGTATGTTGGTGACCTAAGGTTGTTCGGAGTCCCGGATGAGATCCCGGACGTCACGAGGAGTTCCGGAATGGTCCGGAGGTAAAGATTTATATATGGGAAGTCATATTTTGGCGACCGGAAAAGTTTCGGGTTTTTCCGGTATTGTACCGGGAAGCTTCTAGAAGGTTCCGGAAACTTTCGGAGGAGTCCAGAAGTCCACCAAGGGTTCCACCACGTCCCATGGGTTTGCATGGGCTGAGGGGAGGCGCCCTGGCCTTATTGGGCCAGGCGCACAAGTCCCTCAAGGCCCATGTGGCTTGGGAGAGGTGGAAAGTCCACCTGTTTATGGAAAGGGAGGGACTTGGACTAGGAGTCCAACTCCTCCCCCTTGGCTGCGCCCTAGGGCTTGGAGGGGCTGATCTCCACACCCCTCCACCTATATATAGAGGGGAGGGGGCGCCCCAAGAGGACACACAAAGCCCTTGGCGCCCCTCTCTCTCTCCCTAGATCGTTTTCTCCTCCGTTCGCGGTTTCGGTAGCGCTAGGCGTAGCCCTGCCGGGATAGCACCACCACCACCGCCACCACGCTGTCGTGTTGCCGGAGAACTCATCTACTACTCTGACCTCGCTCGCTGGATCGAGGAGGCGGATACGTCATCGAGCTGTACGTGTGCTGAACGCGGAGGTGCCGTCCTTTCGGCGCTAGATCGGGACGGATCGTGATTGGATCGCAGGACGGCTTGTGATTTGGATCGCGAAGACGTTCGACTACATCAACCGCGTTTCTTAACGCTTCCCGCTTAGTGATCTACAAGTGTATGTAGATCCACTCTCCCTCTCGTAGATGCTCATCACCATGGATAGATCTTGCGTGTGCGTAGGAAATTTTTTGTTTCCCATGCAACGTTCCCCAACAACAACATCGTCCTCTTCATCGTCCAACCCAATTGATTGGTTGGAGCTTGAGCCATCATTCCTCCTCTTGCCGGACTTGATGTCGGCCACAAGTTGGGTCCACTTCGGCTTGCCATTCAACATGAGCCAACAATGGCTAAAAGCAAATGGCTTCTTCTCCACCTCGTGATACAAAGTGGCCGCCACCGCCGTCTAGCGAACAACATTTGTATGAGCACGAGAATGCAAACACAAGAAGCATATGCAATGGACGAGAAGATGAGGCGATCGAGCTTACGTGAGTTGCGATTCCGAACCCACTTTGAGGGCGTTTGGTCACTTGTGCGTAGTAGCCAACGTACTTGTTCACTTCCCCTTGAATGATCCCCCAACGATGTTGGAGAGATGCCACATTGCGAGTGCTCACGATAGGATGCGGCTCCACATACTCCTTTAGCTCGTGATACTCCTTCCAAATCTTCGTCCAATAGGTGTTCCCCTTTTCCTCCGTGCCGCATATTGGATCCATCGTTGTGGCCAACCAAGCTCTGACCAACAAGATGTCCTCGTGTCTTGAGAGTGCCGGACCTCTTGCCTTCGCCGTCTTGGCCTTCTTCTTCTTGCTCGGATTGGGATCGGATGTGTTCCCAACTTCAAAAGCGGTGGTGGCCTCCAATTCATACTCCAATTGGGTCGGATCTTCATTCTCATTGATCATCGTCGACATGAACACCGCCTATATGATTAAGATTTGCAAGTACTCATCATGAGCGAAAGAAACTAGAGGGCTATGCTTAAATATGATCGGACAAGAGCAAAGAAAACGCACCGACTCTTGTTCGGTCATTCCGTCGAACAGGTTGAGGTCAGCCCGGGCAGTGCCGGAGCCCGTGCTCGTCCGCGCCCGAACGAGCTCCGGCGAGTCACACACGTCCACCGCCGGCATCTGCGTGGGCGGAAAGCTGTCCGGAATGGCCCAGCCGGCGCTCGGATCGTCGTTTGTCCTAATGGGGTCGGTGACCGTAATCCTCGCTGGCACTCGGAGAGAAGGGGTGCGGGGATCCGGCCGCGGCGGAGGAGACATCTGCTCCTGCGCGTCCGAACCTCCCTGCGACGCCGAAGCCGCCGCCTCCCTCTCTCGCTGCCAGCGTTGCCGCAACTTGCGGGCGACGTTCTCCGCCTTGCAAGTCGCCGCGGACGAATTCACGCCGCCGACGGACGAGGCGGACTGCGTCTCCGTCGCGGCGGTCTGGGTCGGGCTGGACGACATCTCCGGTGGTGGATCGGGACCGGAGGTGAGGATTGGGAGCAAGGGTGGAGGCGGGCGAGGGTCCGGGCGCGGGAATTGTTCTAGAGCGGTGGGAGGAGGAGGAAGGGTTTGGTGGGATTTGGTGCAATTTGGGGTGGGGACGGGCTGTCGGGTCCAACGTGGCGGGCGTGCCCGGGCGCGTCCGGGCACCCCCATACCCACCTCATATTTGGGCTGGATATGGGGGGTGCCGGTCAGCCCGGGCGTTTGAGGGCCGTTTGAGAGGCCCGTCTGGGTCGAAATTTTGTGACCGGACACTGACCGGGCGGCCTGCCCAGGCGTTTGAGGCGGGTTTGAGAGGTCCGGTTGTAGATGCTCTAAGAGCATCTACGGCCGGACCCTCGTATCCTCTTCAAACGCCCGGACAGGCCGTCCGGTCACTGTCCGGTCACAAAAAATCGATCCAGACGGATCCCTCATACCCATCTCAAACGCCCGGACTGTCCGACACCCCTCATATCCATTTCATATATGAGGACGATATGAGGTGTCACGGACGCGTCCGGGCGCGCCCGGTCAGTCCGCTATGTAGGACGTGACCCCACCCCGGACCATCTTTTCTCTTTCTTTATTCATTATTTTCTTTCTCTCTCTTCTTCTCCACCAATCACGTGCAAGTGACCGGACATATGAGGAAAAATATGAGAGATGCGGCTGCACGGATGAAAAAGTAGGGCGTTTGAGGGGCGGGATTTGCAAGTCGTGGCTGAATATGCTCTAAGGCATCTCCAACACTGACCCTCAAGCCGTCAACATACGTCCAAATCGTATGGTCCCGACCACGCGCTTCGAACTACTAAAATCATTCAATGCGGTCATGTATTGATCCATTCGGCATTTCAGACGCACTTTCTTTCGCAAAGTGGAGAAGGGGGGCCGGACAACAGCCACGTTGGACTCCGACACCCCAGACCAACTAAATCTGCCCTTCCGGTCCCATTTTCTTCACTCCACACTTCTCCCCCTTACTTTGCATCCGCACCCTCCAACACCATCGTCGTCGTTGTACCTCTCCGACAGCCACACAGACATTGTCGGACGTTCACAACCAACACAGACGCGCCCGCTCGCCTTTTACGATGGCGATGTCCACCCTGGAGCCGTTTTCGTACCAGGTACACTTCATCACCCTGTCGATGATCTCCATGGCCGCTAACATGCCCGACAGGTGTTCGGTCAAATGACATTGCACTTAATTCCGGACCATGTCGTTTTTTCAGAGTAAGAATGATGGCAGGGTACTCGGTCATGAAGGATGAATTGTTATGCGATGCGTGGTTGGACGTATTCGCGGATTTCGTAGGCAGGAGCAGAGAGGGGCATCTTCTGGCAGCAAGTGCATGAATCTTTTCACGCGTGAAAGCACATTGCGTCCTACGACATGCACATCATCCATGATCATAATGTGAGGTCATTATTGTATCGATGATACGCCATCCACACCATCGTCACCAAGCTTTGTCACGTCATTACTTTGCCTGCTAAAGCAGATTATCGTCTCTACTTTGTGTTTCATACTGTACTTCTTAACTTTGCAGGGCCAAAGCCAAGAAAAGGAAAACTGAAGGGTCTTCTGTTAACCCTGAGGCCCCTGAGCCGGAGATTGTTGATCCGGCAGCTCCTGAAATTCATGTTGATCAACCTGAAGACCCTCAGGAAATCCAAAACGATTTACCTCCTCCATCTGAACCAGCCAGCACTAACGCCATAACTGTTGAAACTACATCAGCAGTTAACCTTGACCCGCTCAATCCTTCAGTAACAAACAAAGATGCCCCTGAGGTTGTTATTACTGGGACGGGTTATACCGCTCCTGAGATTTCCAGGGTGTTAACAAAGGTTATTGCTAAGGATGAAGCGGTACTGCAAGAAAAAGGGAAAACCAAACTGGAGCTTCCAAATATGAAAGCTTTAGTGTTGAAGATCTTCATGATGCCTGTCTGGATCGCCTGGCTACGAGCCGTGAAATGGAAATCGGTCTTGTTAGCATGATGAAAAATAAATACGAGGTATGTCCTCTTTTATATGCTCATACCATATATCCTTTTGTTGCCCCCAAGGCCCAGCTTTGTCTTTCTAAGATAAGCTGGGTTTTGTGAATTCCATGATTGATTCAACCTGTAGCCCCCAAGAGCCGGCTCATCTCCTTGAGATGAGTCGGGTCTTTAAATAACTTGAAGAACTTTGACCTGTAACCCCCAAGGGCCGGCTCATCTCCTTGAGATGAGTCGGGTCTTTCAATAACTTGAAGAACTTCGATCTGTAGCCCCCAATGGCCGGCTCATCTCCTTGAGATGAGTCGGGTCTTGTCCGTATCTTTAACGTTTTAAAAGAACTGATATACATTAGCCCCAAAGTGCCAAATATATTGCTTGCAATTTTCTTGGGACTTGACATACTTATTAACTATGCAAGAAGCTTTGAAAACAGCCGAATCCAGCATAGCCGGCTTGAAGAAAGACCTAGAAAAAGGAAAAACCTCCCAAGCAGAAGTTGAAGAAAAACTTCGCCTTTTGCAGACTGAATTCGAAAACGCCAAGGCTGGCTTTTTGAAAGAGAAGAAGTCCTTTGAGGCTGAAAAGGTAACTCTGTTGAAACGTGTAGAGGATGCAGAGGGCCAGCTCAAACCCATCACTGAGGAGTTGTCCGGGTTAAAGCGGCATATTGCCCAGATGACCCAAGCCATTTTTGGTAAGTGTATACAATGTCTTGTCCTTTCAAGATACAAGTACAAAGTGCCCGGCGACTCACGCATTGACTCTATTTGCAGCCCCCCGCACTTCCAGCTTCTATGATAACAGCCTGCTGATGCTCAAGGTTGTTTATTCTCTGACAGAGCAACTCTACACTGGGAGTCATCTTGCAATCAAGGCAACGATGGGGGATAAGCAACCTCTAAAGTTTATCAAAAATTTGCTGGAAAGTCTTTCAACCATCCCCCAATACATTCCAGAGCTAAAGAGGTCAGCTCCCGATCTGGTGCGATATATGCGTTGAGCCGGGCTTTAGCCTAAGGAGAGGAACTCGACCCTGCTGAATTAGCCAAAGGCTTCCCCGAGTTCAAAAATGACGGGTCAGAGTTTTCTCAAGAAGATTATGCTGCATGTGTCAAAGACGCTCGAATACTGTCCACTCAGTTGGTGTCTGAGATGAAACCGAGGACTTATCAGGCGGCTTATGACGCCAACCACACCCGGATTCCACCACCCGACTTAGTATCAAAGAGTCTAGCTCCTCCATGGCGTGAGCATACTTTTGCCCCTGCAGTTGACCTGTCTCCTATCTTTGATGACGAGGCCGTATTCCAGGCCTTATCCCACTGCAACTAGGACGCGGATAAACTTCAGGTAGAAGAACCAGAAGACCAAGCGGTGGATATCCCGGAGGCGTCTCATGTACAAGGCTAGCCTGACGCTGACCCGGATGAGGTGATCGGCGAGTCAATGGTGATGTGACTCTTTCAATCGTCACATTGTTAACTCAAGCCCCCAAGTATGGGTGGAAAAACAATTTGTGGCTTTCTTGAGCTTGTAATAGGGATAGCCGAAAAACTGTTGTCGTGCCATCATGTGTGTTTGCGCCTTTGTGCCGAAAAACTGGTCTTGATTCCTTTTCTTCCATTTCATCGCTTGATGACCCACAAGTATAGGGGATCAATCGTAGTCCTTTCGATAAGTAAGAGTGTCGAACCCAACGAGGAGCAGAAGGAAATGACAAGCGGTTTTCAGCAAGGTAATTTCTGCAAGCACTGAAATTGTAGGTAACAGATAGTTTGATACCAAGGTAATTGGTAGCAAGCAAGTAACGGTAAACAAGGTGCAGCAAGATAGCCCAATCCTTTTGAGGCAAAGGACAGGCTAGAACAGTCACTAGTAATAGGTATCTCTGACGTGCTTTTCTTGGGTCCAGAATTCCAGCTGCCGGTATTCTCCCTCTTGGTGTAAACCTTGCATATTATGAGAGAAAAGGCATTAGAATCACTCCCCAAAGCATTATTATTCAACAAAACAAAGTGAATAACAGTAGGAAATCATGATGCAAAATGGACGTATCAACTCCCCCAAGCTTAGACCTCGCTTGTCCTCAAGCGAAAGCCAATATTGAAAAGCATGTCCTCATGGTTTGAGAGAGAGGTGTCGATAAAAACAAAATACGGACATAGAAGCATCATGCTTATTATCATAACAACAATACTCTAACAAAGGAACTTATTTCAAAACATTCTTATCATATAGCTTCTCATGAACAAGTAACAATTCATCACAACATAGAAGTATGAAGCATAAACCTTATTGGGAACCAACAAACTATGTTCTCAGTCAACTTTGCAATTACAATTCATCATCTTTTCAGGAAGGGTCTCATGTAGGAGCCTTTTGGCAAGTCCGCATACTCAACCATCATTTAGTCTTCTATGATTGCTAACACTCACGACATACCCATGAACAAAAAGTTTCAACCGGACACGTAGGAAGATAGGGGCTTATAATTTCTGCCTCCCAACTCACTCACCTCAAGGGTGATGCAACAATAATAACTCATGCCCACCCATATCCAACTGGATATATGTGCCTAGATCTTTCCTTACCACATGATGCTTGCAAAAGACAAAGTAAAAAAGGAATAGGGAAGAATATTTTGACTCTTGCATAAGGGTAAGTGCATAAAAGTAAAGGATAGGCCCTTCGCAGAGGGAAGCATAGGTTGTCATGCGCTTATTGGTTTGTATGCCCAATCCCTTAATGTAAAAGAACGTCACGCTATATTGCCCCCTATGATACCAACCTTTATTATGCAGTCCGTCGCTTTTATTACTTTGCCATCATAAGTTCATATAACGCTCAATTTTCTCTTACACTAATTGATCAAAACACTTTTAGAAGCAATTTTTTTATTGCCTTATTGCACCGATGACAACTTACTTGAAGGATCTTTCTCGATCCATAGGTAGGTATGGTGGACACTCAAAGAAAGAGTTTGGTTTGGGTTTTTGGATGCACAAGTAGTATCTCTACTTAATGCGAAATTTTTGGCTAGCAAAGATATTGGGCAGGCACCACATGTTAAAGGATCTATGACAATATAACTTCTATGTGGATATGAACGGACATAAATCATTACGTTGTCTTACTTGTCCAACGTCAACAATTTTGACACATAATATTTGATGGGGGCTCACAATCACAAAATATGTCCAAGATAGTGTATTTGCATGTGAATCTTCTCTTCCCTTATTAATTCTATCATGAATTGCATCATTGACCAATGCTATGTTTGTCAATCTCCAATAAATTTTACTGCTTGTACTTTTCCTTATGTGATGTCATTACTCGCCATAAGATTAACATATGATTTTTTCTTTCTTTCATTTGTTTCTATTCCTTTATTTTGGTTGCAACCAAAAAAGTAGAAAAGCAAAGACTCAAACTAAACTTTATTATATAACTTTCACACGATTACATAGATAGATAGAGCACGGAACTAACACACGAAAATAGATCATTCTAAACTTTTATTCAACTAAAGCAAAGTGAAACTAAAGATCGAACTAAAATAGGTAAAGGTGAATAAAAGTAGTGGTGATACGATACCGGGGCACCTCCCCCAAGCTTGGCTCAAGCCAAGGGGAGTGCCCATACTCATGTGCTCAAGTCTCCTTCGATGGTGGTGTTGAAGAAGCCTTCTTCTTCAACTTATATTTAAGCATAAAGTTTTCCTCCCTTAGATTATCATTCTCCAACTCGAGCTTTAATATCCTTTTGCATAAGGCTTCCTTGCTCTCCTGCAGAAAACGAGATGGGATAAATTGGACCTTAGGTTTGTATCTTCTTGGGAGGCTTGACTTCTTAAACTCCACATGCATGTCTCCGGGTTGAGGCAACGGATCATCCTCCTCCTCAGAGCTATCATCTTGTGTTTCTTGCATGGTGGCATCTTCTTCCTCCTCAGAGGTCCATAGATATGGATAGATTTCCCTGAAGATCTTCGGGTCTGGAACATAGCGATCAACATGGCTCTCCCCCTCTGAATCCTGAGATGACATATTTCTAGATCTGCTATGAAAACAACAAGAAACAAGAACAGAGGATTTTTCTGCGATGCGGTCGTCAATACAGTCGGGGGTATATATATAGAATTTTTATTATTGGGAAACAAGTATTTGGAAGGAAAACGGAGTCGGGAAGGCATCTGAGGTGGGCACAACCCACCAGGGCGCGCCCTAGTGTATCGTGCTCACCTTGATTACCTTCTGGTTTATTTTTTTATTTCCAAAATTCTAAAATATTCCAAAACTAACAAAAAATATTTTTGCAGATTTTTCGGAGTCCGTTTACTTACCGTATCACGTACCTCCTATTTTTAAATAATCTGGATATTCCGGAAGGTTTCTTTAATGTGTTCCTCCGGATTCATGGTTTGGATAACATTGCTTTCAACGTTAATAGGCGTACCTGAGATATAATGCTTAATTCTCTGCCCATTGACTACCTTCGGGTTAGTACCTTCGGCGTTATTAATCTTGATAGCTCCAGAACGATAAACCTCTTCGATAATATATGGTCCTTCCCATTTTGAGAGAAGCTTTCCTGCAAAAAATCTTAAACGAGGGTTGAACAAAAGAACATAATCTCCTATTTTGAATTCCCGCTTTTGGATTCTTTTGTCATGCCATCTTTTTACTTTTTCTTTGAATAGCGTGGCATTTTCATAGGCTTGGGTCCTCCATTCATCCAGTGAGCTAATATCAAATAACCTATTTTCACCGGCAAGTTTGAAATCATAGTTGAGTTCTTTAATTGCCCAAAATGCTTTGTGTTCTAGTTCTAGAGGCAAATGACAAGCTTTCCCATATACCATTTTATATGGAGACATACCCATGGGATTTTTATAAGCTGTTCTATAGGCCCAAAGTGCATCATCTAATTTCTTAGACCAATTCTTACGAGACCTATTGACAGTTTTTTGTAATATTAATTTTATTTCTCTATTGCTAAGTTGAACTTGACCACTAGATTGAGGATGATAGGGTGATGCAATTCTATGGTTAACATCATATTTATCAAGCATCTTACGGAAGGCACCATGGATAAAATGTGAACCACCATCGGTCATTAAATATCTAGGAACTCCAAACCTCGGGAAGATAACTTATTTAAGTATTTTAATGGAGGTGTGATGATCAGCACTACTAGTTGGAATAGCTTCTACCCACTTAGTGACATAATCATCCGCAACCAAAATATGAGTGTACCCATTAGAGGAAGGGAAAGGCCCCATATAATCAAAACCCCAAACGTCAAATGGCTCAACAACAAGTGAATAATTCATAGGCATTTCCTGACGCTTACCGATATTACCAATTCTTTAACATTCATCACAAGATAAGACAAACTTACGGGCATCTTTGAAGAGAGTAGGCCAATAAAAACCAGATTGCAATACCTTATGAGCAGTTCTATCTCCCGCATGATGTCCTCCATAAGCTTTGGAATGACATTTCCGTAGGATTTGTTCTTGTTCATGCTCAGGTACACAACGTCTAATAATACCATCTACTCCTTCTTTATAAAGATGTGGGTCATCCCAAAAGTAATGTCTCAAGTCATAGAATTTTTTCCTCTTTTGTTGATAAGTAAAGCTAGGTGGAATGTATTTAGCGACAATGTAGTTAGCATAATCAGCATACCAAGGTGTGCGTTGTGAGACACTTATTGCAGCTAACTGCTCGTCAGGGAAACTATCATCAATAGGTAGTGGGTCATCAAGAATATTTTCTAACCTAGACAAGTTATCAGCTACGGGGTTCTCAGCTTCTTTAGTATCAATGATGTGCAAGTCAAATTCTTGGAGCAAGAGAACCCACCTAATGAGTCTAGGTTTAGCATCTTTCTTTTCCATAAGGTATTTTATAGCAGCATGATCGGAGTGAACAATGACTTTTGAATCAACAATATAGGATCTAAATTTATCACAAGCAAACACAACTTCTGAAAATTCTTTTTCAGTAGTAGCATAGTTTCGTTGGGCACTGTCTAGAGTTTTACTAGCATAATGAATAACATTCAATTTCTTATCAACTCATTGTCCTAGAACAACACGAACATCATAATCACTAGCATCACACATAATTTCAAAAGGCAAGTTCCAATCAGGTGGTTGAACAATAGGTGCAGAGGTTAAGGCTTTCTTGAGTGTTTCAAAGGCTTCCACACAATCATCATCTACAACAAAAGGAATATCCTTTTTCAAAAGATTAGTAAGAGGCCTAGAAATTTTAGAGAAGTCCTTAATAAACCTCCTATAAAAACCAGCATGACCAAGGAAACTTCGAATACCTTTAATATCTTTAGGACATGGCATTTTCTCAATTGCATCAACTTTAGCTTTATCCACCTCAATACCTCATTCAGATATTTTATGCCCCAAGACAATGCCTTCATTAACCATAAAGTGGCACTTCTCCCAATTCAAGACAAGATTAGTTTGTTCACATCTCTGCAAAACTCGATCAAGGTTGCTTAAGCAATCATCAAAAGAAGTTCTGTAAACGGAAAAATCATCCATGAAAACCTCCACAATCTTTTCACAAAAATTAGAGAATATAGCAGTCATACATCTTTGAAAGGTAGCAGGTGCATTGCATAAACCAAAAGGCATACGTCTATAAGCATAGGTTCCGAAAGGGCAAGTAAAGGTAGTTTTCTCTTGATCAGATTGTGACACAGGTATTTGAGAGAACCCAGAATATCCATCTAAGAAACAAAAGTGTGTGTGCTTAGATAGTCTCTCTAGCATTTGATCCATGAACGGTAGAGGGTAATGATCTTTCCTAGTAGCTTTATTTAATTTTCTAAAATCAATTACCATTCTATAGCCATTAGCCAGTAACAATTCTTTGTGGAATGAGTTCCTTCTTATCATTAGGAACAACGGTAATACCTCCTTTCTTAGGGACACAATGAACGGGACTTACCCATCTACTATCAGCAATAGGATAGATTATACCTGCTTCCGGAAGTTTTAATATTTCAGTTCTTACCACTTCTTTCATCTTAGGATTCAATCGCCGTTGGTGATCAACAACGCGTTTAGCATCAGGTTCCATATTGATCTTGTGCTGACATAGAGTTTGACTAATGCCCTTAAGGTCATCAAGAATATATCCAATAGCAGCCCTGTGCTTCCTCAGAACTTTCAATAATCTTTCTTCTTGATGTTCTGAATGGTTAGCACTAATAATAACAGGTAATATCTTTTTCTCGTCAAGATAAGCATACTTCAAAGTGTCAGACAATTGTTTCAATTCAAACACAGGATCACCTTTAGGTGGAGGAGGACCTCCAAGAGTTTCAATAGGCAAATGGTGTTTCAAGAGAGGTTGTTGTTCAAAGAAAATTTTATCTATTTCGTTTCTTTCACGCAAATGCATATCATTTTCATGGTCGAGCAAATATTGTTCTAATGGGTCAGTAGGAGGCACGTCAATAGAAGCAAGACCGATTATTTCATCCTTACTAGATAACTCTTTGTCACGAGGTTGTCTACTAAACTTGGAAAAATTAAACTCATGAGACACATTACCAAAACTGACACCGACAGTTTGTTTTTCACAATCTATCTTAGCATTGACGGTGCTCAAGAAAGGTCTACCAAAGATAATGGGACAAAAGTCATCTTGTGGGGAACCAAGGGCTAGAAAATCAGTAGGGTATTTTACTTTCCCACACAAGACTTCAACACCTCTAACAATCCCGAGTGGTGTAATAGTGTCTCTATTAGCAAGTTTAATAGTAACATCAATATCTTCCATTTCAGCAGGTGCTATTTCATCCATAATTTATTGGTATAGAGTAAAAGGGATAGCACTCACACTAGCACCTAAATCACATAAACCATGGTAGCAATGATCTCCTATTTTGACTGAGACAACAGGCAAGCCTTCTACGGGTCTATGTTTATCTTTTTCATCAGGTTTGGTAATTCTTGCAGCTTCATCACAAAAGTAGATAACATGCCCATCAATATTTTCTACCAAGAGATCTTTAACCATAGCAACACTAGGTTCTACTTTAATTTGCTCAGGGGGTTTAGGTGCTCTTATATTACTCTTACGAACCACAGGTGATACCTTAGCATGTTCCTTTATCCTAACAGGGAAAGGTGGCTTTTCAATATAAGCAGTAGGCACAATTGGATCAACATTGTAAAAGATGGTTTCTTCTTTAGCTATGACCGGTTATTTAATTTCTTCTTTAATAGGGGGATGATATTTAAACCACTTCTCCTTTGGGAGATCAACGTGAGTAGCAAATGCTTCACAGAAAGAGGCTACTATCTCAGAGTCAAGTCCATATTTAGTGCTAAACTTGTGAAAAGTATCGGTATTCATAAAAGATTTAACACAATCAAATTCAAGCTTTATACCTGACTCATTACCTTCGTCGAGTTCCCAATCTTCAGAGTTGCGTTTAATTCTTTCCAAGAGATCCCACTTGAATTCAATAGTCTTCTTCATATAAGAACCAGCACAAGAAGTATCGAGCATGGATTGATCATTATGAGAAAGCCGAGCATAAAAATTCCGAATGATAACTTCCCTCGGGATGTCATGATTGGGGAATGAATATAACATTGACTTAAGCCTCCCCCAAGCTAGAGCAATACTTTCTCCTTCACGAGGCCAAAAATTATATATATAATTCCGATCACGATGAACTAGATGCATGGGATAAAACTTTTGGTGAAATTCCAATTGCAAACGATTCCAGTTCCACGATCCAAGATCATCACATAGCCTATACCATGTCAATGCTTTTCCCTCCAAAGATAAAGGGAAAACCTTCTTCTTAACTTCATCTCCGGGTAAACCTGCAAGCTTAAATAATCCACATATTTCGTTCACATAAAAAAGATGCATATCAGAATGTTTAGTTCCATCTCCTGCATAAGGTTTAGCAAGCAGTTGTTCTAGCATAACCGAAGGAATTTCATAAGTAACATTTTCAGTAGGTGCTGTAGGTTGAGGGGTAACTAATTGTGATTCCGGTCGAGGTGAAGATACCCCGAACAAACCCCTCAAAGGATTGTTCTCCATAGTAGCAAGTTGCAATAAATTTCAGCACGTAGTATAAGTTTTTCCTTACCGATTTCCACTTACCAAGAGCGCTTCACTCCCCGGCAACGGCGCCAGAAAAGAGTCTTGATGACCCACAAGTATAGGGGATCAATCGTAGTCCTTTCGATAAGTAAGAGTGTCGAACCCAACGAGGAGCAGAAGGAAATGACAAGCGGTTTCCAGCAAGGTAATTTCTGCAAGCACTGAAATTGTAGGTAACAGATAGTTTGATACCAAGGTAATTGGTAGCAAGCAAGTAATGGTAAACAAGGTGCAGCAAGATAGCCCAATCCTTTTGAGGCAAAGGACAGGCCAGAACAATCACTAGTAATAGGCAAAGTGTTCTTGAGGGTACACGGGAATTTCGTCTAGTCACTTTTATCATGTTGGTTTGATTTGTGTTTGCTACTTTGATAATTTGATATGTGGGTGGACCGGTGCTAAGGAGCTGTTTTTAGTTGAACTAACAACCTACTTATGATTAACCCCCTCGCAAGCATCCGCAACTACGAGAAAAGTATTAAGACAAAGTCTAACTATAGCATTAAACATGTGGAACCAAATCAGCCCCTTACGAAGTAGCGCATAAACTAGGGTTTAAGCTTCTGTCACTCTAGCAACCCATCATGTAATAACTACTCCACAATGCATTCCCTTAGGCCCATGAATGGTGAAGTGTCATGTAGTCGACGTTCACATGACACCACTAAGGGAATCACAACATACATATCATCAAAATATCGAACACATATCAAATTCACATGATTACTTGCAACATGACTTCTCCCGTGACCTCAAGAACAAAGGTAACTACTCACAAATAATAATCATGCTCAAGATCAAAGGAGTATTGATTAGCATAATGGATCTAAACATATAATCTTCCACCAAATAAACCATATAGTAATCAACTACGCAAGGTAATCAACACTACTAGTCACCCACAGGTACCAATATGAGGTTCCGGTACAAAGATTGAACACAAGAGATGAACTAGGGTTTGAGAGGAGATGGTGCTGTTGAAGATGTTGATGAAGATTGACCTCCCAAAGATGAGAGTGGTGTTGGTGATGACGATAGCTTCGATTTCCCCCTCCGGGAGGGAAGTTCCCACGACGGAATCGCTCCGCCGGAGGGCAAAAGTGCTCCTGCCCAAGTTCCGCCTCGAGGCGATGGCGCTTCGTCCCGAAAGTCCTCCTCTTATTTTTTCTAGGTTTTTTGGGAATTTATACCAGAAGATGGGCACCGGAGGTGGGCCTGGGTGAGCACAACCCATCAGGGCGCGCCCAGGGGTGCCTGGCGCGCCCTGGTGGGTTGTGCCCACCTGGTGGGCCTCCCTGTTGGAAATATGCCCTAGAGGCAATAATAAATTGGTTATTATTATATTTCCTTGTTCATGATAATCGTTTATTATCCATGCTATAATTGTATTGATTGGAAACTCAAATACATGTGTGGGTACATAGACAACACTGTGTCCCTAGTAAGCCTCTAGTTGACTAGCTCGTTGATCAAAGATGGTTAAGGTTTCCTAGCCATTGACATGAGATGTCATTTGATAACGGGATCACATCATTAGGAGAATGATGTGATGGACAAGACCCAAACTACAAACGTAGCATATGATCGTGTCAGTTTATTGCTATTGTTTTCTGCATGTCAAGTATCTGTTCCTTTGACCATGAGATCATGCAACTCCCTGACATCGGAGGAGTACCTTGTGTGTATCAAACGTCGCAACGTAACTGGGTGACTATAAAGGTGCTCTACAGGTATCTCCGAGGATGTCTGTTGGGTTGGCATGGATCAAGACTGGGATTTGTTACTTCGTGTGACGGAGAGGTATCTCAGGGCCCACTCGGTAATACAACATCACAATGAGCCTTGCAAGCAATGTGACTAAAGTGTTAGCCACGAGATCTTGTATTACGGAACGAGTAAAGAGACTTGCCGGTAACGAGATTGAACTAGGTATAGAGATACCGACGATCGAATCTCGGGCAAGTAACATACCGAAGAACAAAGGGAACAGTATACGGGATTAACTGAATCCTTGACATAGAGGTTCGACCGATAAAGATCTTCGTAGAATATGTAGGAGCCAATATGGGCATCCAGGTCCCGCTATTGGTTATTGATCGTAGAGGTGTCTCGGTCCTGTCTACATAGTTCTCGAACCCGCAGGGTCTACACACTTAACGTTTGGTGACGATTAGTATAGTTGAGTTATTTTGTTGGTGACCGAAGGTTGTTCGGAGTCCCGGATAAGATCCCGGACATGACGAGGATCTCCGGAAGAGTCCGGAGGTAAAGATTGATATATGTGATAATAGTGTTTTGGTTTCCGGAAGGGTTCCGGAATTCACCGGAAGAGGTTCCGGATGTTTCCCAAAATGTTCGGATACGAGAACACTTTATTTGGGCCAAGGGGTAAAGCCCACGAGGCTTAGGCAAGGTGCAAAAGGAAGTTTTGCTGGCGTCTGGGGCGGTACTACCGCTTATCGTAAGCGGTACTACCGCTACGGGCGGTACTACCGCTTATCGTAAGCGGTACTACCGCTACGGGCGGTACTACCGCTTATCGTAAGCGGTACTACCGCTACGGGCGGTACTACCGCTTATCGTAAGCGGTACTACCGCTACGGGCGGTACTACCGCTTATCGTAAGCGGTACTACCGCTTGTGCGCGGTACTGCTGGGATCCGAGTTGGACTCTTTCCCTGCGGGCCAAACCGACCTTGTGCGGGCAAAACCGACCTGGAGGAGGCTTTTACTCCAAGTTTAGACCCCAAGGCTCAACATATAAATAGAGGGGCAGGGCTAGCACGCGGGACACATTAAGATTTCCCCAAGCCGTGTGCGGCAACCCTAACCCTCTAGTTCTCCCGTCATAATCTCCGTAGTGCTTGGCGAAGCCCTGCAGAGATTGTTCCTCACCACCATCACCACGCCGTCGTGCTGCCGGAACTCATCTACTACTTCATCATCGCTCGCTAGATCGAGGAGGTGAAGGCGTCATCGAGCCGTACGTGTGTTGAACGCGGAGGTGCCGTCCGTTCGGCACTAGTTCGTGATCGGATCGAGGGATGACTTGCGATTTGGATCGCGGAGACGTTCGACTACATCAACCGCGTTTCTTAACGCTTCCGCTTAGCGATCTACAAGGGTATGTAGATTCACTCTCCCTCTCGTAGATGCTCATCACCATGGATAGATCTTGTGTGTGCGTAGGAAAATTTTTGTTTCCCATGCAACGTTCCCAACACTCCCCCGGTAGTTTTCAGCTCCAGTATTTTTTATTAAATGCAAAAATAATCTCCGTAAATTTTCAGCTTCATTGGAGTTGTGCAGAATAGGTATCTCTGACGTGCTTTTCTTGGGTCCAGAATTCCAGCTGCCGGTATTCTCCCTCTTGGTGTAAACCTTGCATATTATGAGAGAAAAGGCATTAGAATCACTCCCCAAAGCATTATTATTCAACAAAACAAAGTGAATAATAGTAGGAAATCATGATGCAAAATGGACGTATCATCGCTCCATCGTTCACATAATCCTTCTATTGATGAGCGCTTTTGATAAGATAGAGCTGGGTGAAATGAGCCGGCAGAAGGTTTTGATCTTCTAGATTTTAGCAATTCATTTCTCTTTCAACAATGTATGTCTTGTCAATTGGTCGCCCGTGCGAACTCAATTGTTCAACCCGGCCTTTCAAGCGTAAGCCGGTAACGACTTTGAACCTGAAACTTGCTATAATGAACAAAACCGAATAAGGCAAGATTGATAAGCCGGTTTGATAAGACCTCGCAAAAACTGATATTCAAAATTTAAGGTCCTTTTTAACCTTTTGACCATTAATATAATTTTATGCTGGTCATGCAGCTGATAACCCGGTTATTCCATGTAAAAACCGGTAATGAAAATAAGGCGCGCCTAAAATATTTTATGTGATGAATTTCAACACATAGTACTGTTTTAGGAGCTGGCTTTCGAAGCTTAGAAATATAAGACAACCTCCTTTGAAGGCAGCTTTGAAGGTTTTAACCGCACGATCCTGGTTGGTTTTAACCGAGATGCTAGAGGCTAAAAGATTTTATAAGAAATCACAAAATATCTTGTGATATATTCTGATATGAAAATCAGCTTTCCGCATAAGCATGACGTGATGGTGATGCGAAGGATGTAATAACATATGCTCATAATGTCGAGGTAACTCGTCGGCTTTCGAAGCTCGACAGTGAAAGACCGGCTTTTGAGGCTCGAGTCTTGCTTCAATGAAGCGGGTATGCTAACCCATGGTTTATCCTAGCTTTCTGTATGCCGGCTCTCTCATGACTCAAGCCGGTGTTTTAACCTTGATAAGTTCAGGGTCCAAGAAAGGATTGACTTGTCAAGAGTACACGGGGTCATTTGATCGGAGTCGCATCAAGCGTACAGACAGGTTTAACCATATGTGGTGTTTTTGCCAGGTCAAGAGGGTGGGAAAGCTAAGCCCGATGGGCTGGAAGCCCTCAAGTACCCTTTGTATTGTGGCGTTATTTTGCCGGGTCACAAGGGTGAGAAAGCTAAACTCGATGAGTTGGAAGCCCCCAGGTGCCCTTTGTTTCGGAAAATAAAGACTCGGGCTCAATTTGCAGGTTGAGGTGACCAAATATGCCGGCTTTATTCATACTCGAAACATAAAGAAGTATATACAGAATTTTGCAAGGGGGGAAGAAATTACAAAAAAGGAGTCGGCAGAGCTAAGCATAATAAGGCCACTAGCATTCCAGGGCCGGCTTGTTTCCCTCTTGGAAACATAAAATCTCTTCTTTGAGACCCTCCAGAGCATGAATTTTACTCAAGGATTCAGGTGCTAGTGGTACTGACCGTTATTCAACTGCTTGGGATTACTTTGGAATCCTCCCTGGTTATTATGCTGATTGCCCTGGCCAGGATGCTGCCCATTGCCACGATTTCCCTGATGTTGAAAACCAGTCCCCGGGCCACCTTGTGACCCGCCAGGTCCATGCTGACCTGGGTGTCCTCCACCATTACCTCCTGGATTATTCTGGAAAGCCTGGTTACGGAACTCCTGCATGATATAACAATTCTCCCACGAGTGGGTAGCCGGTTTATCCTGAGTGACATGCTTAGGGCAAGGTGCTTTAAGCGCCTCCTCATAAATGCGAGGCTTATTCCCATTGTAAGCCCCTCCTGGGCGGCCGTTGCGGCGTTGATTCTTGAAACCAGTGTTAGTATTGGCCACGGAGTCTGACCCGCCATCAGGATGCTTCCGCTTATTATTTTGAGCCCCTTGGTTACCACCGTGACCATGCTGACCTTTCCCTCCTTCAGGCTTTTTGCCTTTGGTGGTCTTGTCCTCATCTGAGCCGGGATCCTTCGTGCTATCTGACACGGCATATCTGGTGAGGACATCCATCAAGTCGCCCATGTCTTGTACTTTTCGCTTGAGCCGTCCGAGCTTCTGAACCAAAGGCTGGAAGTGACAGTTCTTTTCCAATATTAGGACTGCTTGAGCCGCCGTGATGCTGTCTGATGAATGAATAATTTCCGCGACCCGGCAAGTCCAATGGTGAGCCGACTCGTCCACTCGTTGAACACAATGCTGTAGGTCTACTATTGTCATAGGCTTCTTGCAGGTCCCTTGGAAATTCTTGATGAACCGCTCTTTCAGCTCGGCCCA
Source organism: Elymus sibiricus (assembly GCA_039707655.1). Lineage (NCBI taxonomy): Eukaryota > Viridiplantae > Streptophyta > Magnoliopsida > Poales > Poaceae > Elymus > Elymus sibiricus. The sequence continues at coordinate 399,714,916 of CM077667.1, forward strand.
TGTGTTGATGGAGTTAGGCGGCAGATTTTTTAGCCACGTTCGAGCCGGTCCTTCCAACATCATGGTTAAGTACTTGGCACACACGGCGTCACTGACATCCAGCATATCCATCGCCAACTCATAACTTTCAGTCCAAGATGCCGGCTCAAGATCTGCTGTGTAATTTGGCAACTTACGAGCCCCCTTGAAGTCTTTGGGCATGCGCTCGGCGCGGAGTGTCGGGGACAAGCATGGTATACCAATAGTCCTACTATTGGACCCAGCCCCCAAACTCGCCAGTTGAGGGTGAAGCTACTGAATCGCTCGTGCCGCCGCTTTCGCTTCTGCTTGACGTACGCCTCTCGCTGCATCAACAACTGCCTGGGCGTCTGACGACATGGGACAGGTTGGGGAGACCTGAGGCTGTTGCCTCCACCCACTACTGGACATGGTCGGGGACTCCACATGGCGGCCCTTGCTAGCGTAGGGAGTGGAATGCATCCGATCCCGGCTGTGTGAGTACTATGCCTGCTATACTACAGCTATTTTCAGCATCTCAATAGCGTTTCTAGCTTCAACCTCAATGGGGGAGTTTCCATTAATGGCCGGTGCTTCCAAATTCCGGGTTGCTGCTAGCATGTTGTCAACAGGATTGGAAAAGTGGCCCCGTGGAGTCTGGAATCGCCGGGGCGGGGAGCGAGCCAGCGGAGGTTGAGCCAGTTCCTCTTGCCGATTCCTGGGTTGTTGAATAGTTCCTGGTGTCTGTTGTAGGGTATTAAAAAGCTGTTGTGGCTCAAGGTTCGCAGGGAGCCCACTGTGGCGCCTTCTCTCGTAAACCACCTCCGATGCTTCCCTCTGAACACCCAAGCGCCAGGCCTCGGCCTTAAGGCGTTCCGTCTCTTGATGTATGTGAGCTTGCATCTCTGCCATTTGCGCGTTCTCAGCATCGATCTCCTTCTGCACCTCAACTATCTGGCTGCGCAGTTTGGTTAGCTCCACATTGCGCTCTTCTTGATTTTCTGCAGTAACTGGGTATCCACAAGTTTTGCCATCTCAGCCATGAGATCGGTCATGGCTTGAGCTGGTGTTTTGGTTGACCCGCCAGAACCTCCAGCTGCGGCTGGATCTGGAACCGTCGTAGCCCCCGCCATGTAGACGGCGACTTGGCGTGGTGACACGCCATATTCCTCAGGGGCCTCGGTTTCCAATGAGCCCCCTAGCCCGCCATCGTAAAGAGGACAGATCGACTCCGTATCCCCTATGGACGACCCGCCGTCCAAGTTGACAAGGGCGTCGCCGCTGGAGGCCGGCTCATCCGAAAGGCTGATTCCTTGCGTGAAGCCGACGAAGACGCGACGAAGGCCGCCCTGGCGTTGACTGGCTTGGACGCTCCGAGTCGGCTCGTCGATGTTGATGTTGATGTCCGACTCGGAGGTCTCTAAATCAATCTCTCCAACGGGACCTCGAGGCTTATGTTCGATCGGGTCAACTTTGACGCCCCAAGCTGGTATGTTGACATAGACCTTGTCGCGGCGGCTCTTGATCATCTAATTAACTGCAAACTTCCCAAATCCTGGAAGGATTCCCTTCAAGAACTCAACTCCACCGGGTGAGGGCCCCACGGTGGGCGCCAACTGTCGTGGTTTTGACAACCCGGCAGATGTCCTCGTGAAAGGACTTAGGTGTGAGGCCATCGCCGCTAGGTGGCAACTCGAAGGGGTTAGCGGGAGAGAGAGTCGGGTTTACCCAGGTTTGGCCCTTGCGATGGAGGTAATAGCCTATGTCCTGCTTTGTGTGTATTTGATTGATGGATCTCGATTACAAGGGTGCAGAATCGCTAACCTAGCTATCAAGAGATTGTAACTTAAGTCTTCCGGTCCTAGGGGCCTGCCTTTATATACAGATCAAGCCCTAGGGTTTACAATAGAGTCCGGATCATATCATGACCCGTGTCCTGCAATGTCTCTAACTTGCCTCGTACCTTAAGGAAACTCGGCCAGCGTCTTTAGCTTCATGGGCCTTGAGCCGCCGTCTTCTGGTGTTGGACCGTCTGGCGACTCGAGTCAGCCACTACCTCGTTTGTCTTCATCATGACACGGCCCATCTTTGAACTTGGTCTCAAGACTGTCAATATATTAACCCGGCCCAGTAAGGCGGGTTACACCGTGGAGTTATATCCCCGACACAGCACGAGGGAAATTGTACATAGTAAAGCAGCCGAAGAAGCCCTCACGGCGTAGAAGTGATACTAAAGACAACAGATGCCAACGATGTCGCCAAGAGGCAGAGAACAACGGCCCGTCAAACCTAATTCGCCTCCATCTCCACCATGCGCTAGTAATCTTCCTTAAGGGAAAAATAGTTTTCTGCCAGCTCACCTAAAAAAAAGGGTTCCGTTAAAAGTACAATTGTCTCCCTCTTTTGAACACTTTGCCCTTTTTTGCTTCTATAGCAAATCGGTATCGGTATCTTTCCACCAATTTGAGATCCCACGGAAGCAACATGAACCCCCCCCCCCCCCGAGGGGGTGTTCTCACTCGATCATGCATGAAGATGGGTCTAACCCGCTACACGATCCATCCTCATAAAGGTGTGTGATGGTCTTCGGTGCCCTAGGCTAGCATATCGAGTCGTGCAGTCAACCAGGGATGTCAAGCATGTTCGTAGTTTGAGTTCTTCCGTGGAGCACTAACGAGGAGATGAAATTGCATATTGGCTCGACAAGCACCAACCACATCTTCGACGAAGATAATCTTGGGAGGGATTCGTCAAATTGTGTTGCATAAATGAACACTGATGAATAGATACCATTTGATGTCCAATTCAAAGGAAGGCGGTCTTCCTGATCAGTGACAATGTTCTCCTACATAACCATCGTATGTTGTTCTTGAAGATAACCATCCTACGCTTTGTGGTAGTGGTATCAGAAATCCATTTTTCTTCCCAGGTCCAGAAAATCCCGCTATCTGCACCTCACATGCACCCCTGCGATGCTTGCCTTGGCTCGTATTCGCTATAGTATTTGGTCGGAAATAGTCGACCCCTAGGCCACATCCAGGAACGAAAAAATGATATGTATCGTTAACGTCGTCGCGGTACAAATGGGAGAAACGGTTATGTACCAACGGCGGGAATTCTGGACCAAACCGCTACGCTACAACGCATAGTCGCACGGATGGATCGATTCTTCAATTCACCATACACCTCATATAATTATTATTATTTTAGTTCTACACCCCCTATGATACATCTATGAGCAATTCATATGTTCATACGTTCAGGTCAGTAGATCATTCCAAGGAGCTCCCTTTTTCTATTCTTTTCAGCCTCCAACATCTCCTGATCAGCGGCCAGAAGTAGCTGCCCACTAGCATTAGTTAAGGCCAACTTCTTTTGGCGTACAATCTCCAACCTCTGCAACAACTCTTCTTCATTTAGGTTTTCCACAAAGTCACTAGCAACCATGTCCACTTGAAGACCTTCTGAATCTGGTACGAACTCATTGTTACCTGCATCATGACGGTGTGCGCCAAATCGACCACGCCCACGATCTGAACCGCGCCTACCAGACCCCCAGCCACGGCCACCTCTGAAGCTCAACGTGACACGTAAATCCTTAAATACCAATGCCGACGGTGGATGCACTCCGTCACCATGCTCGGTGTGAAGATGCCCAATCATACCGCATAAAGCACACCAATCTGGGAGTCTTTCGTATTTCACCAAATAAATCTGTCTCTTGTTGTTCTTCACCATCGAGGTGTGGTTCTTTAATTGATTTCAGACGTCAATTCTGATCCTTGCGCGATAAAAATTTCCAGAGAAATTAGATTCATTATCCACAGCCACAAATTCCCCCAACTTAGCCGCTAGGGGCTTCACCATAGAGCTCATACCGTCAGGCAAATCATGGATTTGTGCCCAAATATTGAAACTATTCAGCTCAATCGTGGACGGTTTTGTGAATCCATCGTACGGGGCCAAGATCACAGGGCATCCTCTGAACGCCCATGGCCCCCCATCCATCACCTTATTCCAATCCCTGAGACATGAAAATTGGCCTGTAAACAAGTTGTCTCCCAATGATCTGAACTTTACCTCTTGCGCCAAGTCCCAGGCAGTTCTCATCTGCTTGTAGAACCAAAATTCTCCGTATTCCTTCTGGATATGCAACTTGATCAGCGCAAGCCATCGAGTAGCCTCCGGCGGCGGCTGATCTTCCTGCTCAAAGACAACGTCATCAAAATCCTTCTCCGACAGTCCCACTCTTTCCATCATATCCGCCAAATCCTTCTTCTCCCGTTCCGCTAAACCTGAAACATCATAGTCGCTCGACGCCATGGCTTAGAATCACCGACACCCGAAACCCTAACCACGCAGACCACCGAGAAACCCTGCCCGAGAGACAGCGCCAAGGTTGAGAAGCAACACACGGGCGCCCTAATCAGCCCGGGCGGAAGTCCCCAGCACGAAGGAGTCAGGGGCGGCGATGGAGGGGATAGTTCTCAACGCTTGAAGGCGAGAGTAGGAAACCCTAGTGGTGGCAATGAACTAGCTGCACTGTACGTGCGTACTGCTTCTGTTGCAGCAACGACGGAGGTGATTAACAGGGATCCGAAGCGGCCTAGAACAGTTGAAGGTTGTGACAAAGACACTATAAGTGGTAATCTGGCAGGCTCCAATCCGGAGTCGCGCCGGCAACAATGAATCTCTTAAGCTGGAACTGCCGGGGGGGGGCGGGAACTCCCGGACAGTTCGTGAAGTGGCGACTTTTATTCGGTCGCATTCCCCTAGTTTGGTGTTTTTATGTGAAACAAGGCAATCTAAGGAGAAAATGAAGAGGTACCGTGCTAGGTTTGGTTTGAAAGGTTTTGACGGAGTTGACAGCAATGGAAATAGTGGAGGCCTGGCTCTATATTGGCATGAATCAATAAGTGTAGATGTGGTCTTCTCAAACCAGAGATGTATTGATGCACACATCAAGTTGAGTCCTGATGAGACCATTTGGAGATTAACATGCGTTTATGGAGAACCCAGGGTCGAGGACAGACATAACATGTGGACATTGTTGAATAGTCTAAGCACCCATTCTAGTCTTCCCTGGTTAGTGGTCGGTGATTTCAATGAGTGCATGTGGGAGTTCGAGCATTTTTCTCTGACACCGAGACCTTCTGGACAGATGCAAGCTTTTCGTGACGCTCTTGAAATTTGTGAGTTAGCAGACTTGGGTTTCTCCGGGGTCCCTCATACCTATGATAAGAGGAGGAGCGGTGCGGGCAATGTGAAAGTGCGGCTTGATCGAGCTGTCGCCACGCCGTCTTGGCGCAATGTTTTTGAGCATCCCGTCGTTCGTCATTTGGTCTCGCCGGTCTCGGACCATGTGGCCTTGCATGTAAAATGTGATCTATTGGAGGACACACACGTGAAGAAAAAGTTTCGCCAATATGAAGTGATGTGGGAGAGAGATCCGGTTCTTCAGGAGGTCATAGCGCGGGCATGGGCAAATGCTGGGCAGAAAAATTGCCTTGGAGATGTACACGCAACACTTAGATCAACAATGGGAAAACTTTTTTCTTGGAGCAAAGAGAAGTTTGGGAGTGTATCTAGTGAGCTTGAAAAATCCAGAACACAGTTGGAGGAATTGATGTCAATGAATGCAGATAGATGTGAGATACGGCGTCTAACTGATAAGATGAACGAACTGTTGTATAGAGAGGAGTTGATGTGGATGCAACGGTCCCGGATAGACTGGTTGAAGGAAGGGGATCGTAACACAATTTTTTTTCATGCAAGATCAGTATGGCGTGCTCGGAAGAATAGAATAAAAAAGCTAGAGGATGTGAATGGTATTGTACACATGGGGATCAAAGAGATGGGGGGTGCGGCTACTGAATATTTTAAAACTATTTTCACAGCCGACCCCACCATTGATCATTCACTCATTACTGATTTGTTCGTTCCAGTTGTGAACCAAAGACAAATGATATTTTGTGTGCGGAGTTCTCAGATAAAGAGATTGCAGATGCCCTTTTCCAAATTGGGCCGCTAAAGGCGCCAGGGCCAGACGGATTCCCCGCACGATTTTTTCAGCGCAATCGGGCTACGGTGAAGGAAGGTATAATTTCTGCAGTAAAGGAATTCTTTCGCACTGGAATAATGCCCCCTAAAGTTAATGATACTATTATCGTCATGATCCCAAAAATTGATAATCCGGTGAAAATTACGGATTTCAGGCCCATCAGTCTATGCAACGTTGTGTACAAGGTAGTTTCAAAATGTTTAGTGAATCGCTTGCGGCCTGTTCTAGATGATATTATTCCTCCTGCTCAAAGTGCATTTATTCCTGGACGTATGATCACTGATAACGCCTTTGTAGCTTTTGAATGTATTCATCATATTAAGCAAGAGAAGGATCCCACGAGGAGTTATTGTGCATATAAGCTAGATCTCTCAAAGGCTTATGACAGGGTGGATTGGAATTATCTTAAGCGAATGATGCAAAAGCTTGGCTTCGCTCACCGATGGGTTGACTGGATAATGTCGTGTGTGACCTCGGTGAGATACTCCGTAAAATTTAATGGAGCTATCTTGGATTCGTTTGCACCGTCGCGTGGTCTTCGGCAAGGTGATCCATTATCCCCATTTTTGTTCCTATTTGTTGCTGACAGTCTTTCTGCTCTTATCAACAAGGGTATTGAGTCGGGGGATTTATCCTCTTTGAAAATCACAAGGAGGGCGCCGGGAATTTCACACCTCTTATTCGCAGATGATACACTTTTGTTCTTTAAAGCCTGTGACCAAGAAGCAAACTACATTAAAAGTATTTTGGAGGTTTATGCAAATGCCACTGGGCAGTTGATAAACCCCTCCAAATGTTCGTTGTTGGTTGGGAGCTCGTGTCCGGAGGCAGTCATGGAGTATGTGAAGAATGTATTGCAGGTCACTTCGGTGGGGTTTGAGGAGAAATATTTGGGACTTCCCATTCCGGATGGAAGGATGTCAAAAGGCAAATTTCAGAACCTGCAAGCTAAATTGACAAAACGTATGTTCGCTTTTGATGGCCACCCTACTCAGGCAGGTAAAGAAGTGTTTATTAGAGCGATTGCGCAAGCTATTCCCACATATATTATGAGTGTGTTCAGGCTTCCTTTAGAAGTGTGCGATGATCTAAATCGCATGGTGAGAAATTATTATTGGGGAGCTGAAAAAGGGAAAAGAAAGACACATTGGTATGCTTGGCATAAAATGACAAGGCCAAGGAATCAAGGTGGTCTTGGCTTTAAGGACTTCCGACTTTTCAATCAAGCCCTATTGGCACGTCAAGCTTGGCGGATCCTTGAGTACCCACTGGTTTATGTGCAAGGTTGTTTAAAGCGAAGTGTTTTCCCAATGGGCGTCTTCTGGATACGGTTTTCACTGGAAATCCGTCGCCTACATGGCAGGCAATTGTTCATGGCTTAGAGCTCCTCAAGAAGGGCGTAGTGTGGAGAATCGGTAACGGACAAAACGTCCGTATTTGGCGTGACCGCTGGATTGCACGTGAGCCAACTGGAGGTTTAATCACTCCTAAAGGGAGGTGCCGGCTAAAGTGGGTTTCGGAGCTCATAAACCATCGCGGAAATTGGGATTTGGACAAAATCAATTTGTATTTCCTTCCGGTGGATATAGTAGAAATTCAGAAAATACGATTGTCTACACAGCTTGATGATGACCTTGTTGCTTGGGCGCCGGAAAAAAATGGTATGTTCACGGTCAGAAGTGCGTACAAGTTAGCTAGTGATGAAATATCAAATGCTAGGGAGTCCTCGACAAGCTCCCGACCTGCTGGATATCGTGACGGGTGGAAATTTATATGGCGCAGCTTAGCTCCCCCAAAAGTTCAATCTTTTGCTTGGTGGTTAGCCACTGATTCATTAGCTAATTGGCCTAATAAGGTCAAGAGAAATCTAGAGATCACCACAATGTGTCCTGTATGTGGAAGTATAGAGGAAGACTCGTTCCATGTTTTTTGTACCTGCAACCATGCCGTGCTTCTATGGAAGGCGATGGCGAGGGAATGGAATTTACCGGTACGTTCACATATAAAACCGGTCGGCCGTGACTGGTTTTTACATTTTATGTCTGAGTTGCAGGATGATGAACGAGTTCATATTATGATGCTATTTTGGAGGATTTGGTATGTACGAAATGAGATAGCACACTCTAAAAAACCACCTCCAGTGGATGTTTCTGTCAGATTCTTGGCTAGTTATTTGTCCTCCTTAATATCCCTTCAGTCTAATCCAAATGTGGATCCAATAAAAGGGAAGGCAGTACTTGTTCTCAAACAAATGCAGGAGCAGCCCACATGCAATATACAGGAATCTGGTGTTATTTGTTCTTGGACTAGACCGATGGAGGGAAAAGTCAAGCTAAATACGGATGCCTCGGTCTTAGGTGATGTTGCTGGTGCAGGTATGATACTAAGAGACCATGACGGATCCATAATTTTTAGCTCTTGCAGATACATACATTCATGCAATGATGTTTTGGAAGCTGGGCTTCTCGCATTAAAGGAAGGAATTTCGTTGGCATTACAATGGAGTAATCTACACATTGACGTGGAATCCGATTGCTTGGAGGCTGTCATGATGATCAAGGGTGGAATTGGGAATAAGTCTAAGTATGCTTTTATTATTAGAGAGATTATTAGTAGTTTGGAGGAGAGGAGTTCTTGCATTGTTCATATTCGTCGGAGCTGTAATAATGTTAGTCATGCCTTAGCTAATTTTGGTAGGGTGCAACGCCGAACTATGGTTTGGCTAGGCTCTGGCCCCGAAGAGGCCTTGGATCTTGTGGGACGAGATGGTAACACTTAATTTTGTGCAATGCAAGAGTTTATATCGCAAAAAAAAAGGTCAGTAGATCATTCCATGCAAAAAAAAAAAGGGGCAAGTATATCATAGTGTAGTCTCGGGCCCGAAGACAAGACGACCGGTCGCCTGCGTCCCTCCGACGACCAAGCATATGCAGTGTGTCCACCTCCAACCGTCACACTCAACACCACGCGTACGCAAAACGGCAGCGCATTCGAGAATCCAGATGACGGGTGGTCGGCGGAGGACAGAAGAAGCGGCCAACTGCGGCCCCTGCGTACGCACGCGATTCCCCGTGACACGACTAGGAACTGTTCGGCTCATGCATGGGCTGGTCGCTGGTGCCACGATCCACATGGATGGGTCATGCAGCCGTATGGCAGGACGCTGACCGACATGGTGCGGGCAGAGCAGCATGTCGACGACCGAGCATCGATCAGCATCAGCGTCGCATGGGTTCGTCTTCCTCTTCTGCCGCCGCTCCTGCTCCTGCTGGTGCGAGGTCGTTGGGCGACAGTAGCGGGCCGGTATGGACCGGAAGATCAGAACCACAATAATGTCTTGGGGTTACCACGGTCAACGGCAGTGTTACACTTGCAGCGCCGGTAGTATCAGACTATCGGTGTAGTATCACCGAGTACAGCCATCAGTCCGTCCAGCCAAAGGGAGAAGTCAGAACACTTGAGCGTGGTTCAGCTGCGATCCCGCCGAGTGGATGAACGCGTGAATGAAGGAGTGATGACGATTGTTGATTTGGCCACGAAGAGCGTGGTGACGGGTGCGTTGATGAATGGAGAATGACCATTCATCATTTTGCGTTTGATTTTGATCAGGAGAAAGACCGGGCGCTGCTCTTTCCTTTTTTCTTTATTACATGGATGGACTGAGAACTGCTTGTGCGTGGCAGCCTGCGCGGCCCTGATTTTTTTAAACATAATACAGACGCAAGCGCTCGTATACACACTTATACACTCTATGAACGCATACACGCACACCCTACCCCTATCAGCACATCCGAGAGACTGAGCCGGCATATCATCTTGAAATTTACGAAGTCACCGTAGCCACCTCGTCGTCGACGGAAACGTCTCCTCCCACTGAATGCGCATCGCCGGAAATCCTGAAATAAATCCAAGAATAAATGCGAACACCAGGACTTGAACCCTGGTGGGCTGGGGATACCACAGTCCCTCTAATTAGGGGAGGCTTTGCGGGAGTCTAGACATCAACCACGTAGGACTCAGACACCCCTGGTCCATCCAAAACCCCTTCCGAACCCCGCGTCTTCATCCTTCCATTTTCTCTCCTTCGGTGTTTCTCTCTTGCCTTCGTCGCCGTTCCACCACCCCGGCCGTCACGTCACACCCTTGCCGGAACTCGACGAGTCCGTCACCTCCAATGGTGTAACCGGGCTCCACGCCGCTTCTCCTCCGCCACCATTCCACACCTCTCCTCCGACCGCCACACAGATACCATCAGCTCCTACGATGCTCACCATGTCCGGTACGTGTTCGGTGAGTTGCCCGAGCTATTTTTTTTGTCCCTTCTTCTTTGAGCAATGGATTCATATATGGACTATATATAGACTACACGGATGACACGGCGATAATGCGGGCGGTGCTTGCATACGCAGAGCATGCAGTGGAGGATGTTCTCAGTTTCAAAGGATTGATCGTGGGTCATCGAGTGCTCAACCACAACCAGACGCGCGACCATTTGACGCTGATGGACAACTACTTTGCCCCCGATGCCCACTTCGCTGGCAAATTTCATCGGCGTTTTCAAATGCGTAAAAATGTCTTCGATCGTCTCTACCATGGCGTTTGGTCCTTTGATGACTACTTCATCTTGAAGAAGGATTTTGTGGGAAGGATTGGGTTCTCTGGTTACAAGAAGTGCACGGTCACACTACGGATACTTGCATATGGCACAATCAATTCGTGGGACGAGTACCTACGGGTGTCTGAGAGCGCATGCAGAGATGCCTTGGTCAGATTTGCAACTGGTCGAGGTGTTTGGACCTCAATACTTGAGAGGACCAACAGTGACAGACATTAAGAGGATCTTGGCAATCTTGGAAGTAAGAGGGCGGCCAAGTTTGCTCGGATCTCTTGATTGCATGCATGTGAAATGGAAGAATTGCCGGAAAGCTTTACAAGGGCAATATCAGGGTCATGTTAAGAAGCCCACCATCATTCTTGATAAAGTTGCATCACATGATTTTTGAATTGACACACTTTCTTTGGCATGCACGGGTCTCACAATGACATATGTGATGCAACGATCACCATTGTTTACTAGGCTAGCTGAAGGAAAAGCTCCTGAGTACAACTTGAGCTACTATCTGGTTGACAATATCTATCCTCCGTGCGCTACCTTTGTTAACATCATCTCTAAACCAGTTGGCCAGAATAAGTCTCACTTTGCCCGAAGACAAGAAGTGGTTACAAAGGACGTTGAGAGGGCATTTGGAGTTCTGTAGATACGTTTTGTAGTTGTTCGTGGACATGTTAAACAGTGGGATCCGGAGACCTTGTGAGAGGTGATGACCTGTTGTGTGATCATGCACACCATAATCGTGAAGGATGAGGGTGAGGATGCTGCCGCAACTCTTGAATTTAAGAACATGGGTGATCCTATCGAACTTCCCGGCCAAAATTCAGCCACATTTAAAGAGTTTGTTCAAATACATCAACAAATTCGGATCGAGCAACTCACAAGCAACTGAAAGAAAAAGACCTAATTGAGCATCTCTCGGCAGTTAAGGGGAAATGATGGAGCGTAATATTTGAATCTTTTTAAATTTGTACTACTGCTGCATTTGAACATTTGAGCTATTTTAGACTATATATGCGGCTATTTTGACTGTGCGTACTTAAAAAAAAAAACAAGGTCAAATATTTGTGGCTAGTGCGCGAGTAAATTTATGGATGAACGTTGGAGATGCCCTAATACATTAACAAGAAACGCCATCATATTGAATCTGGATAGAGGTTGGGCCCCTGATTTCGAAGAAAGCTAGTTAGGCTTAAACCATTCTCTTGATGGATCTTAAAATGGGCCGAAACGCTTAGCCACTAGGAATTTGTTGGATCTCAAATATTTCCCGCTTATCGAAAACACAGGCTTTCTCTAGTTCGGTATTGTCTATGAATCCAGCTCACGTCAAAAACAAAAAGACTATGAGTCCAGCTTGAAGAGTGGGTGCCACGGAGTAATCACGGAGCATAGCTATTAGTCCAGCCAAGTGACAAAATATTAGTCCAGCCAAGTGACAAAATCAGAGTTTTTTTTTCTGCGGGTAAGTGACAAAATCAGATTACTCGAGCGTGGTTCAGCTGCGATCCTGTCGACTGGATGCATGAATGAATGAACACACGAACAGATGAGTGGTGATGATTGCTGCTCTGGCGACGAAGAGCGTGGTGATGATGGACGAGTTGGTGAAAGATCAGTGTGCCCTTGCTTTTGATCAGGTGAAAGACCGAGTGCTGCCTGATTGCCTGCCTGGTATCCTGATTGTAGGTAATCATGAACCGTGATACGGGATTTTTCTTTCGTTCAGAGACAACATGGTATGTGAATTTGGACATGCTTGGATATGCTTCAAGTTAAAAGTCATGCCCCCTGCAGAAAAAAGAGAGTAAAAGGCCCAAGTGATTTTCCACGCAGAAAAAGTAGTCTAACTTGTACTCCCTCAGTGGAAAAATAGTGATCCAAATGCTCTTATATTTTTTTATTTTTCGAAAAGGGACACTTTATTACTTAAAAGATTTAAGCATTACACCCGGCATCTGCATAACTAAGATGCACACAGCCAAACCGTATTCTCTCACACACAAAAAAATAAAAATAAAAGGCGAGATACAAAGAAACATGTAGAATATGTATAACGCCTGAAATGGAGGGGGGGCCAATTCTAAGATCATGCTGCCACCCATGTTGGGTAAAAGTATCCCTCGTCGTAGCCTCCAATCGTGTATACACCTCCGTATACAGGTCTCGATTCTCCACCCTTGCGGATGTATCCCGAAGGGGGCCAATTCTAAGATAACCGAGGCGCGTGGAGACGATGATATATCCCGAAGTTCACACCCTTGCGGATGCTAATCTCCGTTCAGAGCGGTGTGGAGGCACAATGCTCCCCAAGAAGCCACTAGGGCCACCGTAATCTCCTCACGCCCTCACACAATGCAAGATGCCGTGATTCCACTAAGGGACCCTTGAGGGCGGTCACCGAACCCGTACAAATGGCAACCCTTGGGGGCGGTCACCGGTACCCGTACACTTTGGCAACCCTTGGGGGCGGTCACCGGTACTCATACAAATTGCTCGGGGCAATCTCCACAACCTAATTGTAGACGCCGACGCTTGCCCGGAGCTTTACACCACAATGATTGAGCTCCGAGGCACCACCAACCGTCTAGGGCGCCAAGGCACCCAAGAGGAACAAGCTCTAGGGTGCTCAAACACCCAAGAGTAATAAGCTTCTCAAACTTCACTTTCACGTATCACCGTGGAGAACTCAAACCTATGCACCAAATGCAATGGCAAGGGCACATGGAGTGCCCAAGTTCTTCTCTCCCAAATCCCACCACAACAACTAATGCTATGGAGGAAAATGAGAGAAAGAACGAAGAAGAACACGAATAACTCCAAGATCTAGATCCAAGGGGTTCCCCTCACATAGAGGAGAAAGTGATTGGTGAAAATGTGGATCTAGATCTCCTTTCCCTTTTCCCTCAAGAACTAGCAAGAATCATTGGAGGGATTGAGAGATAGCAAGCTCAAAGAAGGTCAACAATGGGGGGCAAAACGAGCTCAAGAGTTAGAGAACCATTGGGGAAGAAGACCCCCTTAAATAGGTCCCCATAAATCTGTCCGTTATGTGCAGAATAGCACACGGGCGGTACAACCGTTGATGCGGGCGTAGAACCGGGCTATAGTAATAAAGCAGTACAACCGCCCAACAACTGGCCAACAACCGCATCACAACAGAACCTGAGGCGGTGGTTCCTCCCCGGTGCAACCGCTCGGCTCGAGCGCTTGATGTGAACTGGGGACCTGATCTTTCGATGAGAGAAGATATCTACGATTTTGTGGGACTCGACCCTCACGATCCGGCTACCAACCGTACAGGGAGAACCGTACACGACTGATATCCACGACAATCGCTGAACCAACTCCACGGTGTTATCGACCGAGCCAACGGCGCGATCGACCTATCCACGAAGGATTTTTCCTGCAAGCAAATCAAAGAACATGCAAGAAAATAATAGCCAAGCAATCTGAATTGCGAATATGCTAGATGAATAAATCTCACAAGATGGGGTTCCGATAGGATGTCTTGACGGTCGCACTAGCCGCTATGAGCGAAGACAAATAAAAGTAGCAATAGCTAAACTTCTCTAAAACAAAACCCGAGTCTAAATCCCAGCCTAAACTAGCTATTTATTAAGCGGTACGACGGTGCCATGAGACACGCGTGGACGTCCTGGACTCGTACGGACGAGTAGACGCGTAGCCGGTACTCTATCTTGTTGACCTTCGCTGGCCACCTAGGCCTATGGGACGGTAACAGCACCAGGCCCATCGATCCTCGTCTGCTTCGCGCGTGTGCTTGCCGCAAGTAATTCTTCTAGGATGTACGGTATGACCTTGGCACCAACTCTCATCTCCATCTTTATTTTAAAAATTCCTTCAACAATTCTACATGAGAAATAAAAAGGTGTAGTATTTTTGTCTGTAATAATAAAGTATAATATTATATGATTATCATCAAAGACAACCTGACAAATGTCCGTAAACCAAAAATATCCGGTCATAATCACATAAGTTATGTCCTCATCGGCGCTGGACAGGGCAAAGTCCCGAGCGGTACAACCGCTAGGGACACCGGTAGTACCAGGCTATAGTAATATAGCGGTACAACCGGCCCACGTCCGCCCAACAACCGCAGCTCAACAGAACCGTGTCCGGTTGAAGCCCGGTGCTGGGCCGGTTCAACCGCCCAGGGCTGCCACCCTGGATCACCCAGCTGTGGGCGGTACAACCGCCCGGGGGCAGCGGTACAACCGCTGGAGATCACTCAGTGGCAGCACCCCCAGGGTATCACCCCTGGAGTGGTGGCTAAACCGGATGACTGGAGCGAGCGATGCAACCGGTCGGGACATCGGTATAACCGCATCAAGAAAATAGGTAAGACCAGAACTGCCATAACTTCTGTAAATGAGCTCCGAATTGAGCAAACTCAAGCTTGTTGGATTCAGGACGACAAGAGCTATCCAACAGCGATATGAAAATGCCAATGATATAGAGATGTGAAACCTCTATGAATGAAGAACCGGCAAAAACTCCAACATCGAAAACATCATAGAAGATGCATATGGACTCCGTTTTCGATGAACTTGAGCTTGTCATGAAGATGACCATAAGCTCAAGAACCCACATAGATAAAAGCCAACCAAGAACCAAGAAAGATGATGATGCCAAGAATGCAATGGTTTGAGCTCTCAACGAACGATACGATCAAGCTACTCAGTTGAGAGCCCCCCTTGATAGTACGGTTATCGATCCTATAACCCGGTCTCCCAACTACCACCATGAGACCGGTAAAATAGAAAACCCTATCAAGGTCAAACCTTTGCCTTGCGCATAGTCCACTTGAGCTAGATGATGACGATCTTGTCCTTCTCAATATGGACCACCTTTCTTGATTGCGCCGGCTCGATGAAGACTAGTAGATTGCTCCCCCATACTCCACTATGGGTGAGCCAATCTTCGGCACATCTTCACAAGTCCATTGTCACCACAATGGACGGCAAGCATCAAGCATGATCTCTTCATGATGCTTCACTTGAACTTGCACACCGCAACCTTGATGACGATCACCACTTGATGTCATCTTCCATGGGTTGTATGGGATCTTCCTCTTGATGCAATCCCATGGAAATATACCTAACCCTACAAAGAACACTCACGTAGACCATGTGTTAGTACACAAAGCATAATGGACAATGCTTACCATACCATGGGATCACTTGATCCCTCTCGGTATATCTTGTACGCTTTGTGTGTTGATCAACTTGGTTCACTCTTTGACTTAGTCTTGATCAACCTTGTATCTTATCTTCTCTCTTCATAAAGATGATGTCTTGAAGGTAAATATGAGTGCTCACACAATCTTCTTCTTCAAGACATGCTTGCAATAAGCTCAACTCTCACATGACCAATCTTTGGATAAAACCTTGAATACCACCTTGGTCACCATATAAACTCCTTGAAACCAACAGATGGACTTCAAGAAGTACCTACGGACAAATCCTTCGAATATAACTCAAGGCAACCATTAGTCCATAGGGATTGTCATCAATTACCAAAACCACACATGGAGAAATGTGCTCTTACACCATATTACTTAGTACTGAATTTATGAGGACCAATCTTCCGCCCAGAGACAGCAGTTTACCTTTCCAACTGCTAAGTCTTTTTTGTAGTCTCTCTTCGACGTGTTTCCATTCAGCATTTGTGAGCCTCCGATAATGTATCGGTATCCCCAAATATGTGATTGGAAACTGGCCCAACCCACATCCGAACAGGTCGGCATACATGTGAGCCTCGTCTTGAGCCTCGCCGAAGCAAAACAATTCACTTTTATGAAATTGATCTTTAGACCTGATAGCTGCTCGAATGCTGATAAAATTAATTTCAGATTTCTCGCTTTCTCGAGGTCATGATCCATGAAGAGAATCGTATCATCGGCATACTGAAGTATAGAGAGGCCACCATCAACTAGATGATTTACTACCCCGTCTATTAGGCCATCAACCTTGGCACGCTCAATCATGACCGCTAGCATATCCGCCACTATATTGAATAGCATGGGCGATATCGAGTCACCTTGTCGCAATCCCTTCTTCGTTTGGAAGTAGTGGCCAACGTCATCATTGACCTTAATGGCAACACTACCTCCAGAAGCGAAGCTATGGATCATAGCGCGCCACTCCTCAGAAAATCCTTTCATTCTGAGAGCTTGTTGAAGGAAGGGCCATTTGACTTTGTCATAAGCTTTTTCAAAGTCTATTTTGAGCACCACCCCATTCAACTTTTTCCGATGTAATTCATGGATTGTTCGATGAAGGATCACAACTCCATCTAGTATGTATCTACCTTGCATAAAAGCTGTCTGTGAAGGACGAACCACATGTTCAGCAACCGAATTCAGCCTAATAGTCGAACCTTCGTGAATATTTTAAAACTAACATTAAGGAGGCAAATAGGTCTATATTGTTGTATCCTTTCAGCCTCATTAACCTTAGGTAATAAAATAATCTCGCCAAAGTTTAAGCGAAACAAATCTAGTTGGCCAGCATGTAGGTAGCTAAACAGAAGTAGGAGATCCGTTTTGATGACTTCCAAGAAGTTCTGATAGAACTCAGCGGGAAAACCATCCGGGCCCGAGGCTTTGTTGTGCTCCATTAGGAAAACCGCCTTTCTAACTTCCTCCTCAGAGTATGGGGCTGTTAGAAGGTTATTTTCCTCATCAGAGACCTGGGGGATGTCATCAGTTCGAGACTCATCCATCGAGAAGTTTCCTTCCTCTGGGGCTCCGAACAGATTTTTATAATAATTAGTAATATAAGTTTTAAGTTGCTCATGCCCCTCAATCGTACCCTCATCCTGTTGTAGGGAATGAATAAGTTTCTTCCGGTGTCTGCCATTGGCGACTCCATGGAAATATCTAGTATTCGAATCGCCTTTCAGGATAAATTGAGAATTAGAATGTTGGTACCATTTGAGTTCCTCTTCACGCAGCATGCTAGCTATCTTTGCATTCGATTGACTCTTGATCTCGATCTCATGCTCAGATAGAGGTCTAACTTCTGCCAAAGCTTCTAATTCATCAATGATCGATGAAAGACGAAGCTTCTCCTTTTTAAGGATACCCACCGTATGCCTAGCCCAACCACCAAGGAATTTACGTAATGCATGCATTTTATTATTCCATTGTTGTATTGGGGTATGCCCGGCCACCGGTTTCTCCCATACCTTCTTGACCATGTCATGGAAGACATCCCGAAGGAACCAACCAAGTTCGAACTTGAACTTGCGTCGATGCCGTGGGCGTGGGAAACCAATAGATAGGAGAATGGGTGCATGGTCTGATATGGCCTCGATACGAGGTAGAGCACGAACAGACACCATAGGAAATTCAGTTTCCCAGTCGGTATCCATTAAAACGCGATCTAGTTTCTCATATGTCGGCTCCGGAAGACTGTTCGCCCAAGTGAATTGTCTTCCCATCATGGAAACCTCTCACAAATCTAGACTGTCTATGATAGCATTGAAAAGGAAAGGCCAATGATTATCAAATGAACCGCGGCTTTTCTCATTTGGAAATCGTAGCAAATTGAAATCACCACCAATAAGAATGGGGTAGGGATTATCTTTTGCTAGATTAACCAATTCACGGAGGAAATTGGCCTTGAACTCATCCTGGGCGGCACCACACACAGCGACGAGGGTCCATGTGAAGTTGTTGG
This sequence comes from Elymus sibiricus, assembly GCA_039707655.1. Taxonomy (NCBI): domain Eukaryota; kingdom Viridiplantae; phylum Streptophyta; class Magnoliopsida; order Poales; family Poaceae; genus Elymus; species Elymus sibiricus. The sequence goes on from CM077667.1 coordinate 399,733,292, forward strand.
CTTTGTTGCGAATATGGAGCTTAATGTGGAACTCACCATCTGAACTAGCCAAAACATCCATAGTCCCTGTGTTGACGCCAATTAAAATGCCCCCAGAATGACCTCTAGGCGTTCATGAAATCCAGGTAAAGTCCATTCCGCCTGAAAGACGGTCAAACAGACTTACCGAAAAATCACGTCTCCCCGTTTCAGAGATAGCCACAAAGTCTAAATTATGCTCCCTATTACAATCCGCAATGAATAGATGTTTAGCCAAGTCACCAAGACCTCTGTTGTTCAAAAACATGCCATTCATGTGGAAACAATAGGAGATTTAGAAAATTTCGTCCCCTTCGGGGACTTACGACTCTTTTTTGAACGGGCGGCCTTTGATTTACGTCCAGAAGCTGTAAGTTCAATCAAAGAACTAAGCCCGGGTTCAACCAAGCCCACGTCTGATACCTCTCCGACTAAATGAGAAAGCAACTGACCATCTGATGTGGCATGCAGCTCCTCCTGATCTAGATGTGAGGCAAAAGACTTACTAGAGACTCGTGGTGTAACCCTTAATCGGTCATATTCCAAATGTCTCAAAGCGTTTGTCGAAACAGAAATGTCCTTCTCATTAGATCCTAGACTAACACCCACATTATTCAACTTAGAAACAATGGTTGTAGCGGGAAAAGATAAAAATGATTTGGGAGACGACGTTATACCTTGGTTGTCAAGATTTTGCGCTGCTTTACGCCGCATAGCCTTGGCCAAGGAGTCCTCATCCGTGTCCATCCTCCCGTCCTCGGCTACAAAATGCCGGTTACTTCGGCGGGTGGGTGTCACCCCGGATGAAAGTTGTCGCATAAGCTTAGCTGCCGGTGGAGGGGGTGAGGTTGGAGTAGCAACCCTCTCTCCAACAGTGTCAAAAGCCGGAGAAGGGGGTGAGGTTGGAGTAACAACCCCCTCTCCAACAGTGTCAAAAGTCGATGTACAGGCGGTCGGTGAAGAAGGGGCCGATGCGGCCAATGTTGGCGTGGACGTGTCCGGCTCCACCTGCCCTAGAGGGGCCAGCGCTGGTGCAGCTGCACGTGGGTGCGTCCCCACGGGCGGACCAGCAGGTCCAGACCCAATGACAGCCAACATGACGGGCCCCTCGAACTGTGTGTCCGCCTCGGCCCCTGATTAGTAGTATGCATCAAGGAGGCAAAGTCGTCTATGCGTTGGATCTGGATACAAGTGCTAGCCCCTGATTATTATTTATTTGTGACTTGAACTAGCCTCGAGGAATGCATTTGACGAAGGTAAGGGGTCTTTTCCGGTTTTCTTCATTATTTTTCTTTTTTTATGCTTATTTCTTCCTTTTCTTTACTTTTTCTACCTTTTTCTGTTTTTTTTCCATAAAATCAAATTTTCCAAAAATGTTCAGAATTTTCAAAATTCGTTTGAATTTTCAGAAAATGATTGAAATTCCAATTTTTGTTCACGTTTTTCAATTTCTTTTCTCGTTTTCAAATTTTGTCCATGTTACAAAAAAAGTTTAGAATTCTTTTTTTGTTCACCGTATTGAAGAAAAATGTTCACCACACATTTGAAAAAATGTTCACTCCTGTATAAAAAATGTTCATCGTGTATAGAAATATTGTTCAAGTGCATTTAAAAAAAGTTCATCGTATATTTTTAAAAATGTTCAGTGTGTATTTGAATAAAGTTCACAGCATACTAAGAAAATATTAAGTGAGTTTTTAAATTCTTTATTTAAAATTGTTCATAGTTCAAAATTTTGTTCAGATTTTCGAAAATTGTTCATTTAAAAATGAATATTCACAAAATTTACGATTTCCTAACATTGGTCGCATTTTTTTAAAATGTTCACATTTTTTTGTCCAGGAATTGTTGAAAAAGTTGGAAAACCCCGAACCTGCTGCTTTTTAGATTGTACTTTTATGTGTAGTGCTCCTATCAGTTGTACACAGTCCCTGGCTTAGCTGGCTATCCCTGCTATTAAGAGCGTGTTTGGTTGGTCACATCGTTTTTAGGCACTTTGCATACTTGACCTACTAGGCCTGGCTGAGCATATGCACGCAAAAAACCATCATCTGCATGTTGATTGTTTGCATGCATATACTCTTCCTGCATCGCAGTGATGCCTCTTCGCTCGGCGTTTGGTTGCCCGCATTGTATGTGGTCACACGAGTGCATGTTGTTTGGTTGCATACGAGCATAGAGTTGTGCTCACCTTGTACCCTACTTGGTGAGCTTACCCACTACTACTACACCTTACACACGACCACACCTCGCACACCAGCACCACAACACTGCAATGGCGATGAACTGGAGGAAGATGATGAAGTTCTTCAGCCCAAACGGACGATCCACCTTGGCAACCTCAACCTTGTTGCATCCCTGCTCTCGCACATACTTGGAGTAAACATCTTATGTCGCCTGTCTAGTCTTAAACCCTATGTGTCTGCCTTCATTATACCCTGAAACTTGTTTGCTACAAGCTTCCCATGAAGTGTAAACCCCTGGAACCCTCCTTTCGAACATAACATACCACTTGCCCTAGCAAGCAATGCAGCATAAGAGCACTAGTAAGCAAGTAGTGAAGCACATAAGCAATGGAGCGTAAGAGGATTAGTAAGCATGCATGATCATACCGCATAGCAAGTTCAACCTACCACTACGTTGGCGTCATCCTACCACCACATCCAAAAGAGGGTGTAATCCTACCACCGTAAGTTCGTGAACACCGTGCGGATCAGCGTGAGGGGTTAGTATATACCACCTCACCAAAATATACAGATCATAAGATTGTTTTCAAGACCTAACTACACAAAATATACGTTGTCATCGTCATCGTCATCGTGGAGGATCATGCACGCCGTCGCCACCAGCAGAAGCAGCGCTAGTAGTAGTGCTTGTGACGCGGAGCATGCTACGGACATCACCATGGCAAGAGTCCCTTTGCCAAGTGACACGTGCGACATCTATTTCATACATGCAAAGGTGAATCTTCTCCTTTACATGTGTCAACTTGTGCCCTTCGAGGATGGTATACTACTTGACCCCTCTCTCATGTGCATGCATAGATGTGAGCGGAGCTACACATTCATCGAGGAGGAGACCAAGCTCAAGAGTACGACTACACCATCCACGAGGGAAGCTTGGAAGAGAATGAAGAAGAAGCAAGGACGGTTGAGCATGGGATTTTCCCTTCGACCACGACGGCGAGCACGACTCTCTTCAATGACATGAGGCCGGCGCCCACACGGGACTCATACTTGGAGTCAAGCACCGAGGCCGAGCTTGGGATGTTCCCTTCGGTCTTGGAGGAGATTGATGTTTTGCCACACCCCACGACATCCATCTTCGGAGGCGTTATGGACGATGAGGTTGAGCATGGGACTATCCCTTCAACCACAAGGGTGAAAGGAGTTGAGCATGGAGACGTTAGCACCTACATCTCTTCGACACCCACATATGACGAGATGCCCCAATTTTCATGTGAGGAGAGCCACTACCACATGAGTGAGATGAGTGCCTCCACCATATGTGACTCTGAGTGCATTTCCTATGAGAGGATGAGCGTGATCACCACTAGCCCCACACACGAAAATATGCCAAACTTCCTATGTGAGGTTGAGAGCCATCACCACCATTTGAGTGACTCAACCATCAATATGAGTGAGGGCATCCTCGAGGGAGTGAGTGAGCCACAACACTTAGTGAGTGAGGTAGTTGAGAGGGCATGTGAGGACACTAAGATTTCTAACAACTTAACCTCTACTCCTATTGTGTCTTCTTCTTTGGTGCAAGGTCTCCTACATGACGACGTGCCTATCCTCGACGAGTCCATTCCTCCAATGGGAATGATGATGGCCATGGTGCACGATGATGCCCCACCCACATGGTTTCATCATGATGTTGACCACGAGTTGGTACTTCCCACCTCACCTACATCACATGAGCGGAGCTCTAAAGGTAACATAGGTGAAGGTTCTTCGCTTGTTCCACTAGTGGACTATCTTGACATCGATTGCTTGCATGAGGTTGATCACCTTATGGAAACACCACATGCTATGTCTTCTTCATGCTTTGACGTGCCACCGATTTTTGATGAATATGATGATGAGCATGTCGAATTACCTAGTTGTGATACTATTCTCCATATGATATCATGTGAAAATTCTATTGGTCACATCATGTTCCACAATCCGCTAAACTTGTCGAATGCTATGCGTGAGATTTCCCATATTGCATCCTTGCAATCTCACCATAGTGACTATGCATATCCCATAAAAATTAATCCCGTTTGCACGTATGGTATAGACGACAAGCCCATGGTTATTGGCATGTGCTTTTCTTGTGATGATATTGCCATGCTTCCTTTGCATCATTTGTGCAATTTGCCATGATCACCATGATTTGGAAATGCATTGTTTTGGATGTTATCCACATTCTCTGAATTATGCTTCTGCTATTGCACATGAGGAGACCCCAATAGTTTCCTCATACATGTTAGGAGATTTGGTTCCATCCCATCCATTGCATGATCCCAATTATTGTGTGCACCATCCGCATATCATGAATAACAATGCTCTCGATAATTCAAATGATGCACTACATACTTCTAGTCTCCATTATGCCATATATAACAACAAACCTTTCATGATGGATAACATGTTCCTATATCATGCATCTCATTTATTTGAGCTTTGGATATTTTCTGCTAATGAACACATGCACATCCTAACGGATGATGTATACATATACCACGCGCACACAATTTATCCCTTGTCTTTGTTGTGTGTAGGTACCTATGAATACTCGTCAACCTCACAATCCCATGAGTTGACGAAAAGAGCTCTTGAGAGCAACGATGGTTTGGGATTCATTGGAATGTGTCTCCAACCATTCCCCTCGCACAAGGACTACGCGCACCTCTTCTACTTGGTTCTCACACGACTATGGGCTATATACCACTTGTCATCTTATGCCCATTTTCTCGTGTTCACTTTGCATGTTGTGCCTCACTCCATGCTTTTGCCATGCGATTGTGACCCTTGCTTGCATTTACCCATGATTCACTATTGCACCACTATTATGTGTATTTGCATGCTTGGTGGAGATCCTAGTTATTATTGCCATGTTTACCTTGTTCGCTGTGATATTGTTGCTTCTTGTATTGGGAGAGTCATGATGTTCCATTGCTATTTACATATGACTTCTTGCCAATACAATGACGATACTTTGCTCATATCTCGTTTTCATGATTGTGATATGTCATGTGCATTATGTATCACCACTATTTGCACACATGACATGATTGCCATAAAAAAAATTGACCGTGAACACAGTAGGAGAGCTTCCTACTGCTTATATATTACCAAACCGAACCAAGGATGTTACATACTCTTATACAAAGGGGGAGGCACCCTTTTAGGTGTGCCAGAAAGCTACAAGGTTTCTATTGAGGCAGGGGCACTAAGTGGATACAAGAGAGGCCAATATAGCAGTAATAAACTGCTTCTTATTCTCTCGGGCTCTATATTGGATATTGGCAAAGTCTATTATGAACCTATTCTTCCAGGCTGAGATGGACGGGGTGACACTCCTGAAGAAGTTATTATTCCTTTCCTTCCATAGGCTCCACGCCGCCACAACGAAGACATCCATGAACATACGTCCTTTGTAGTTTTTTTTGCCACCTCCAACAGGTCCAGCCGATTTGTGTGTTGTGACCATGTGATGTTTAGGAGCTTCCAGCATGCTCGACTGAAGTTACAGTGGAAGAAAAGGTGTTCCACCATTTTCTCAACGTCGTTTTCGCAAAGAAGGCAGTTCAAGTTACTTCCAACGTTATAGTGTCGCCTCTTCAACATATTTCTCGTGTTAAGCCTGTCCGCTAGGAGGAACCATCCGAAGACCTTAATTTTCGAGACACATTTTGTTTTCCAGAGCCAGATAAAGGCCACGTGCGTGTGGACGTTTCTGAAATAGAACTCAAAGTAGTCGCTTGTTTTGAAGGCGCATGCTCCCCAAAAGTACGTCCATACGTCATCCTCATCCTCTGGTAAGTGTGTGTCAAGGGAGATCGACTGCAACTGTCTTACTTCGTCTTGGGCTTGTAGCGACAACGGAAGATCAAAACCAGTGGCAACATCGTTGATCGTAAGGAATTCACGTACAGAGGCATCTTCCATGGTTGTGTATGAGAATGCACGGGGAAAACTATCAGAGAGGATGTTGTTCTTCCAATTGTCTTTCTAGAACAGTGCTGTGTCACCTCGGTGTACTTCCATTGACGTGATCCCTCTATATGTTGGGGTGAGCTGCAGCAGTTTACGCCACCAGAAGGACCCACACGGCTCAGCTGCATGTGGAATCACATCAGTGTAGTAACTATCCCAGACGAGCTTTACCCATGGAATGTCATGGCGATTATAGAATTTGTGCAAGAACTTCAACCGCATGGCGTCGTTCTGAATGTGTATGTTCAACACTCCGAGCCCTCCATGATGTTTTGGTCTGCAGATCATGTCCCAAGCCGCGAGGGAATTGCATTTTTCGCCATTTTCTGTTCTTTTTTCTCCATAAGCACCGCCTTCTAATCTTGTCAAGCTGTTCGACAATTCGAGGGTGCAGTCTGATGGTGCCCATCGCAAAGATCGCCAGGGATGTGACAATTGAGTTGATGAGAGCAAGTTTGCCAGCGTGACACATCAACAACATCGTGGCCGTGACCCTTCTTTCAGCTTTGCAGACCAGCAGTGCAAGATCTTGGACAGTGGGCTTTGTGGTTCCGCGCGGCAGCCCTAGATAGGTAAACGACATCGACGCAACGTTGCACCCAAAAATTTCTGCTATGGAACTACACAGATCTGGGGGAGTGTTGATAGATACGATCGTTGACTTATGGAAGTTGATCCGGAGTCCAATAGCGGTGGCGTAGTCTGTCAGAACAGTTTTCATAAGCAACGCTTGCCGCTGACACACTGGCATGATGATGAGGGTATCATCAGCGTATTGAAGCACATGATAATGCTCGTCGATGTTTGGGCTGATGGGGTGGGTGAGCAGCTGTTTTCTCATTGCATCGTTAATCGCCGCTTGAAGCAACTCCGCAGCCAGGACAAAAATCAGGGGAGACAGTGGGTCTCCCTGACGAACACCACACTTGCAAGGGAACTGTCTGCCAGGAACCCCGTTGACCAGCACCGATGATTTACCTGATTCAAAGATGCATTCCATCCAACCAATCCATTTTTCATTAAATCCCATCTGTCTCAGGATCTGCAGCATGACTCAGTGTTCGATCATATCGAATGCTTTTGCAAAATCAAGGTTCAACAAGACTATCTCTTTTTTGGAAGCCTGGCATTGATGTATGAATTCAAAAGCCCATCCAAGGCAGTCATGTATCGATCTCCCTCTTAAAAACCCATATTTATTTCGGTGCACAAGTCTGAGTATCACCTTTTGCAGGCGGTTAGCCAGAATCTTTGTGAGGATTTTGAGACAGCAGTTAAGCAGTGTGATGGGTCGGTAATCATCCACCGTCTCTGGCGAGTTGTTCTTAGGGATCAAAGTGATGTGACCGAAATTCAGGCTTTCTAGATTGAGTTTGCCTTCATGGAAGTCCGCACAGAGCTGATAGAAATCGTATTTGATAATTGGCCAGCAGGCTTTGAGAAAAACTCCATTGAATCCATCGGGACCTGGAGCTTTGTTCGGCGGCATCGCTCTGACCACTGTGTCAATATCTGTCGTCGTAAACGGAACCGTAAGCTGATCCAGATCCGGGTCCGGGGCGATGAGGCTTGGGAGATCGAATTTCATGTTGAGAGGATTGCTCTAGCCCATTCTTTCTCTGAACGTGTTGAAAATAACAGATTCCTTTCCGTTGTAGTCCTCAACGATCGAACCATCATTTGTTCGAAGGCTGGCGATGGAATTTCTTCTGAATCTCTCAGTGGCGGCTGCTTGGAAGAATTTTGTGTTTTCATCTCCGAACTGGACCCATCTAATCGTGCACCTTTTTTCCAGTAATCCTTTTGGTAACCCAGCAACCGGATCAGATGTTTTTCAGTATGATTCTGAAGTTGTTTTCGGGTCTGGTTAAAGTCCTTTTTTCCTTAATAGTATCCATCTCCAGGGTTGTTTTGTTGGTGTTCTCAATAGCGATGGATAGTCTCGAGATTTTTTTGCTCCAATGGCTCAGCGCATATCTGACGGCCTTGAGTTTCTGGCATAGAATCGAAGCAATGTTGTGGTTCTTGCCAAATTTGAGCGGTTTGGCCCAAGCAGCAGAGACCACTTCCATAAACCCTGGGTGAGCAAGCCAGTACGATTAATACCTGAATAGTTTAGTCCTGGGTATTTTTGTCTGAATCACAACATTGCACGGGACATGATCTGACACGGGACGACCTAACGGCTTCACCAAAGTATTCGGGAAAGATAGAGTCCAACTATTTGTTGTGAAGAACCAGTCAAGTTGTTCGAGCAGGGGATTTTGCTGCATATTACTCCATGTATATGATCTTCCTTCGATCGGTAGTTCAACTAGCTCCTGGTCTCTAATGAAGTCATTGAACATGAACATGTCATGAACGTCTCCTCCTGGCTTGTTGCGATTATCGGGTGATCGTATGTAGTTAAAATCACCAAGCAATAACCAATCTTCAGTGGGCGAAATGTTTAGATCAAACAACCATTTATTGAAATTTTCTCTGGGTTCACCTTGGCATGGGCCGTAAATATTAATCAGGCGCTAGATAGAGTTAGTTTGTTTCGATCGAAACTTGATGCCCAGCGCAAAAGTTCAGTTATAAACACTTCACCCTCAAAAAGGGAGCTGTTCCAAATAGTGATGATCCCTCTCGACGCCCCTTGCGAGGGGATGAAAGAAAATTTATCAAAACGCTTGGGGCAAATGGTTCGAAGGGAAACGACATCAAACACTGGCATTTTCGATTCTTGTAAGCACATAACACCACTGCCACTTGACGCGATAGCATTAGATAGCGCTAAATGTTTCTTAGACGAGTTAAGTCCACGTACATTCCAGCATAAAACATTCCAGGTTTGCAAAATAGCCATTTAAACTAAAACATATAAAGATAAATATGCCAACAGAGATGAGAATCACTCCACATTCCCATTGAGGGTTTCTTCAGTGAGTTCAGCTTCAGCACTGCTCATAACTGAATCCCAACAGCTTTCATAACCGGGATGTGGGTTGGAGGTGGCACATTGGCTTCAGTCTCAGCGGTATCCTCCTCCCTTGTCATTCGAGTTCCTCATGCAGAGGGCAGCACACGGTTCTTGACCTTGGACTTGAACTGGCGCTTGTCAACAGTTTGCTGAACACGAAACCCATCATACTTGTTGTTTCTGGTGCTGCGCCGTAGGCTGGAACAGTCTAACAGTGCAGGCTCCTTCCCTTTATGACGAGGAGCGCGGGGGGCAACAACAGGGTGTGTCAACATAGACTCAGATGAAGGAGCAGGAGCCACGACCAGAGCAGTAGTCGAGCTATCAGCATCTTGCTGGATAAAGCCATCCACATGCTCAGTGATCTCTTCCAGCACCACAGTGGATCTCGCGGACTGTGCATGCATCACCAGCTGATGAGAATTTTCAGAGAGTTTCAGACCGTGTTCAGTTTGGCACACCTGAATTGAAACACTGAAGTTATCCGAGCGCGGGCCATAGCCATTGCTCCATGGCCCAAAGGTGGCCAGCAGCGGTTTGATCGTCGCAGCCAAGGACATAGAGATCTTTCTTATGGGAACTGAGTTGTCCATGAGAAGAGAGGTAATAAAGTCACCCTGAGCAGAGAGGTTAAACCTAAAACCATCATTTCGAACTTCAATTGTAATCATTGCGACATCGACAGCAGCCTCAGTGTATTGGAATTCAAGTGCAGGTTGCATGGGGGCGTAACTAACCAACGCAGCTTCTGAATTTTCTGAGCTAGAGTTGATCACCATGATGGAGTCATTCCACGCTTGTGTCGTGCTGTTAGAGGTGTTATCATCAGGTTGAATCCCATCTTGAACCTGGAGTCCCTGTGCATGGAGCCAAGTGATGTCTTTTATGCAACTTTATTCTTGTAGACTTTGTTGGGCCTCCAAGCGCAGAGTTTTGTAGGACAGTAGCAATTTTCCCTCAAGTGGATGACCTAAGGTTTATCAATCTGTGGGAGGTGTAGGATGAAGATGGTCTCTCTCAAACAACCCTGCAATCAAATACAAGAAATCTCTTGTGTCCCCAACACACCCAATACAATGGCAAATTGTATAGGTGCACTAGTTCGGCGAAGAGATGGCGATACAAGTGCAATATGGATGGTAGATATAGGTTTTTGTAATCTGAAAATATAAAAACAGCAAGGTAGCAAGTAACAAAAGTGAGCACAAACGGTATTGCAATGCTTGAAAACAAGGCCTAGGGTCCGTACCTTCGCTAGTGTAATCTCTCAACAATGCTAATATAATTGGATCACATAACCATCCCTCAACGTGCAACGAAGAATCACTCCAAAGTTCTTATCTAGCGGAGAACATAAGAAGAAATTGTTTGTAGGGTACGAAACCACCTTAAAGTTATTCTTTCCGATCGATCTATTCAAGAGTTCATACTAAGATAACATCAAGTTATCCTTTCCGTTCGATCTATCTAAGAGTTCGTACTAGAATAACACCATATGATACGCATCAACCAACTCTAATGTCACCTAGATACTCCAATGTCACCACAAGTATCCATGAGTTAATTATACGATACGCATCAAACAATTTCAGATTCATAATACTCAATCCACACAAAGAACCTGAAAGAATGCCCCAAGATTTCTATCGGAGAAAGTAGGACAAGAACATGTATCAACCCCTATGCATAGATTACCCCAATGTCACCGCGGGAATCCGCAAGTTGAGTACCAAAACATACATCAAGTGAATCAATAGAACACCCCATTGTCACCACGGGTATCCATATGCAAGACATATATCAAGTGTTCTCAAATCCAATATTCAATCCAACATAACGATATCTCAAAGAGAAAGATTCAATTCATCACAACATGATAGTAAGGGAAACACACCATATGATCCAACTATATTAACAAAGCCCGTGATACATCAAGATCATGACATCTCAAGAACATGAGAGAGAGAGAGATTGAACACATAGTTACTGGTACATACCCTCAGCCCCGAGGGTGGACTACTCCCTCCTCATCATGGCCTCCGCCGGGATGATGAAGATGGCCACCGGAGATGGATTCCCCTCTCCGGCAGGGTACTGGAACATCTCCAGATGGGTTTTTTGTCGATACAGAGAGTTGCGGCGGTGGAGCGGAGAGTCTCGGGTTATTTTTGTGGGTTTCTGAATATTTGGGAATTTATAGGCATCGGAGGCGGTGGAGGGGGTGCCCGAGGTGCCCGGCACCCACCAGGCCACGCCAGGGGGCCTCTGGCACGCCCTGGTGGGTGCTAGCCAGCCTGGGCCCCCTATTCTGGTGTTCTTTGGCCCATCTTCTTTCTTCTGGTCCGTAAAAAATCCACAAATATCCCCGCAACTTTTTGTCTCCGTTTGGTACTGATTTTCTGCGAAGTAAAAAACAAGCAAAAACAGCAACAGGCACTTTGGCACTATGTCAATAGGTTAGTCCCAAAAAATGATATAAAATTATAATAAAATGATTGTAAAACATCCAAGAATGATAATATAACAACATGGAACAAGCAAAAATTATAGATACATTGGAGACGTATCACCAAGCTTGAAAATTGATGAGATATGGCGGCAGAACAGGAGCAGGCACAGGGGGCTGTGGCCATTCTTCCCAAATTGGCTCCACTTGAACATCTGCATTTGCAGCCTGAGCTTGATCATTGTTTTGAACTGCGAAATTGGTGGGGGGACAGCACCAGCAGGTGCACCATTCTGAACGAACCAATTGTGCACTTGCTGTTGATAAAGTTGTTCAACAGTCATCTCTGGACCAAACAGGGGATGTGGTATTCCATTGGGGGGCGGAGGCTCCTCCCCGTCGGGCGGCACCTCTGGCAGCAGCGCATTCCAGTTGTTGTGGCGAAAGATGGTGATCTGCACCGTCCAACATTCTCGCGACCCGCCCAGCTGGTGAACAACGAAACTTTTAGGCACTAGGCTAAGGTGAATGACCCTGACCTTGACCAAAACAAAGCGTCTGTCCTGGCGCGGATTGTACCAAGAGATTAAACTGCCAAATCCCCCCACAGACTTGTTTATGTAGTAGTCTATTTGGTAATCATAGGGAAAGCCGAAATAGAGCAACCAAACTTCCGGACCAAACGTGGTGGGTCTCATGTTAAGCGCGGCATTGTGCGGTACGAAAGTAATAAGCAGATCATCATCTTCAAGCTCTAAAGGGGTGGCAATGGCAGCATCATGGATAAAGGAGTCAACAAAACCAAATATACCAACACCAAATGGATGGTCACTGGACTCAGTAGTGAAGAGTTGCGCTTCGTGTAATAGAGCCTCAATCTCATTGCGAACTGCTTCGCGTTGGTGCAGAGGAACATAACGATTTGTTCGGCAATAGCCAGAAAATCATGATTGAGCGGGGCGATAGGGTTCACCACCATACCTCCTCTGACGATGCGGTCATCTAGACCCGGTTCCATCGCGAAGCCAGGCGGGATGAAGGGCACTGGGTTGAGGGGGTAATTCGCCATGGTCGCTTCAAGCTTCAGCGGGAGGTCTCTGTGTCCGGATGGAGACGGGGTGGCAGAATCTTGCAGAGAGATGTGGAGACTCGAGGAAGGAGGCGTATCGACAGGGGTACGATCGGAAATTTGTCTGCGTTTTGGGACCCACTGCCATTTAGTATCCCGACTAGCCTTGAAACAAGATGCCTCAACGTGTCTATAGAAACCACAGTAATTGCATTGGACGGTTTGTGGCAAAGCACGTTTGGGTTTTTGCAGAAGATCAGGCAGAGCACAAAATCCGTTGTGATTGATATATTTCCCAGAAGTGGACTTACCATCCGTAGTCCCATTTGGTTGACGGCGGCCCGGGCAATCAGCCACTTTATGATTTGGAAAGGAACAATGTATACATATTACTTTGTCAGGGCATTTAATTTTGCTATGTCCCCATTGTAGTTAGCGAGAGTAGAGGGCAGCCCAATTAGCGGCAAGATCTTGAATTTCCAATTCAGTGTAATTCGCCTGGGCACAATCACATTTATGCTTTGTTTTCAATATAGGGGGCCAGTCAGAGTGATGCGGGGCGTATTTAAAGGCCAAATTGAGAAAGCACCTGGGTATGGAAGGATAATTATCATGAACGATACAATTGATGACGCCAAAACGAATGTAAACCTTTTCCTGTACACTTCCCAATTCCTGTTGATGAGTCAGTCTATCCAGCAGAGATAAGCGTTTCCCTTAATCAGCGCCCTTAATCTATGACGTGCATGGCTAATTTATTTTCGCATTTATTCCGGCATGCAAGCAGTTACCAGTTTCTGGCTGGAACAACGCCTCGCTTGAATTTGAATCATGATCAACTCCGGTCATCGGAGCCGTGATCGAAGAGGACGCTTTTGCGCTATGAAGATCAGAGAAACCCATATACTTGATCGGTTTGATTTCAAATTTTCTTAGCACATTGGATGGCATGGTTGTCTCTTTACACTCTTTCTTCAGGAATTTCAGAGATGATCTGACAGCAACGGGAGAACGTGCAGAAATTTCGTGTAATTCTTTATCCGCATGCCAACCATGAACAAGAGCTCTACTTTGAGAAAAACGGCCTTTGAAAAGATGGAAGTGGCAAACAAAATCCAGCCAAATGCGTTCCTTAAGCCCGCATATAAAATGACCAACCTTGTTGCTGGCAATAGAGAAGCGAAAGGATTGAGCATCAATTTGTTTCACATGAAAGCCAGATGAAATCCCTCCAATGCAACATTGTAGCGCTAGGCTTACAGATTCCTCCGAAAGAGCAAATGAGGCTGACGAGAATGTAACCACTAGAAAGAACTCCTTGGCACCTTTCAAAGGGACAAAGTGAACCGTGGAACCAAAAATTCTTCTCACCTGTTCGGCCAGGGCAAGTCCCGACGCAAAATCCGCAAAATCCCAATGCAGCGGGCCCTCCATGGCCATTAGATGCTGGCATTTCCATGGTGGATCTTGGGGTGTCTAGGGTGGAGGCTGGTGGAGGAGGAAGGGGGAGGGAGGGGAGACATGGCTTGTTCCTATCTAAGGAGACATGATCTCCTTGCCATAATTACATCTAGTATGTTGCATCTTCGCACTACTAGTTTTCATGCCTTGATTACTATGCTCAATTGCTTTGTTACATCGCCCATGATACCGAATTGCTCGTTTCATTGGGTTGATGACATACATGTTCTTGCCTCTCACATGATTTATTTTGATCATTGTCACTTCTCTCCTTTACTTGAACCTTGTAGTGAGTGCACCCATGCTATGCTTATCGATATTGAGCTCGCACTGCCGTTCTCATTAATGCTTGGAGACTTGGACATATTACTTGTGACGCATGCTACTTGGATTGAGCTTCATATCTTTGGTTGTGCTAGCATCATATGCTTACATACCATGTCGCATTCTCTTGTCACTTCTTACGATAAGAATGATGATGACACTTGTTGGGTCTTTCACCACACGAATGATAGGTTTTGCATTCATGCTAAACTCATTTGTTTTTCTGAGTGTTTGTCATGTTCTTTTGTTTTGAAGGCTTTGCAAGGTGGTGCCGTCATGAGACATATTGGTTATGCGAAGGCACACATGATGAGCGACAATAAGAGCTTCGAGAGCCTTCCTACGGTGAGCTCGTTCCCTTTGGTTCATTTTTCCATGTGCTTCTTGAATGGACCACACTTTCATTGTTGTTTTCTCCTTGTCATTTACATTATACATCTCATGGATGGAGACGCAACATATCATGTGCATGCATTTAGATTTGGGTACATCCCAATGCATTTGGAAACTTGCACAAACACTTTCTAATTTGTTGTCCAACATGCTAAATGTAAACATTCTTTCCATGACAAATTTGCTCCATATGAATGGATTAACTCACATTTTGAATGGCTTCATGCATCTTGTCTTTCCATCTCATACATGATCTATGATCTTGTGCACTTTGTTAGCAAATTTGTTGTGATTTACCTTGATGGACCATTTATACATGGTGCTCATTTTGTCCAACATCAATTCCATGATAGCACAATCATTTTGAGCCATATTTGCCATGTTCATGGTATTGATAAACCATCTCTATATGACATCATTTTGCACAATGGTCGCATTAATTGCATATACAACACCATTGTTTGCACAACAAATGAATTTGCTTCCATGAATGCTTTACATACCATTCTCTATCATTCTATTAAGCTTCATGATACTTGTCACGAACATTCTCGTCGGACGAACTCATGTTTAAATGATGGACACCTTGTGTGTGCTAAACAATGTATTTCCAAGTGTACTTTCTGTTTGCTCGTTCTGCATGTACACCATCTAGGAGACATCTTGGTGTACTTTGATCGCACCATGACTTCCACTCCGTCCAACTACAAGTTCGTCCATGACTACCATTTCCATGGTGATGAGGTTTTTGATACGAGGACGGATCTTTCCCAAGGGGGAGGGGATGATGCGGAGCATCCTACGGACATCACCATGGCAAGAGTCCCTTTGCCAAGTGACACGTGCGACATCTATTTCATACATACAAAGGTGAATCTTCTCCTTTACACGTGTCAACTTGTACCCTTCGAGGATGGTATACTACTTGACCCCTCTCTCGTGTGCATGCATATATGTGAGCGGAGCTACACATTCATCGAGGAGGTGACCAAGCTCAAGAGTACGACTACACCATCCACGAGGGAATCTTGGAAGAGAAGGAAGAAGAAGCGAGGACAAAAGCCCGAAACTTCTAGCCTCTTGCCCGAAACCTCTGGACCCCAGACCTTACAGCCTGCCCGGAACTTCCGGCCTCATCGACCACAGGCGACACCAGGCGTGCAGACTTTCGGCTTAGCCGGGAACCTGCCGAAACCCGCCCGGAACTTCCGGTGCCCGGAACTTCCGGTCCAGCCTGGAACTTCCGGCCTGCGTGCGGGCAGCCACTCGGGCCCGAGGCCCATGTACCCCTTCATCCCACCTAGACTATAAATACTCTTCTCCCACCTCCGTTTTAGGGTCAGCAATGTGTTGGCTCATAGTTAGTTGAGCATTGCTCCTACCATATCCTTCTCCTTTGGAGTTACATACCTCCAGATGGGAAGATCCTATGGATGTCAAGGCCCCTTTCTAGGGAAGATCCTCCGGGATTTCAAGGCCCCATCTCCCCATGGGATTTGGGATGAACTCTACCATGTATCCTTTTTCCCTTTGTTGTTCTTGTACCTTGTGGATCTTGTGTGGTTTTGAGTCTAGTGGATGTGTGATTGGACTTGTTCTTGAGTGATTCTCTTGTGATTTTTCCTTGTTCTTCCCCGTGTTCTTCATGTTCTTCGTGGAATTCCCCTCCAATTCGTGAAAGATCGACACCCACGGGTTTGCCCCGTATCTGCTTGCCCAGCCAGGTCCTTAGCCAGAGAACCCTGCGAGCCTCTCCCATGACAAAAAACCCAACACCCTAGGCTTTGTTGTCAAGCAGGTGGCTGAGAGCCTCTGGGCTGGAGCCAACTTGCTCCATGACGGCGCCGTAGAGCTCAGGGTGCACGTCTACCATCATGCTCTCCATGATGGCGATGGCCACATCCTTCACTGCATGAGTCATGCTGCTGAATATGGTCAGCTCCTCCTACATGAAGCATGCTCGCTTGCTCTTCCTATCAAGCACATGAACGTGCTGACCATTCTTCTCAGGAGCATCAATACTAATGGTGTCTGACTCCTGGGTGTCTGGATACTCAGGCATCGGCGGCATCGGGGGCATTGGCGAGCCCAACGGCTGACCAGAGCCCATGACATGTTTGTCGGTTGCGATCCCGAAGGAGAAGATCTCCTGCATTTGGTGGTAGTTCTGGAGAGGTGTGTTGAGGAACTCTGCGTCCTTGGGGTGATCCTAAGAAAGAAATAGGGTAGAGTGGTGGTTAGTTAGTATGGTAATGGTTCATAGGAGGTGATTAGTTAGAATGGCATAGTTTGTGAGCTAACCGTGATGTGGCCTTGGTAGTGCTGTGCCTCCAACATGATCGTGCAGGTCTCCTCATCCCATGAAGAACCGCTCAGGTCTCTCAGCTTGGAGGAGATGATCCACCTCGTTCTTCACTTCCTCAGGTGGTTGTACACCTGGGTCGAGGTGAACTCCTGTCCACAAAACTCGAAGACTTGCTTTACCATGGAGTTCAAATGCACCTCCTTGAACCCCTTGTCAGTCCTCGCTCCACTAGATATGATCTCACACATCTTGTTAAGCACAAAAGTGGAGAGGAACGGCTGCAATTTCATGTTGCATCCCATTCCATCCTTCTTCTCCTTTGCGGCTGTCTTTCGAGCAGCCACATGAGATACAAGATTGGGCTGAGCCAGCACAAATGGAGGAACCGTAGGTGCCACGTCAAAAACCTCTGAATCAAGAGGCATCAGGTCGATGTTAGCCTGGGAGTCCTCGACGTAGGACGTCTGGAACTGGCTCTCGGACGGCACGATGGCCAGACTAAACTCTTGCGTGCTCATGTCCTACAAATGTAAGCGTCATCAATAACACAACAAACTACACATAGACAATACACACTAATTGTAAACATGGACAACACACTACACATCGATGGTATGAATAAACGGTAAAACATGCACACATGGATGATCTAGTTCAAGACAATACTAATCATGGACACATATGGATGATCTTGTTCAACACTTGCACACTACCATACCATACATCTAAGCATACTACCAATCCATCCATGAACATCTAAGCATACTACTAATCCATCCATGAACATCCAAGCATACTACCAATCCATCCATAAACATCCAAGCATACTACTAATCCATCCATGAACATCCAAGCAAACAATCACGGAAACAACCCCTAGCATGCTTAAAATCCATCCCAACTAGCTACTGCAACATCACAGTCGAACAAATCATCCAGATCTAGCTAGAACTAGTAGAGGGGAGGGGGTCGTTAAACTTACAGACGCCATCGGAGGAGCCGCGGGGGAGGTGCGGCACAAAGGATAAGAGGAGGAGTGGATCCAACACCGTAACCAACCGGTCGCTGGAGTAGCTGCGTCGCTTACCTCGTCGTCAAAGTGGATCCGGTTCAGAGTGAGAGCTCGAGAGGGGGAAGTGTTGGCGGGAGTTTTGGCGCACCGATCACCCTGACTATATAGGGCGACCGTGAATCGATGGGTGGTGACGCGAATTTGTCTCATCGCTTTTTCGAATACGTGCCATCGCTCTTGCCATCTGCCTGCCTGCAGCTGCGGAGCGCAGCATTCCCCTCCCTGCATCGTCCCAACCTGGCTCGCTAGAAACTGCCGATTCGGCAGTTCCCAGCGGGTCTGACTGAGCACTGCTTTAAGGTTTGTGCGGGCCAAGATTTTTATGCGGGCCAGGCAACCAAACGGGCTATTTTCTTCCCTCACGGGTCTAGTTGAGCATAATGCAGGTAACCAAACGCGTCCTAAGCATTGAGAGTTTGGGAGTTCGACTCCCAGCCGGTGCGCTTTTCTTTTTTGCGATTCGCTCGGTGCCTAGAACTAGGCTGGCCCATTTGCGCGCCACCTTTAGCAAAAGCTGCTTGTTTTGACGTTCATGAGCGTCGAGCAGAAGCTCTCTGCTCCTACGGTGCCATAAACGTAAGCCGGCGCCCACGCGCGTCCTAAGCAGGCCTCAGCCCAGCAGAGTTTGCTGCCTGCCATGCTACCTTCGCTTGATGCATTTAATTTTCTTTCTTCGGATTTTGTTTCGTCGGTCAACGGTTTATCGGTTGATAGCTGACCGTTCAACCGTTAAATTTTGAAAAAATATGATCTATTTAAAAGTTCAGAAATTCAAAAAACGTGAATTCAAAAATGCCTATGGGTATTGAAAAAAGTTCACAAACTTCTAAAAAGTTCACAAATTTTAAAAAAAGTTCATCAACTTTGAAAAAAATCATAGAATTTGAAAAAAAGTTCACGGAATTTGAAAAAGATCATCGACATTGAGAACAAAGTTCACAAATTTTAGAAATGTCATCGATTTAAAAAAACTTCACAAATTTGAAAAAAGTTCATCGAGGGATCGTAGTGGACAGTTTGAGGGACCTCAAGTTCGATCAACACCAACTCTTCTTCCGCTGCAACTCAAAGTTGCTAATGATCCGATCTAACCTTGTATGCATCTTCATACTGATCTAGGACCTTGATCGTAGGTCATTTTTATTGTTTTTTACTACGTTTCCCTACACTCTCCACTAAAATTAACAAAATTAGGAACCTTGTAACCTTGAGGGTACAAAACTGCATCAAAGTGTTTAGGATAAGGCTTTTGATACACACGACTCTTTAGTTTCGGCTCGTTTCAAAATTTTCTTGAAACATCTTATGCAAATCCTTCCTTGATTTTGCTAAATTTGGATCTGTGGTACCTGAAGATGCTTGTGGCAATAACATAGGAGCAACATGACTACTAGCTAGTGGTGCAACTTGTGAGGTGGGCGCCGAACCATAATTCGGCGGAAGACCAAACATGCTTGTATTTATGAGTGCTATGAATAAGTGATTCGGCGTTGACACCGAATTGGGCACACTCATAATAGGACTAGGATATGTAGGTGTTCCCACAAGTTCATCGGTTTGGGTAGGATAAGAATTCATCAGCAAATTCTATTGTTGCCGCATGGGAGGTGCTGATGAAATAGGTAAAGTTGGATTAGAATTTTAAGATATATAAACAGTACCATTGGATGACGTAGGCATATTTTTTCCGAGCACTAATATTTGCCATGAATGCATCATATATCATATCATTACCCTTATTAATAAGATCTTCAATCACAACAACTTGCTTATTAGAAAAAACTTTACTCACAGTGATTTCATGTAGTTTGTCATCGAGGGGAGGGAACTTGATGTCTCCAACCAGAGTGATGTTGCCTCGACGGTCCTTCTTAAAAATTGGAAAATCCTCCTCCTCGTGCTTCTTCTTGAGTGCCTCATATGCCTCCTCGTGATGCTTCTTGTGCGCCTCATAGGCTTGGTGATGTTCCTTCGACAGTTCATCAAAGCAAGGCTTCATGATGTTATCGGCATCAACTTCTGAGGTCTTGGGGAGATCAGACATGGTTGATGGCGATTCTTGATTTTTCGCCCCCAATGGAGTCACCGAAAAGTGTGCACACGAACACGTCGCCGTGTACCCTCAACGTCGGGGGTGATCCACCACAAGTCACGTTGAAGGAGACCCGACGAGAAGTGCGGTACGCAAGCAATCCAACGGGCGCTTTTGTAGACCCGAAACCCGACACTTGGAAGGGACCCCGTCTGGACGCGCGGTGGCTATGAGATGCCCGAAGTTGATTGACTCGCCCTAAAGCCTCGAGGATTGCTGCCCTTCAACACCAAGAACAAGAGATAAAGAACAATGGAGGGATGTAAAACTAGGTTAAAAGGTAGATGGATGTGATTGTGTGTTGTTGTTTCAATCGACCGTCATCTCTCATGTATATAAGAGGCAACTGGACTTCCCATGCAAGGAAATAGTTTGGATTCACGTCCAAAACCCTAGTTTGAGTCCAACTCGAATTTGGTCAGAACGACAAAACTGATTGGTTTAAAAGTTGGCTGCACCTTGCGTGTCATTTTTGTGGTAGTAAACGACCTCGGATGGTAATAACCCCAAAAGAAAATTTATCCATTTCGACGAGACTAACAACTTTATGTTGGACGTTTTTTTGATTCGAGACAATCTTGGGGGCCGAATAGCTCGTGTGAAAGAGGTTGTAACTCACGCTACCTATCACACATAGTCATATGGGTGTCTGTTGGTCGGGCGTCACTTTTTGCTCATGGTAGGACCACACTGCACTGGCTCTAACTTTTGCATACGATCTCAGATTAAGATGATTCAAATATAAATATCGATCGGCTCGACGAAACGAGAATAATCTATGTAAAACACTTTTTCATATGAGGGCGTCTTGGAGGCATAACTGGACGAACAGTACTCTGAATACCAAATATTATTACTTCGAGAACTCCTTGGGCCCCTGAGATGACATCGGATGGCAATGACCCAAACATCAAATGTTCATATCGTACACACGGTGATTTTTGTTATCGGACACTTTTCCATTTAATGCCATCTTATGCATGTTTTTTGCCGTGCTAAAATCTAGTGCCAACAATATGGGCTGATAAAAGGCTATAAAATAAGTCAACATTTATTACTTCATAATTTTTTAAATGCTTGATTTTTAAAAAATTACATGAAATTTAAGTTTTAAAATATGTGATCACCTTTTAAAATCGCAGCAACATTTTCTAAATACATGAATAATATTAAATTGCATGAATAGTTTCATAAATATATGCATTTTTAATTACATGAGTCTAATTTTAAATTACGTGATTAGTGTTTAGAAAAACTTGAGTAATATGTAGCAGTACATGCTTTTCTATAACAAGCTTTTGTCTACTTCATTTTATTATTTACTTGATTAAAATTCATATCTTTTTAACTAAACTTAAACAAAAACATACACATATATAGATGGGCCACACTGACTGTAGCCCGTTGAATTCTCACATGGGCTATTCCTTGCTTCTCGTTTAAGTAGGGTATACATCAGTGGGTGGTCTTATGCGACGCTGTGCACCTCAAAATGCAGGGATGATGCACAAAGTGATAGCTATGCGGGCTGGTCCGCTCTTTCGCTAGATGGTTTCCAATGCTACTATTGTCGGTTGGTATTCTAACAACCTAATTACTTAATAGTGTAGCTGCGCTATCACGATTGTATTGGACGCACCCTCGTGCTGACCATCTGATTTGAATTGACGGCTACGCGTCATGTCAAAGGTCAACACATGTGATGTGTAGTTATTTCGTTTCGGGCGTAGTCTTGTGGTGGATGGTCCTGTTAGAAATATGCCCTAGAGGCAATAATAAATTGGTTATTATTATATTTCCTTGTTCATGATAATCGTTTATTATCCATGCTATAATTGTATTGATTGGAAACTCAAATACATGTGTGGGTACATAGACAACACTGTGTCCCTAGTATGCCTCTAGTTGACTAGCTCGTTGATCAAAGATGGTTAAGGTTTCCTAGCCATTGACATGAGATGTCATTTGATAACGGGATCACATCATTAGGAGAATGATATGATGGACAAGACCCAAACTGTAAACGTAGCATTTGATCGTGTCAGTTTATTGCTATTGTTTTCTGCATGTCAAGTATCTGTTCCTTTGACCATGAGATCATGCAACTCACTGACACCGGAGGAATACCTTGTGTGTATCAAACGTCGCAACGTAACTGGGCGACTATAAAGGTGCTCTACAGGTATCTCCGAGGGTGTTTGTTGGGTTGGCATGGATCAAGACTGGGATTTGTTACTCCGTATGACGGAGAGGTATCTCAGGGCCCACTCGGTAATACAACATCACAATGAGCCTTGCAAGCAATGTGACTAAAGTGTTAGCCACGAGATCTTGTATTACGGAACGAGTAAAGAGACTTGCCGGTAACGAGATTGAACTAGGTATAGTGATACCGACGATCGAATCTCGGGCAAGTAACATACCGAAGAACAAAGGGAACAACATACGGGATTAACTGAATCCTTGACATAGAGGTTCGACCGATAAAAGATCTTCGTAGAATATGTAGGAGCCAATATGGGCATCCAGGTCCCGCTATTGGTTATTGGCCGTAGAGGTGTCTCGGTCATGTCTACATAGTTCTCGAACCCGCAGGGTCTACACACTTAACGTTTGGTGACGATTAGTATAATTGAGTTATTTTGTTGGTGACCGAAAGTTGTTCGGAGTCCCGGATAAGATCCCGGACATGACGAGGATCTCCGGGATAGTCCGGAGGTAAAAATTGATATATGTGATAATAGTGTTTTGATCTCCGGAAGAGTTCCGGAGTTCACCGGAATGGGTTCCGGATGTTTACCGAAGTGTTCGGGTGCAGCAACACTTTATATGAGCCAAAGGGATAAAGCCCACGAGGTATTGGAAAGTGCAAAAGTAGTTTTGCTGCCGCGTAAGCGGTACTACCGCTTGGTGAAGCGGTACTACCGCCCGAGCGGTACTACCGCTTGTGTGAAGCGGTACTACCGCCCAAGCGGTACTACCGCTTGTGAGCGGTACTACCGCTTGTGCGCGGCTGTGCACGTTTCGGCAGGGATCCGAGTTGGACTCTTTCCCTGCGGGCCAAACCGACCTTGTGCGGGCAAAACCGACCTGGAGGAGGCTTTTACTCCAAGTTTAGACCCCAAGGCTCAACATATAAATAGAGGGGCAGGGCTAGCACACGGGATACATCAAGATTTCCCCAAGCCGTGTGCGGCAACCCTAACCCTCTAGTTCCTCCGTCATAATCTCCGTAGCGCTTGGCGAAGCCCTGCAGAGATTGTTCCTCACCACCATCACCACGCCGTCGTGCTGCTGGAACTCAACCACTACTTCACCATCACTCGCTGGATCGAGGAGGTGAAGGCGTCATCAAGCCGTACGTGTGTTGAACGCGGAGGCGCCGTCCGTTCGGCACTAGTTCGTGATCGGATCGAGGGACGACTTGCGATTTGGATCGCGGAGACGTTCGACTACATCAACCGCGTTTCTTAAACGCTTCCGCTTAGCGATCTACAAGGGTATGTAGATTTACTCTCCCTCTCGTAGATGCTCATCACCATGGATAGATCTTGTGTGTGCGTAGGAAAATTTTTGTTTCCCATGCAACGTTCCCCAACAGTGGTATCAGAGCCAGGTTTATGCGTAGATGAGATCTCGAGTAGAACACAAACGAGTTGTGGGCGTGGGTGTATACATATTGCTTGCCGTTACTAGTTGATATTTGATTCGGCGGTACTGTGAGATGAAGCGGCCCGGACCGACATTACGCGTACACTTACGCGAGACAGGTTCCTTCAACTAACATGTAACTTCGTTGCATAAAGATGGCTAGCGGGTGTCTGTCTCTCTCACTTTAGTTGAATCGATTTCAATGAAGAGGGTTCTTTTAGAAGATCAAAAAGCAATCACTACACCACGTTGTGGTTTTGCGTAGGTAAGAACGGTTCTTGCAAACCCATAGCAGCCACGTAAAATTTGCAACAACAATTAGAGGACGTCTAACTTGTTTTTGCAGGGTATGATGTGATATGATATGGCCAATTACATGATGAGATATATGTGATGTATGAGATGATCATGTGTTGTATAGAATATCACGACTTGCATGTCGATGAGTACGGCAACTGGCAGGAGCCATAGAGTTGTCTTTAATTATTGTATGACCTGCGTGTCAATCATTAAGCGCTATGTAATGCTTTACTTTATCGCTAAACGTTAGCAATAGTCGTGGAAGCAACAGTCGGCGCGACAACCTTATGGCGACACGTTGATGGAGATCAAGATGATGGAGATCATGGTGTCATGCCGGTGACGATGGAGATCATGCCGGTGCTTTGGAGATGGAGATCAAAAGCACAAGTTCATGGCCATATCATGTCACTTATGATTTGCATGTGATGTTAATCCTTTTATGCATCTTATTTTGCTTAGGACGACGGTAGCATTATAAGGTGATCCCTCACTTAAATTTCAAGATAAATTGTGTTCTCCCCGAGTGTGCACCGTTGCGAAAGTTCGTCGTTTCGAGACACGCCGTGATGATCGGGTGTGATAGACTCCACGTTCACATACAACGGGTGCAAGCCATGTTGCACACGCGGAACACTTGGGTTAAACTTGACGAGCCTAGCATGTACAGACATGGCCTCGGAACACAAGAGACCGAAAGGTCGAACATGAGTCATATAGTAGATATGATCAACATGAAGATGTTCACCATTGAAACCACCTCGACTCACGTGATGATCGGACTTGAGTTGGTGGATTTGGATCATGTTACACTCGAATGACCGGAGGGATGTCAATTTGAGTGGGAGTTTTTTAAGTAATATGATTAACTAAACTCATTATCTAAGAACAATAGTCTAAGTTGTCTTTGCTATATTTATGTTGTAGATCATGGCTCGCGCAGTAGCACCCCTGAATTTTAATGCGTTCCTAGAGAAAGCTAAGTTGAAAGATGATGGAAGTAACTTTGTCAACTGGGCCCGTAATCTAAGGATTATCCTTGCGGCTTCCCAGAAGGCTTATGTCCTTGATGCACCGCTTAGTGATCCACCCGCTCCAGTTGAGTCTCTAGACGTTGTGAACGCCTGGCAGGCTCGTTCTGATGATTACTCAATAGTTCAATGTGCAATGTTGTATGGCTTAGAACCGGGACTTCAAAGACATTTTGAACGTCATGGAGCATATGAGATGTTCCAGGAGTTGAAGTTTATCTTTCAGAAGAATGCCCGGATCGAGAGATATGAGATCTCCGATAAGTTCTATGATTGCAAGATGGAGGAGAACGGGTCTATCAGTGATCACGTGCTCAGAATGTCTGGGTACTCCACCCGTCTGGCTGAATTAGGGATGCCCCTTCCGCCAGAGGCTATCACTGACAGAGTTCTTCAATCATTGCCACCTAGCTACAAGAGCTTCGTGTTGAACTATAACATGCACGGGATGAACAAGTCAGTCGCCGAGCTGTTTGCGATGCTGAAAGCCGCTGAGTCTGAAATTCAGAAGGAGCATCAAGTGTTGATGGTCAATAAAACCACTAGTTTCAAGAAAAATGGCAAGGGTAAGAAGGGTAACTCCAAGAAGAGTGGCAAAACAGTTGCTCCTCTCGTGAAGAAACCCAAGGCTGGACCCAAACCAGAAACTGTGTGTTTTCATTGCAAGGGAACTGGACACTGGAAGCGGAATTGCCCCAAGTATTTGGCTGACAAGAAGGCGGCCAACAACAAACAAGGTATATATGATATACATGTTATTGATGTGTACCTTACCAACTCTCGTTGTAGTGCCTGGGTATTTGATACCGGTGCAGTTGCTCATATTTGCAACTCTAAACAGGAACTGCGGAATAGACGGAGGCTGGCAAAGGACGAAGTGACGATGCGCGTGGGAAATGGTTCCAAGGTTGATGTGATCGCCGTCGGCACGCTCGCTCTTCGATTACCATCGGGATTAGTGATGAACCTAAATAAGTGTTATTTGGTGCCCGCGTTAAGCATGAACATTATATCTGGATCTTGTTTATTGCGAGACGGTTACTCATTTAAATCAGAGAATAATGGTTGTTCTATTTATATGAGTAATATCTTTTATGGTCATGCACCCAATGTGAGGGGTTTATTCTTATTGAATCTCGATAGTAATGATACACATGTTCATAACATTGATGCCAAAAGATGTAGAATTGATAATGATAATACCACTTTCTTGTGGCACTGCCGTTTAGGTCATATTGGCGTAAAACGCATGAAGAAGCTCCATGCTGATGGACTTTTGGAGTCACTTGATTTTGAATCACTTGACACATGTGAGCCATGCCTCATGGGCAAGATGACTAAAACGCCGTTCTCTGGAACAATGGAACGGGCAAGTGACTTATTGGAAATCATACATACTGATGTGTGTGGTCCGATGAGTATTGAGGCACGCGGTGGTTATCGTTACTTTCTCACCTTCACTGATGACTTAAGTAGATATGGGTATATTTACTTAATGAAACATAAGTCTGAAACATTTGAAAAGTTCAAACAATTTCAGAGTGAAGTTGAGAATCATCGTAACAAGAAGATTAAATTCCTACGATCTGATCGAGGAGGAGAATATCTGAGTTATGAGTTTGGCAGTCACTTAAGACAGTGTGGAATTGTTTCACAATTGACACCGCCTGGAACACCACAGCGTAATGGTGTGTCCGAACGTCGTAATCGAACTTTATTGGATATGGTGCGATCTATGATGTCTCTTGCCGATTTGCCACTATCATTTTGGGGTTATGCATTAGAGACAGCTGCATTCACTTTAAATAGGGCACCATCGAAATCCGTTGAGACGACGCCATATGAACTTTGGTTTGGCAAGAAGCCAAAGCTGTCGTTTCTTAAAGTTTGGGGATCTGATGCTTATGTCAAAAAGCTTCAGCCTGAAAAGCTGGAACCCAAAGCGAAGAAATGCGTCTTCATAGGATACCCAAAAGAGACAATTGGGTATACCTTCTACCTCAGATCCGAGGGCAAAGTGTTTGTCGCTAAAAACGGAACATTTCTTGAGAAAGAGTTTCTCTCGAAAGAATTGAGTGGGAGGAAGATAGAACTTGATGAGGTTGTTGAACCTTTACTTCAACCTGAGTGTAGCGCAGCGCAGAAAGTTGTTTCTGTGGAGCCTACATTAGCTGAAGAGGAAGTTAATGATGATGATCATGAAGCTTTGGATCAAGTTGCTATCGAACCTCGTAGGTCGACAAGGACGCGTACTGCTCCTGAGTGGTACGGCAACCCTGTCTTAGAAGTCATGTTGTTAGACAACGATGAACCTACGAGCTATGGAGAAGCAATGATGAGCCCGGATTCCGAGAAGTGGTTAGAGGCCATGAAATCCGAGATGGGATCCATGTATGAAAACAAAGTATGGACTTTGGAAGTATTACCTGAAGGGCGTAAGGCCATTCAGAACAAATGGATCTTTAAGAGGAAGACGGACGCGGACGGTAATGTCACCGTCTATAAAGCTCGACTTGTGGCAAAGGGTTTTTCACAAGTTCAAGGAGTTGACTACGATGAGACCTTCTCACCCGTAGCGATGCTTAAGTCCGTCAGAATCATGTTAGCAATAGCTGCCTTTTTCGATTATGAAATTTGGCAGATGGATGTCAAAACAGCGTTCCTTAACGGTTACCTTAAGGAAGAGTTGTATATGATGCAACCAGAAGGTTTTGTCGATCCAGAGAATGCTGACAAAGTTTGCAAACTCCAGCGATCCATTTATGGACTGGTGCAAGCATCTCGGAGTTGGAATCTTCGTTTTGATGAGGTGATCAAAGCGTTCGAGTTTATACAAGTTTACGGAGAAGCTTGTATTTACAAGAAAGTGAGTGGGAGCTCTATAGCGTTTCTAATATTATATGTGGATGACATATTGCTGATTGGGAACAATATAGAAATGTTGGAAAGCGTGAAGGAATATTTGAACAAGAGTTTTTCAATGAAGGACCTAGGAGAAGCTGCTTTCATATTAGGCATCAAGATCTATAGAGATAGATCAAGACGCTTAATAGGACTTTCACAAAGCACATACCTTGATAAGATTTTGAAGAAGTTCAAAATGGATCAGTCCAAGAAGGGATTCTTGCCTGTTTTGCAAGGTGTGAAGTTGAGTAAGACTCAATGCCCAGTGACTGCAGAAGATAGAGAAAAGATGAGTGTCATCCCCTATGCTTCGGCCATAGGCTCTATCATGTATGCAATGCTGTGCACAAGACCCGATGTCAGCCTTGCCATAAGTATGGTCGGAAGGTTTCAAAGTGATCCAGGAATGGAACACTGGACGGCGGTCAAGAATATCCTGAAGTACCTGAAAAGGACTAAGGACATGTTTCTCGTTTATGGAGGTGATCAAGAGCTCGTCGTAAAGGGTTACGTCGATGCAAGCTTTGACACTGATCCGGATGACTCTAAGTCGCAAACCGGATACGTATTTATTCTTAATGGGGGTGCGGTTAGCTGGTGCAGTTCCAAGCAAAGCGTAGTAGCAGATTCTACATGCGAAGCGGAGTACATCGCTGCCTCGGAGGCAGCGAAGGAAGGTGTCTGGATGAAGGAGTTCATAACAGATCTTGGAGTAGTGCCTAGTGCGCTTAACCCAATGACTCTGTTTTGTGATAATACTGGTGCCATTGCTCTAGCCAAGGAACCAAGATTTCACAAGAGGACCAGACACATAAAGCGACGTTTCAATTCCATCCGCGATTACATCAAGGAGGACGACATAAATATTTGCAAAGTACACACGGATCTAAATGTTGCAGATCCGATGACTAAACCTCTTCCAAGGGCTAAACATGAACAACACCAGAACTGCATGGGTGTTCGATTCATTACAATGTAAATCACATAGTGATGTGAACTAGATTATTGACTCTAGTGCAAGTGGGAGACTGTTGGAAATATGCCCTAGAGGCAATAATAAATTGGTTATTATTATATTTCCTTGTTCATGATAATCGTTTATTATCCATGCTATAATTGTATTGATTGGAAACTCAAATACATGTGTGGGTACATAGACAACACTGTGTCCCTAGTATGCCTCTAGTTGACTAGCTCGTTGATCAAAGATGGTTAAGGTTTCCTAGCCATTGACATGAGATGTCATTTGATAACGGGATCACATCATTAGGAGAATGATATGATGGACAAGACCCAAACTGTAAACGTAGCATTTGATCGTGTCAGTTTATTGCTATTGTTTTCTGCATGTCAAGTATCTGTTTCTTTGACCATGAGATCATGCAACTCACTGACACCGGAGGAATACCTTGTGTGTATCAAACGTCGCAACGTAACTGGGCGACTATAAAGGTGCTCTACAGGTATCTCCGAGGGTGTTTGTTGGGTTGGCATGGATCAAGACTGGGATTTGTTACTCCGTATGACGGAGAGGTATCTCAGGGCCCACTCGGTAATACAACATCACAATGAGCCTTGCAAGCAATGTGACTAAAGTGTTAGCCACGAGATCTTGTATTACGGAACGAGTAAAGAGACTTGCCGGTAACGAGATTGAACTAGGTATAGTGATACCGACGATCGAATTTCGGGCAAGTAACATACCGAAGAACAAAGGGAACAGCATACGGGATTAACTGAATCCTTGACATAGAGGTTCGACCGATAAAAGATCTTCGTAGAATATGTAGGAGCCAATATGGGCATCCAGGTCCCGCTATTGGTTATTGGCCGTAGAGGTGTCTCGGTCATGTCTACATAGTTCTCGAACCCACAGGGTCTACACACTTAACGTTTGGTGACGATTAGTATAATTGAGTTATTTTGTTGGTGACCGAAAGTTGTTCGGAGTCCCGGATAAGATCCCGGACATGACGAGGATCTCCGGGATAGTCCGGAGGTAAAAATTGATATATGTGATAATAGTGTTTTGATCTCCGGAAGAGTTCCGGAGTTCACCGGAATGGGTTCCGGATGTTTACCGAAGTGTTCGGGTGCAGCAACACTTTATATGAGCCAAAGGGATAAAGCCCACGAGGTATTGGAAAGTGCAAAAGTAGTTTTGCTGCCGCGTAAGCGGTACTACCGCTTGGTGAAGCGGTACTACCGCCCGAGCGGTACTACCGCTTGTGTGAAGCGGTACTACCGCCCAAGCGGTACTACCGCTTGTGAGCGGTACTACCGCTTGTGCGCGGCTGTGCACGTTTCGGCAGGAATCCGAGTTGGACTCTTTCCCTGCGGGCCAAACCGACCTTGTGCGGGCAAAACCGACCTGGAGGAGGCTTTTACTCCAAGTTTAGACCCCAAGGCTCAACATATAAATAGAGGGGTAGGGCTAGCACACGGGATACATCAAGATTTCCCCAAGCCGTGTGCGGCAACCCTAACCCTCTAGTTCCTCCGTCATAATCTCCGTAGCGCTTGGCGAAGCCCTGCAGAGATTGTTCCTCACCACCATCACCACGCCGTCGTGCTGCTGGAACTCAACCACTACTTCACCATCGCTCGCTGGATCGAGGAGGTGAAGGCGTCATCAAGCCGTACGTGTGTTGAACGCGGAGGCGCCGTCCGTTCGGCGCTAGTTCGTGATCGGATCGAGGGACGACTTGCGATTTGGATCGCGGAGACGTTCGACTACATCAACCGCGTTTCTTAAACGCTTCCGCTTAGCGATCTACAAGGGTATGTAGATTTACTCTCCCTCTCGTAGATGCTCATCACCATGGATAGATCTTGTGTGTGCGTAGGAAAATTTTTGTTTCCCATGCAACTTTCCCTAACAGGTCCGTACAGATTAGTTGCATGCATGTGCAGATATCATCTCACTTTATTTCGTCTCAGTTTTTTTAAAAGCTATAACTTCTAAACCGGACGTCAAAATTAAGATTAGTTTTCACCATTAGGTTTCTCGCGATGAGATCTTCAAAATTAAATCCCACATGGACATGTTTCATCGTTTTTTCCAGAAGCAACTTTGGTTCTAAACGAGGCAACTTTAGTGCTAAACAGAAGCAACTTTCTTGCGTCATGTGTACTAGTGAATTTACGTAGCAAGTATATTGTAGATAACATAAAAACCATGTCAGACAAATTTTCACCATATATAAGCAACTAAGCATCATCCGTAGGCAACTTTGGAATTACATAGAGGCAACTTCGGCACTAAATAAAGCAACTTGTGTTATGAAGGTGCATACAACATATATTATGCATACACAGTCCTATTATCGCATATCCATGTTTTGTAAAAAGGAGGTAAATCATTCTCCTATTTTTCTTCGAAGTTGCCTATAGTGTAAAATGTCTATCAAATTAGGATTAGTGCTAAAAAAGGTAGACAACTTCCCTTCATTAAAAGCAACTAGTTGTCAACGATCTGCAACTAGTTAGCAACAGTGAACAACTTCAAAACAAAGGTCGGTAATATCACATCACTTTTCATAAGAAACTTTTCTTCTACAAGAGACAACTTAAGTTATACAAATAGGCAACTTCACTACATTTCTTGTTCTAGATAATTTTGTTTAACATTCTCCTAACTTACTCACTGCTACTTCTAGGTTCCATACCATTAAAACTTGTATGTCGTTTTTTCTAAAATTCCCTCTAATACTATGAAGTTGTCTATCATTGATTCTCAGTTGTTTGTCATTAATAGTTAGTTGCCTATGATGGGTGCCATAGGTTGCTCGATATTGCTAATTAGTTGCCTACCAATGATGCCCGACAGGTTCTTATCACTAACCAGTTGCGTACAGTACTATGAAAACTTGTCCATCGTCGTTGCCCAAGTAGTCTATAATTTGAACCATAGTGTTATGGTAGGCAACTTAGAGGTGACATAGTCATGGTAGCCAACTATATAAGGACTTCCCGTTGGTAGGGAGTCATGTTAGGAAAACTAAGAAGTTGCTTTCTTATAGTACTAAAGTGGCCATTATGATACCCAAAGTTGCTCTAAAAAAAGTTTCATCAAAACATACACATATGAAATCTAGTTTTGAAGAACTCGTCACGAGAAACCGAGTGGTGAAAATGGATCTGAACTCAACCAAAAGTTACAGCTTTTTAAAAACTTGAAATCCCAAATAAATGCACGTGGATCATCTTGTCTGAGAAAGCATGAGGCGGGAGGATGCACACGGACGTGGAGACCAAGTGCTTTTTTCTATTTTTTGGTGTCTGGGGTGTCTTATCGAACCAAACTTACTTTATATAGAAAGTCTGCCCAAACGCTCCATCCAACGCACGGGCGTTGTTTATACACGTCCTTCTAACAATGTATTCAGTTTTTTTGGTTTTATGGATTTTTATTCAATTTTCATTTTGTTCAGCATACAAACACAAATATTTATTTGTTTGTATAAATGAAATAATTTTCCAAAAACTCCGAACATTTCAAAGTAAGTTTCTAAAATTTCATGAATTATTTTCTAGAATTCTTGAAACTTTGTTAAAATTATATTTTTTGAAAAAATAAAGAAAACATGAACCCTTTTCAGAAAAATTGTAAACATTTTTTTAAAAATTGAGAACATTTTTAGAAGAACGAAAACAGAAAAGGAGGAAAGGAAAAAAAGAAAAAGCGAAAATAAATCAGTGGAAGAAAAGGAGAAAATAAAAACTACCGACATGAAGAACCGGAATAAAAACCGCTAAAAAATCCAAGAACAAATCTCTTCTAAAAAAATAGCTCTCATCCCCTCGCCTCCTATTGGACCTGGCCCAGCTAATAACCTCCAGATGGGCGCCTTGAACGGGCCTCAAACGTCCGGACTGACCGACACCCCTCATATCCATCTCATATATGAGATGAGTATAAGGAGTGGCCGGACGTGCCGGGTTAGTGATCCTGTGTCCCCCACATAGAACTGGGTCCATATTTTCTCTTTATTTATTCTTTTTTCACTTCATCTCCACCAATTACATGCATGTTCCCGGACGTATAAGGGTAAAGTGAGGGACATGACTGTGAAAGTGAAAATTTCAGAGGTGACTTATCACTGTCCGCAGACGCGTCTGGTCGCGTCTGCGGGCGTTTGAGGGGTCGGATTTATCAAGTCCAGCTGTAGATACTGGAAGTTAGGGCATTGCTTTTGCAAGGGTCCTTGTATTTGAGTCTGGCCCGGGCATTACAAGGTGTTGAGGTGCTCCAGACAGTCCACATCATGGCGATTTGCGAACTTAATTGTCCCACTCGTATGCACTAGAGTGAGTCATCCATTCGTCCAAGTCGCGCAAACCTTTCCATGCGTCAACTTTAAGGATAGCCGTCGGTTCTACGACTGAATGCTCCCAATAATTTCACCACTCAGGTTAACTTAACAACGGCGAAGACGTGCAGCACACAAGAATCAGCCATGCTCGATTAGATGGACTTGCTTAAGTTAATTTGTCCACCTCTGAACAAGACACCGTATCGTGCAGTCGAAAAAAAAGGCTTAGGGGATTTCCGATGCGCCGTCGGACGGATGGAACCGGCGGGAGTTTTTTTTTTTTTTGATAAAACCGGCGGGAGTTGGGCCATCCACAGCCGCAGTCCCGCACGCGCGCACGCGAGTGATCGTGATCGCCTGATCGGCCCACGAAAACGACGCGCCATTTTTTGCGACCACGAGAGGCTCCCGTGTACTACCATCATGTGTGTAGCAGTTGGCACGGCGCTACCAAGGCATGGAGCTAGGAAGAAAGACCACCACCACTAGCTAAGCCTAGCCTAGTGCCCGAGACCCCTAGTGGAGCTCAGGGGAAGCTACGTGAGGAGAAGCGACCCGGCGACAACGAACCAACAGCGAACCAAGCCCTCGCCCCCGACGTCGACGTAGCACGTAATAATACGCGCCATATCGGCTGCCAGTGCCTTGGATGGCCATGCATTATGCTTGCTTGCTTTGCCGGTAGTAGTTGCCAACAATCGCAGCACGGGCGGGTGCGCGTATTCAATGCGCGTGCGCTGAGGGCGAGCCGGACGGCCGTAGGTGTCAACCGAGCAGAGCAGTGGATACAACGGCAAGCAAATTGGAAGTACGTACGATAACTACTGGCCGCTGCTCGACATGCACTGTAGCCTCGTCCGCCGATGCCGTGTAGGCGTACGACCGCGCGCGCTGTGCGAGCACCGGTCTGGTGTCTGGACAAGTAGTAAATCACCATCCCTTGAACCACATCACAATTTTAAGCTGATCTAGATCCAATCAATGCCGCGTCACACTCGCATCGCTACTACACGTAGCAACTCAACGTCGGTCATACGGTACAGTCTCGCCATCATTCGGCAGCAGATTTAGCCGGAGCAGCGCGGTGGAGCTGCGTCGTAAAACCCAGAGTAGATTTCGCTTTGGGTAGAGAGAGACGGCGCGCGGTGGCCGGGCCCGATCGACCCACGCCGGCCGAAGGCGTCCGCTGCTTTCCGGTTCTCTGAAGCCCGGTCCACATGGCGACGCGAGCGCGAGCACGAGCACGAGCACGGGACTTCTCTGCGCGCGGGCGGCCAGCGCCCATCGGATTGATCATTCACGTGCCTCTCCCGTCGGCCCGGTTTTGTGGCGCCTACCGACCCTACCCCGGCGCCGGGCCAAAAGACCACGGCGGGCGCCGCTGCTGCGCGCATCGCTTGTACTGTGCGTCCGGGCTCGAGAGAGCAAGATAGATGCTATACTTGTCGTGTTACCGACGCGAGCTGGACCGGTCAGCTCTCGTCCCCGTGTCGCCCAGGCCTGCGACAGGTTCGTACCAATGGGGACTCCTCTGCTCTACTGGATGCTACGATACAAGCGTGTAGATCTGTCTCGTTCCTTTTGGCGGTAAAAGGTCCGGAAGCACGGGCCGCCAGAGCGCGCAGTCCAGTCCAGTGGCATGTCCGTCTTCGTTCCCATCTGCATGCATCCGCCAATCGCAAATCGCAACTAGTACACCCCACCCCACGCGACACGGCACGACACTTTTTTAGGACAAGTTTTCCCTTTTTTCACCTTTGATCGTCGTAGCTATGTACTGTAAATACTGACGCCACTGCAGGGGCGAGTGCACGCGGTGCTCTACACTTTGGTAAAGCAGCCAGTCTATGGAACACTATCCGAGAGGAGAGACCAACAGCACCGTCGCGCGTCGTTGAGCCCAACCTCAACCCCAACCCCAACGGCGACAGACACCGGAAGGAGTTGACAACCGGCGGGACATTGCAAAAACAAAGCCCAAGTACGACCGGTATGAAGATTCATCCATCCATCCCCATCGATTTGATCTGATTTGGTTTGATTCGTTGCCACGGGACGGGAGGCCCTGAGCACGGAAAACGATTGTTCTTCCTCCCGCCGTTCCGTTCCCCTGCGTGCAGCCTTCCGAAATCCCCACGACCTGTCTCCGTTCCATTCCATTCCATTCCTCTTGCTAGTATTTAAAAGGGCATGATGACATCCTACTCCCCAGAGCAGCTGCCCCCCTACCACTCTGTCGCCCCCTCTTCGGCAGAGCACGGAACGGCGGGAGGCCGGGCGACACGAGAAGAGAGGCACCGCCCAACCCATTTCGAGCTCCCGTTCAGGACAGGCCGGCGAGGTGAGGACATCATCCATGCTCTGCTTCTTTCACATTTCCGCCCTCAGCGTCTCACACACCATCCATGCTCTCTTGGTTGCATCATGCGTTTCAGCATTTGTGCCCCGTTGGAATCGGTCCAAAGGTGAGAGGGGGGCAGGGACATGCATCCCACGATGGAGTGATCTCCAATTTTGCTCCCCTCCACCCTCGTCTCGTACTACAAATACGTGCCCATGTCCGTCTACCACCTACCGACCTGGTTTGGCCGACAGGCTTGCTTATGTATCCAGCAGATACAAGCTGTAAAGCTTTACGGACCATCCCTCCCAAGCTTTGGGGATTTTTGTCTCTCGTCGCCACCAATCACCCCAGGCCCGACCCAGCTCATAAATACATGTGGACATCAACCCAGTCAGTCAGTTAGTTAGTTATCCTGATGTAGTACCAGTAGTAAGCCCAAGATAAAGCATGCATTGTCTCTCCTTTCTTCTTTCCTTTTGCTCGCGCGCTTTCGCTAATGGAAAGCAAGGAAATTAGGTACGTATTTAACACCCAAGCCACTAACCGGATGTACACGTACTTTTCATTTCGGCCAACCGCTTTTCCACCATTGTTGTACGACGACGCCATTGCATTGCGTGCTTTTGTTTTGTGTGTGTGGGCGTTGAGTAAGGGGGAAGAGATATGACAGAGTGAGCAAAACAAAAGGGCAGGCAAAGCCTCTCATGGTGATGGTGGTGGATTCTTGCTTGCTCGCTGGCTTGCTTCAGGCTCACCTCTCTCCGGCCTCAAGTCTGGTGGTTGTAGTGGCGCGCGTATAATGTGCGTTATCTTGCAAGGGACCATGCATATGGACCAGCGATCATCACCGCCAGCCCGTGGCAAAGCTTAAGAAACGGATTGCATGCGCGCGTC
Source organism: Elymus sibiricus (assembly GCA_039707655.1). Classification (NCBI taxonomy): domain Eukaryota; kingdom Viridiplantae; phylum Streptophyta; class Magnoliopsida; order Poales; family Poaceae; genus Elymus; species Elymus sibiricus. The sequence goes on from CM077667.1 coordinate 399,770,082, forward strand.
TGGCTCGGCTCCCGGTTTAAGGATGCGTCCTGATTAGTGCTATTAAAAAAATACCACGGGTCGGGTCCGTCGCTGTTGGGTGGCTAAGTGGTTGTGGTACGCTGGTTAGTGCCAGGTTAGACGGGGAAGCAAGCAGCTAGCTAGCAAGCAAGCCGGGGAAGGAATGATGCAGCTAGTACAACGCTTGCTTCCATTATTCAGTTGCTTTTCTCGTGCATGTGGAGAGGAGATACTAGTACTACTGCCACTACAAAGAGCCTCCTCTCCCTCCATCGCCACAGCAAAGTAGCGATTAGCGTCTAGCTAGCCCTCTCTTCTCTTGGCCTCTCCCCCCCGGCCTCTTCCTCTTCCTCTTCCTCACCCTTTTCTGCTTGTCCCGTTGCAGCTTTCCTGTAGGTGGCCATACCATACCATAGCAGTGCCGGTGTGGCTCTCAATCAAATTTTGGAACAGGGATATAGCCAGCCGGCCGGCCATGCAGACAGCCAAGACAAGGTATGTTCCATCCTCCCCCCTTCCGCGCTGCTAAATTCCATGTGCCGCTTGATTTTTCTAGCAGTTTGATCGTTCGTTTTGAGGCGTCATGTGCCCACTGCTTACTACTTGATTCTTTCATCCATGCTTTGTTTATTTCCGTGCGTCGGTCTCCGTGATGCGAGATAGATTCTCCTCTTCCATACTCACTCAGATGGTTTGAACACGGATTCATTCAGTCAATGTGCATGCATCAGTTATAGTAGTTGTATCATTCTCCCCTTGATGCAAACAAAAGCTGCTCTCCGATCTCGCCTTCACACTCCCCGGTTACTGTTGCCTCACAAAGTTTTGGACAGGGCTAACCCGTGTCCGACCTTGCCTTCATCAATGGACTGGAACCGGAGGCAGCACTGCTTGTGCTCTCTGTTCAGGGGGGATTAAACAGAGGCCCTCAACAGTTTCAGGCCTGTGGCTACAGGAGCACCAATCGCGCGTATTACTCGCAGTATTTATCTTAATAAAGACAATCAATCGCGTTAATTTCGCTGCGTGGCGTGTTAACCAATCGTTTGGGCGGCGGTAGATAAACTACACTTACACACCACCACCTGTCTTGCCGGAGGTAGCCAGCCAGGAAGCGACCAAAATTTTCAAAATCGGGGGCGCACTGCACGCATGTGACCGTGACTGTTTGCAGACGGCTCCATTTTTTTGGTAGAATGCAGATGGCTCCATGGGCAACGCCTGTCTGGTTCTTGAGCTCGGCGCCAAGCGGCCAAAGGAGCCGCAGCGCGGCGCTGGTCCACCTGTCTCCCTAACCCGCATCTGTAAAGCCTCGGCCCCGTGCTTGCATATCACGGGCGATTAAGTTAAGCCAATGCGCCTCCTCTTTCCCGGCTCCTGCCTCTCTCTCGCTCGCTCGGTTGCTCCCCATTCACTTCTTGTCGGTCGCCTTTGCTGCTTTCGGCCTCGGATTCTTTGGTTCCCCATTGCTTCTTGCTGCTTCTCATCTCTGCATCTGGTTAACTCGAGCTGAAATCCTTGACCCGTTTGATCCGGAGCGGTTCTCTAGTTTGCTTGCTCGTCACAACTTTGGATTGCTTCTGTAGTTCTTCTCTCTGGTTTCTTCCCCTCTGCATTTGGGATGAAGGGGGGCACCGAAATCCTGTGCCTCCTCTAGTCATGATATACTTGAGCAAGATGCATTTTCTGAGGTTATATTCGAGCAGTACGGCCGTGAGGCAAGGAGCTTCACCTCACCCTGAGCTTCCCCTACCTTAGTGATTTTTTTCCCTTTTTGGTTGAGGTTTCTGACTGATTCTGCTTGTGTGTTCTTGACATGAAGGAATGGCTCCGTGGAACACCCTGCTCGCGGGTCTCCCCTCGGAGCAAACAAGACGGGGCGGCCGACGAGGCTGGCCGGCCTGGATTCCGGCGTCGACGCGGCGGCGACCAAGTCGCCCACCGGCCGGAGCCCCAAGGTGGAGCGCCGCACCACCATGAGCGCCGAAAGAGAGGTACGCAGCAAGTGCCGCGAATCTCTCTCCGCTTTCAGTTGGGTTCATTTCATTTCATTTCGCTCGGCTAAGTCTGTTCATTTGCATGGAAGGAAATCTTGCACAGTTTGTTTTTAATCACTCCAAGAAAGAAAGAAAGAAAGAGATTTCTGAGAGACTGTTGAGAGTTCGTTACAAGCATTTAAGAGACGGTCGCTACACGTTCTTGAATGCCACCGATGTTTTTCTCTCATTTTGCCGGGATTTGGCAACATCTGTATCTGTCGACGTTGATACTGTCTCGATTAGCTGTACTTGGCTATTGGTCTGTCTCGCTCTTGATGTAGCACACTCAACAGACAGGTACTTCTATCCGGTAGCTGATATGAAGTGTTCCGATTGAGCGCCATTAATGTCACTGGCAGCTGTCCTGTGGGATCATCTGAGTAAGTGCAGGATGGGTTGATTTACCACAACATGGAGGCCAACTCTAGATAGTTTCAGAAAATAACAAGAAGGTTAAGCAAGCTAATTAAGTACCTGTAGAGCACACGCAAAAAGCTTCGTTCTTACTTGGTCAAATAATCCTTTTTGGAGCTAATGTTCCCGCCAATTTTTATACATCCGTGCTTCAATCCTTACTGCAAGGACAAGTGCCACGAGAAGTCTTACAATGTGATGATGCAAAGTGGTGAAAGTGTTTCTTTTGAGCCGAAAGTGGTGAATGTTGGCAGGGGCAGTAATGCACGGCAAGACAATCATCTGAAATTCCAACACCATGACTTTCCACCACTAATCCCTCGCTAATCATGCCATTGTTGAAAGTGAAACCGCGAGTTTGTTGATTGGAGTTTGGCACACACCGCTAATCTTTTTGCTGAATTTGAAAACACCAGAAAAGGAGGTCGCCCATGAAGCTGTCGGAGATGGAGTCCCAGCTCTCGCAGCTGCAAGACGAGCTCAAGAAGGCCAAGGAGCAGCTCCATTCCTCCGAGAACTCCAGAAAGCGGGCCCTGCAAGAGGCCGAGGAGGCCCGGGCGCAGGCCGCGGAGGCGTCGGCGCAGGTCCGTGACTCGCAGGCGCAGCTCGCCGAGCTCTCCTCCGTGGAGGAGACCCGTATCTTTGAGCTCCGCCGGCTGTCCCAGGAGCGCGATCGCTCGTGGCAGTCGGAGCTGGAGGCCATGCAGAAGCAGCACGAGGCGGACTCGGCCGCGCTCGTCGCGGCCATGGGCGAGGTGCACCGCCTCCGTGTGCAGCTCGCCGCGGCTGCCCGCGCCGACCGTAAGCAGGAGGTGGCGGAGGCGCTGGCGACCGTCGACGAGCTCAGGGCCAAGCTCACGGCGAGCGAGGAGGCCGAGGCGCAGGCGCGAGCATTGAACGAGGAGTGCAAGCAGCAGCTGGAGGCGAGCCGGGCCACCATCGACTCGCTGCTCACCGACGGCTCCAAGCTGATGGATTCATTCAGCCTCGTCGTCACGGAGCTCGAGGAGTCGCGCGCGAAGCTCAAGACGCTCGAGGAGGAGGTGGCGGAGACGACGTCGACAAAGGCCGCCGCCGGCCAGAGCTGCAACTGCTCTGACTCGGAGACCGTCGAGCTGAGGGCGGCGTTGGAGGATGTGGAGGCAAGGTTCCAGGAAGAGAAGATCCTGAGCACCGTCGAGACGCAGTGCGCGTACGAGCTCATGGACCAGATAAAGGTTGAGGCCGACCTGCGGCATGGCAAGCTTGCCACGGCGCTGGCGAGCGCCAAGTCTGAGGTCATGTTCCTCAAGGCGAGCCTGTTCGACAGGGAGTCCGAGCTGAGGCGCGCCCAGGACGCGACCAAGAAACTAGAGGACGACGCGAGAACGAACAGCACGGCTGACGAGCTGAAAGCGCAGCTGCAAGGCGCGCTGCAGGAGAACGGGCAGCTGAAGCTCGAGCTGCAGCAGTACGAGTCCGAGAAGCTCCCCGCGAAATCGGAGGCCGACGCCGCGGCGGAGGCGGCGAAGAAGGGGGAGACGGAGGCCGAGCTGAGGCGGCTGAGGGTGCAGGCCGAGCAGTGGCGTAAGGCCGCCGAGACCGCCATGGCGTTGCTCACCGTGGGCAAGGGCGGGAACGGGAAGATCTTGGACCGGGGCGAGTCGCTGGACGGCGGCAAGTACGCGGGCTTGTACGACGAGCTCGACGACGAAGCGGCAGCGGCCAGGAAGAACGGCAACGTGCTCCGGAGGATCAGTGGAATGTGGAAGAAATGAGCTGATCTCGACTCCAATCGAACTGATGTCAAGTAGTAGCGTGGCTCGATCGTAGGGATCGAGTTGCTCATGTTTTCTCTCTTGTAAAATTGTTTTGCCGGTTCTCGTGGTGTAAAAACATAGGAGTGATTGTACTGAACGTGCTCATAGATGTATCATATGCGGTAAATGATGAATTGAATCAATTCATCCGGGTCTGAATTGTCAAAGGTTGGAACATGCATTCTTGGAAAACCAAGGGCATCTCTAGTAGATCCCAAAAAGTTTTTTTTGTTTGTTTGGAGAATTAAGCATTTTGTTTACGAATATCCATAACCCACGCACCCGACCGTCCATCGTCTCGGTGCCCGAGAAAATGGAACCCCCCTCCACCCACCCACCTTCGGCCCACCTCAGCGGCGTCGAAATCTCGCCAGCAGCGACGAATTAGCGACCTCGTCGCCACACTTCTTGAACACCACTGACGGCTTGCACACACACTAGGAAAGCTCGGCCGGGCGCTGCTCCGTCAAGTCAAAATTCTATGGTGGTGATGGGGGACGACGTCAGCGACCATGTGATCACACTCCAGAACTATGAGCACGTGCTCGACTACTTTGTGGCGCACCTTCGACCCAGGCACCGATCACCGCTGAAATGGACAGCCCACCCCCATCGCACTCCTCGCCACCCTCACTAGTGTCGGAGACACACAACCGACCGCAATTCGACGTTGCAAGCACCTAAACAGCGGCACCATGGGAAGAACATCATCAAGAGCTCTTCATCAACGACGGTGATCACTGCTTTTACCGCCGCGATGTAACATCCCAAGAGCAACATTCCATAAGATCAAGCTTGTATGACTTCCCATGTTTGATATGAGTTGATGAATATTGCCTCATGCCATCCATTTTGCATCATGGCATCCATTTCATATTTGCATCATGGTGTGTTTGAAGTGATGTGTATTGCAACTTGCGGCTTGATCATATTTGAAAAACCCACAAATGCCTTTAATAAAAAAAACTTCTCTTCCTATTCTTTCTTATTTTGCAAAGTGTGCTTCCCTGCCTCAATTTAAATGTCCACTGTTTTTCTAAATTCCCTAAACCATGTCTTTAAGCCCTCCTCAAAATTTCAGCTCATTTGAAAATGTTCTGGACAGATTATTTTTCTTTCTTAAAAATTGCGAGGTCATTTTATTCAAATCTTCATATTTTCAGAGCCCCCAAAACTATTTTTGTTTCATAAAATAACCCTCTACTTTTCCCCTGAGTTTTTTGTTTTCTTTTCTGTTTATTTTAAATGAAAAAGGAAACCAGGGAGAGAGAGAGAGAGAGAGAGAGAGAGAGAGAGAGAGTGCAAGCCCAGCAACTTGATAACCCACAAGTATAGGGGATCTTAACAGTCTTCGAGGGAAGTATTTTATCCAAATTGTTGATTCGACACAAGGGAAGCCAAAGAATATTTATTGGTCTTGACAGTTGAGTTGCGAATTCAACCATACCTAGGTTATCTCTCTGTAGCAAAAGTTTTAGTAGCACATCAAAATAGTAGTAACAACTAACAACGGTAACGGTAACAACAACAGTTTTATAGTGATTGTAACAGTAGTAGCAACAATAGTAACTTAGCAAGATTCAGTATATGAAAAGCGTAGGCCATGGATCGATGATGGATAATGATTTAGATGACATCAATCATGTAACTTTTACATACTAGAGCGACACAGAACTAGCTCCAATTCATCAATGTAATATAGACATGTATTCTGTATATAGTCATACATGCTTATAATAAGAACTTGCATGACTTCTTTTGTCCTACCCTCCCGTGGCAGCGGGGTCCATAAGGAAATCTAAGGGATATTAAGGCCTCCTTTTAATAGAGAACCGGAACAAAGCATTAACACATGGTGAATACATGAACTCCTCAAACCACGACAATCATCGAAAAGAATCCCAATTATTGTCACCTTGGGGTATGCGAATCATGACACGTAATAGGTGCATACAACTTGCAAGATAGGATCTAAAACACTCTCATATTCATGAAAACATAATAGGTTCGGATCTGAAATCATTGCATTCGGGCCCTAGTGACAAGCATTAAGCATAGCAAAGTCATAGCAACATCAATCTCACAACATAGTGGATACTAGGGATCAAGCCCTATAAAATTAACTCGATTACATGATCAATCTCATCAAATCCCATCACCGTCCGGCAAGCCTACAAAGGAATTACTCACTCCCAATGGTGAGCATCATGGGGGTGTTGATGAAGAAGGGTTGGTGATATCGACGGCAACGAATCCCCCTCTCCGGAGCCCAAAACGGACTCCAGATCAGCCCTCCCGAGGAAGAACAGGAGGTGGGGACGGCTCCGTCTCGTGAAACGCGATGACAACTTCTCTCTGATTTTTTTTCCTGGAAATAGGAATTTATAAGACTGGAATTAGGGGGGTGGGCGCGCCCTGTTGGCTTGGCACCAACAGGCGCTCCCTCTGGTGGGTCTTCGCTCCATTATTTTTTATATATTCCAGAAAAAATCCACACAAAGTTTTCGTCCAATTCCGAGAACTTTCATTTCTGCACAAAAACAACACCAAGGGTAGATCTGTTGAAAACAACGCCAATCCGGGTTAGTTTCATTCAAATCATGCAAATTAGAGTCCAAAACAAGAGCAAAAGTGTTTGGAAAAGTAGATACGTTTGAGACGTATCACAGCGCAGCAGCAGGCCCCGCGCGAGCGCCTCTTTCTTTTCTCACCCGCGCACATGCTCGCCCCACAGCCGGTCCCGCACGTCAGCCACAAGCTCAATCTCACCCGCACTCACCTTTTCGTCCAGCTCGAGCTCGCTCACGCACATGGTGCACCTAAGCGCGCCCGAGCTCCACCTTGGCGTTCGGGCCGCCTATTTAAGCCCCCTCCATGTCTCAGAGAACCCTAGGGTTCCTCTCCTCCGTCCGCCACCGACCTCGACTCCGACCCCCTCCCGGCGAGCCAAGGCCACCAACGTGTCCAGGGTGAGCATCCGCTTCGTTCCCCTCCATCAATTTCGCCGTTTGCACGTTGTACTCCCAATTGCCATGAGAGCCCGAGCTCGTCGCCGTCGAACCTCGTCTCCGACGAGTGTTCCGACCATGTTAGCCGTGCTATAGTGTTCCTGGATGATCGCTGTAGTGCGTAGGTTCCATTTCCGCCGCTAGTCGCTGCGTTAGCCTCGCGTTCGAGCTCGCCGTCGCCGCCTCTGTACCACGTCGCCTCCGTCGTCGTGCGGTGCCGTGCGCTGCATGCACGTGTGCAGATTTCTATTGCAGGAAGATCCGTGCCCTCCATCGTGCCTTTGGGTTACCGAAGCACCTCCGACACGACCCCGCCGTCTCTGCCTCACCGACGTTGCTTGCTCTATTTGCTCTTTTCTTGTGTCGCTGCGTTGTGGGGCCGTGTGGTCGCCAGGGTTAAGTCAAGAGCCGCCGAGCCCCTCTCTGGTCAAGTGACCGAGCCCAGCCCGACTGGTCCGACCGAAGCAACTCGAGCTAGCGACTCAGGTTCTATCTGTTGGGGAACGTTGCATGGGAAACAAATTTTTTCCTATGAACACCCAAGATATATCCATGGAGATACATATCTACGAGAGGGGGAGTGTATCTACTACCCTTGTAGATCGCTAAGCGGAAGCGTGTATAACGCGGTTGATATAGTCGTACTCTTCATGATCCGATCGCGATCCGATCCGATCTAGCGCCGAACGGACGTCGCCTCCGCATCAGCACACGTGCGGCTCGATGACGTCTCCTCCTTCTTGATCCAGCAAGAGAGGAAGGAGAAGTAGATGGGATCTCAACCAACACGACGGCGTGGTGGAGCAATCCCAGCAGGGCTTCGCTAAGCGCCTCCGAAACTGCAAACGAGGAAGAACGAGAGAGAGGGGAGGCCGCAGAGCGTGGGAATTGTTGTGTCCAGCCCTTGCGCCTCCTCCCCACTATATATAGGGGTGTTGGAGGGCTGTGGCCGCAGCCCTAGCCCCTCCTCCAAGGAGGGGAGGCCGCCAAAGGGGGAGGAGTGCCCTCCAAGCCAAGTGGAGGGCCCTCCCCCTTAGGGTTTCCCTTCCCCTAGGCAGATGGGCCTTAGGGGGCTGGTGCGCTTGGCCCAATAAGGCTAGGACGCCCCCTACAGATCATGCACGCCCTAGGTGCTGGAGGGACCCTTCCGGACTCCTCCGGAACCCTCCGGGGCCTTCTAGAACCTTCCAGAACCTTCTGGAAGCTTCCCGATACAATACCGGTAAAACCCAAAACTTTTCCGGTAGCCAAAATATGACTTCCCATATATAAATCTTTACCTCCGGACCATTCCGGATCTCCGCGTGACGTCCGGGATCTCATCCGGGACTCCGAACAACATTCGGTCACCAACGTGAATATCCCAATACTACTCTAGCGTCACCGAACGTTAAGCGTGTGGACCCTACGGGTTCGAGAATCATGTGGACATGACCGAGACACCTCTCCGGTCAATAAGCAATAGCGGGACCTGGATGCCCATATTGGTTACCACATATTCCACGAATATCTTTATCGGTCGAACCACGATGCCAAGGATTCAATCAATCCCGTATGCAGTTCCCTTTGTCCATCGGTATGTTACTTGCCCGAGATTCGATTGTCGGTATCTCCATACCTAGTTCAATCTCGTTACTGGCAAGTCTCTTTACTCGTTCCGTAATACAAGATCCCATGACTAACTCCTTAGTCACATTGCTTGCAAGCTTCTTGTGATGTTGTATTACCGAGTGGACCCAGAGATACCTCTCCGTCATACGGAGTGAGAAATCCCAGTCTCCATCCACGCCAACCCAACAGACACCCTCGGAGATACCTATAGACCACCTTTATAGTCACCCAGTTACGTTGCGACACTTCATACACACAAGGCATTCCTCTGGTGTCAGGGAGTTGCATGATCTCATGGTTGTAGGAACAGATACTTGACATGAATAAATCAGTAGCAATAAACTAACACGATCAAATGCTATGCTCACGGTTGGGTCTTGTCCATCACATCATTCTGCTAATGATTTGATCCCGTTATCAAATGACAACTCATGTCTATGGCCAGGAAACCTTGACCATCTTTGATCAACTAGCTAGTCTAGTAGAGGCTCACTAGGGACACAATGTTGTCTATGTATCAACACATGTATCTGAGTTTCCGATCAATACAATTCTAGCATGGATAATAAACGATTATCATGAACAAGGAAATATGATAATAACCAATTTATTATTGCCTCTAGGGCATATTTCCAACAGTCTCCCACTTGCACTAGAGTCAATAATCTAGTTCACATCACCATGTGATTAACACCCAATGAGTTCTGGTGTTTTATCATGTTTTGCTTGTGAGAGAGGTTTTAGTCAACGGGTCTGCAACACTCAGATCCGTGTGTACTTTGCAAATCTCTATGTCATACTATAGATGCTGCTACCACGCTCCACTTGGAGCTATTCCAAATGACTGTTCAACTATACGTATACGGATTGCTACTCAGAGTCATCCGGATTGGTGTCAAAGCTTGCATCGACGTAACCCTTTACGACGAACTCTTTATCATCTCCATAATCGAGAAACATTTCCTTAGTCCTCGAGTTACTAAGGATAATTTTGACCGCTGTCCAGTGATCCACTCCTGGATCACTTCTTGTACCCCTTGACAGACTCATGGCAAGGCACACACCATGTGCGGTACACAACATGACATACTATATAGAGCCTATGGCTAAGGCATAGGGGACGACCTTCGTCCTTTCTCTTTCTTATGCCGTGGTCGAGCTTTGAGTCTTACTCAAATTCATACCTTACAATACAACCAAGAACTCCTTCTTTGACTGGTCTATTTTGAACTCCTTCAAAATCTTGTCAAGGTATGTATTCATTGAAAGTTTTATCAAAGCGTCTTGATCTATCTCTATAGATCTTAATGCCCAATATTTAAGTAGCTTCATTCCAGGTCTTCCTTTGAAAAACTCCTTTCAAACAACCCTTTATGCTTTTCAGAAATTCTATATTATTTCCGATCAACAATATGTCATCCACATATACTTATCAGGAATTCTATAGTGCTCCCACTCACTTTCTTGTAAATACAAGTTTCTTATAAACTCTGTATAAACCCAAAAGCTTTGATTACCTCATCAAAGCGTATATTCCAACTCCGAGATGCTTGCTCCAGTCCATAGAAGGATCGCTAGAGCTTGCATACCTTTAGCATCCTAAGGACCGACAAAACCTTCTGGTTGTATTACATACAACCTTTCCTCACGGAAACCGTTAAGGAAACTCTGTTTTGACATCCATATTCCAAATTTCATAATCGAAAAATGCAGCAACTGCTAACATAATTCCAACAGACTTTAGCATCGCTACGAGTGAGAATGTCTCATCGTAGTCAACTCCTTGAACTTGTCAGAAACCTCTTTGCGCCAAGTCGAGCTTTATAAATGGTGACATTTACCATCAGCGTCTGTCTTCTTCTTAAAAATCCACTTGTACTTAACGACCTGCCGTTCATCGGGCAAGTCTACCAAAGTCCGTACTTGGTTTTCATACATGGATCCTATCTCGAATTTCATGGCTCCTAGCCATTTGTTGGAATCCGGACCCACCATCGCTTCTTCATAGCTCGTAGGTTCATTGTTGTCTAACAACATGACCTCCAAGACAGGATTGCCGTACCACTCAGGGGCGGTATGAGTCCTTGTTGACCTACGAGGCTCGATAGTAACTTGATCCGAAGTTTCATGGTCATCATCATTAGCTTCCTCTTCAATTGGTGTAGGCATCACAGGAACACTTTTCTGCGTTGTGCTACTTTTCCAATTCAAGTGAAGGTTCGACAACCCTATCAAGTTCTACCTTCCTCCCACTCACTTCTTTCGAGAGAACATCCTTCTCTGGAAAGGATCCATTCTTGGCAACAAATACCTTGCCTTCGGATCTGTGATAGAAGGTATACCCAATTTTTGCTTTAGGGTATCTTATGAAGATGCACTTTTTCGCTTTGGGTTCGAGCTTATCAGACATAAGTGTCGCATTCCCAAACTCTAAGAAACGATAGCTTAGGTTTCTGCCAAACCATAATTCATACCGTGTCATCTCAACGGATTTAGATGGTGCCCTGTTAAAGTGAATGTAGTTGTCTCTAATGCATAACCCCAAAATGATAGTGGCAAATCGGTAAGAGACATCATAGTACGCACCATATCCAATAGAGCATGACTACGACATTCGGACACACCATCACACTATGGTGTTCCAGGCGGCGTGAGTTGTGAAACAATTTCCACATTGTGTTAAGTTGCATACCAAACTCGTAACTCAGATATTCACCTCCACGATCATATCGTAGACATTTTATCTTCTTGTCACGATGATCTTCAACTTCACTCTGAAATTGCTTGAACTTTTCAAACGTTTCAGACTTGTCTTTCATAAAGTAAATATACCCATATCTACTCAAATCATCAGTGAAGGTAAGAAAATAACGATATCCACCGCACGCTTCAACACTCATTTGGACCGCATACATCAACATGTATTATTTCCAACAAGTCACTTGCCCGCTCCATCATATCGGAAAACGGGGTCTTAGTCATCTTGCCTATGAGGCATGGTCCGCATGTCTCAACCGATTCGAAAATCGAGTGAGTCCAAAGATCCATCAGCATGGAGTTCCTTCATGTGCTTTACACCAATATGACCTTAGCGGCAGTGCCACAAGTATGTCGTACTATCATTATTAACTTTGCATCTTTTGGCATCAATATTATGAACATGTGTATCACCACGATCGAGATTCAATAAACCATTCACATTGGGTGCATGATCATTGAAGGTATTATTCATGTAAACAAAATAACCATTATTCTCTGACTTAAATGAATAACCGTATTGCAATAAACACGATCTAATCATCTTCATGCTCAATGCCAACACCAAATAATATTTATTTGGGTTCAACACTAATCCCGAAGGTAGAGGGAGCGTGCGATGGTGATCACATCAACCTTGGAAACACTTCCAACACACAGCGTCACCTCACCCTTAGCTAGTCTCCCTTTATTTCGTAGCTTTTATTTCGAGTCACCAATATTAGCAACTGAACCGGTATCTAATACCTAGGTGCTACTAGGAGTACTAGTAAGGTACACATCAATAACATGTGTATCAAATGTACTTTTGTTGACGTTACCAGCCTTCTTATCTGCCAAGTATCTTGGGGCAGTTCCGTTTCAGTGACCGTTCCCCTCATAATAGAAGCACTTAGTCTCGGGTTTGGGTCCAACCTTGGGTTTCTTCACTGGAGAGACAACTGGCTTGCCATTCTTAAAGTTTCCCTTCTTGTCCTTGCCCTTCTTGAAACTAGTGGTCTTACCATCAACACTTGATGCTCCTTCTTGATTTCTACCTTTCGTGGTGTAAAACATCGCGAATAGATCAAGGATCATCTTCTCCATCCCTAGCATGTTATAGTTCATCACGAAGCTCTAGTAGCTTGGTGACAATGACTTGGAGAACTATGTCAATCACTATCTCATCTGGAAGATCAACTCCCACTTGATTCAAGCGATTGTAGCACCCAGACAATCTGAGCACATGCTCACCGATTGAGCTATTCTGCTTCATCTTGCAGGCAAAGAATTTTGTTGGAGGTCTCATACCTCTCAACAAGGGCACGAGCCTGAAATCTCAATTTCAGCTCTTGGAACATCTCTTATGATCTGTGACGTTCAAAACGTCTTTGGAGCCTCAATTCTAAGTTGTAAAGCATGACGCACCGAACTATCAAGTAGTCATCAAAAACATGCATGTTTGATGTTCTCAACACCCACAGACGACGCTTGAGGGGGTGGCACACCGAGCGGCGCATCAAGGACATAAGTCTTCTGTGCAGCAACTGAGGACAATCCTCAGATCACGGACCTAGTCCGCGTAATTGCTACTACCATCTTTCAACTTAGTTTTTGTCTAGGAACGTATCAAAATATAGGGGAGCTACAACGTGAGCTTTCGATCTACAACATAATTTGCAAAGATATTTTGACTATGTTCATGATAATGAGTTCAATTAATCATATTACTAAAGAACTCCCACTCAAATCAACATCCCTCAGGTTGTCTAAGTGTGACATGATCCAAATCCACCAACCCAAGTCCGATCATCACGTGAGATGAGGTGGTTTCAATGGTCAACATCTCCATGTTGATCATATCTACTATATGACTCATGTTCGACCTTTCGGTCTCCTGTGTTTCGAGGCCATGTCTGTACATGCTAGGCTCGTCAAGTTTAACCCAAGTATTCCGCGTGTGTAAATCTGGCTTACACCCATTGTATGCGAACGTAGAGTCTATCACACCCGATCATCACGAGGTGCTTTGAAACGACGAACCTTCGCAATGGTGCATACTCGGGGAGAACACAATTTATCTTGAAATTTTAGTGAGGGATCATCTTATAATGCTATCGTCATTCTAAGCAAAATAAGATGCATAAATAGGATAAACATCACATGCAAATCATATAAGTGACATGATATGGCCATCATTATCTTGTGCTTTTGATCTCCATCTCCAAAGCACCGGCATGATCTCCATCATCACCGGCATGACACCATGATCTCCATCATCATGATCTCCATCATAGTGTCGTTATGTGGTTGTCGCGCCAACTATTGCTTCTACAACTATTGCTAACTCATAGCGATAAAGTAAAGCAAAACAAGGCGAAAATAATTAATGTCGGGGGGATTACCCCCGGGTAGGATCAATGAGACGACTCAACATCTTAAAACATAGGGGGAGTCATTCCCAGTACGCCAAGACCCATGAAACAACAAGACAATCGAAGAAGCGAAAACAGAAGACAAAGCTGCGACCCGGCCGGCTGCAGGCTGCTCCTGGCTGGCTGGAGGCTGCCGGCTGGATGCTGGAGGCTGGGGGCTACCGGCTGGGGGCTGCTGGCTGCAACATGGAGGCTGGAGGCTGCCGGCTGGAGGCTGGGGGCTGCCGGCTGGGGGCTGCCGGCTAAAGACTGGCCGGTTGGAGGCTACCGGCTGGAGGCTGGAGGCTGCCGGCTGAAGACTGGCCGGCTGGGGGCTGCCGGCTGAAGACTGGCCGGTTGGAGCTTGGCCGGCTGGAGGCTGCCGGCTGCGGCCCGACGAGGTCAGCTCCACGCGTCCCATCGGGCACGAGCAGAAGACACTGTAGCTGACGGACTGCAGAGTCAGCCACCCCGCTACAGTCAGGCACTGTTGGCAAACAGTGCCCCACTGTGCACCCGTCATGCGTCACTTCATTGCGCTTCAATAGTGACGCACTATAGCCCGCATCATGGGTCACTTCACATGTCTCCTCCAATAGTGTGTTTAGGCCATGTGGGCCACCCCTTATCCCATGGGCCTCCCTATATAAGAGGCACCAGGGGAGCTCACTGAGGGGAGAGGCAAGCTCCTCTCATTTCTCTCATCCTCTCCCATTCTCACATTCTCACACACGTGAGACCATGGAAAGGAGCAGCCAACTCCCTCTTCCTCCTCAAACACAACTCCAGGAGCAACTATGTACTGCAATACACCTCATATACAGACATGCGGGAGTAGGGGTATTATCTCTCCGGAGAGCCCCGAACCTGGGTAAACCGCTGCGCGCGGCTACCCTATCCCGTCCCAGATCTTCCACGGCGGCCTTGCTCTCACCTCGATTAGCCACCCCCTGGCATCTGTTGTGAGAAAACGACGACAATTGGCGCCCACCGTGGGGCAAGCCGCCGCTGGAACCGCTGTCCGGACGGGACCCTCTTCATCATCACCGCCGCGGCGCTTCCGCCGTCTCTCCGGCGCCGCTCGGGGGCTCGACACCAACACGCCCCTGGGGCGGACGCACGGGACGGCGCGTCCCCGCCGTCGGCCTCGTCCACCTCCAGTTCGCTCCAACGCGCCGCCGACCACGCAGGTCGGCGCGTCCTCGCCGTCGGCCTCGTCCCGCTTCGGTCTCCCTTCGATCACACCTCCGCGCACTAACAGGCTGGCCACCTCCGCCCCTGGCTGTTCCGCCCCCGGCGGCTTGCCCCGCACCCGTGCCGCGCGTCGGCTCCACCCGCGCCCGCCCTCGGGCGCGCGCCCGCGCCGGCACGCCGCTCCAGCCAGCTCCGTCCTCGCTCCGCTCGGCCGCGCCCGGCCCTACTTCGGCTCATGCCCGTCTGGCTGCTTGGTCGTCCGCCACTGCCCGCCCGACCGATGTAGCACTAGCCGGCTGCCTGGCCACGGCGCTGGCCGGCTGCTGCCTTGGCCTGGCCGCGTGCGCGTGCGCGTGCAGACGCGGGCCGGCCGCTGCATGGCCGCGTGCACGGATGTCTGGCTGGCTGCTGCATGGCCACATGCATGGCCGGCAGCACGGCCACGCACCTTGGCTGGCTTCCCGGCCGACTGCCCGGCCGGCTGCCTGGCTGGCTATCCGGCTGGCTGCCCTGCCCCGAGCCCGCACGAGTCCGTCCGGCTCTGCAACGTCCGGCTCCGCCCAACAACGTCCAACGCCGCGCCCCAGCCGCGCCCTCCTTCCGATCCACCGATGCGTCTATTCTTCCTCGCGGCTCCCGCACCCGTACCCTGCCGTCTCCATGACGCTCGCTCCGCTCCGCGCGACCATGGCCTGCAGCCGTCATGGCCAGCCATCCGACGGTGCCGGTGTGACGTCTCCGTGCCTCCAGGTCGTCCCACCCCTCGCCGCTGAGCCTCCGCCCATCGCTGCGCCTCCGCTCGCCACTCGCGACCCCCGCGTTGTGGTGCCACCCGCCCCGCCGCGCCGCCGGCAGTCCCTGCCTGCGCGGCCGCGTTGCTTCACGTCGCCGCTCCGTCTGCGCGTGCGCGTGCACGCCGGCCTCGACGCAGCTCCTCGCACGCGCCCACGTCCGGCCCCGCAACCGGCCGTCCCCGCGCCTCCTTGAGCGGCCATGCTCCGTCTGCGCGTGCGCGTGCACGCCGGCCTCGGCGCCGCTCCTCGCACGCGCCCACGTTCGGCCCCGCAACCGGCCGTCCCCGCGCGTCGTTGAGCGGCCCTGCTCCGGCTCGTGCGCGCCCGCGCGCGCGCCGGCTCCGCCGTATGGCCGCGCCCGGCTCCGCCTCCACCGCTCCCCCGCCCCGGCTCCCGCACCGTGCGCCACGGCCAGCTGCGCCCGCGCACTCCTGTTGGGTCCAGCCGCTCAGCTGCCCGTGGCCGGCTGCTCGGGCATACAAAAAAGAGAGAGGAAAAAAGGTCCGGTTGTCCAAGAAAAAAAAACTGAGCCCCACGTCAGCTCGGTGGACAGCCCGCCCGTCTGCGTCGCCGGCTGGCCTGCCCACCTGCCTCGACACTGGCCCGGTCGCCCGTCCGCCCCAACGCCCGGCTCGGTCGCCCGTCCGTTTCGACGCCCGACTGGTCGGCCCGGCCTGCTGGCTCACCCATCGATCGCCGAAGGATCGACGGCCACACCCAGCGGGTGCGCCGACACGCCGGCGCACTCCGCTCGGAGAAAAGCCGCGTCGGCTGTCATCGACAACAACCGGCGGACCCCGCGTCCGCCCTCGGCAGCGCCTCGCGCTCAACAGCCGGCGGACCCCGCGTCCGCCCTCGGCAACGCCTCGCGCTCAACAGCCGGCGGATCCCGCGTCCGCCCTCGGCAACGCCTCGCGCTCAA
The DNA here is from genome assembly GCA_039707655.1 of Elymus sibiricus. Taxonomy (NCBI): domain Eukaryota; kingdom Viridiplantae; phylum Streptophyta; class Magnoliopsida; order Poales; family Poaceae; genus Elymus; species Elymus sibiricus. The sequence goes on from CM077667.1 coordinate 399,787,013, forward strand.
CGCGTCTGCTTCAGCAAGGACTCCACGTCCGCGTCCGGCCGTGGCTCGCGACCATCAGCCAACGGACTCCGCGTCCTCGACCGGCAGCGCCTCGCGCCCATGAGCCGGCGGACTCCAAGTCCGTGCCCGGCAGCGCCTCGCGCGCATCAGCCGGACCACGTCGGCTGCAAGCCGCGCTGGCCGACATCGACAAAAACCGCCTCGCCGGCACCAAAAAGCAACGTGAGATCTCCACCCGCATATCCTTGCAGCGTACACACAAATGGATACCCCGAGCGATCCTCGGCGGCCATCCCCGCTTTTGTTTCTACTACTTTACTGTTCACCCCGGCGCCAGCTAGCCTCGGCCCGGGGGTTGGCCGTTTGGCCCGATATGTTTGTACCCACGAACGACTTAGTAGCGTGCATGGGACCGAAGGCCCACTCTTTATCTCAGCTACAGACCGCACCGCGACTGTCCGGCTAGCGAGAGCAAAAGCTGTAGGTCACCACACGCGAAAAGCGTCCGAGGAGAAAACGGCCTGGGCGACCCGGTCGTTTCATCTATGAGTATCTGCTCGGTCGAGTCTACTCCCAAAGTCAGAGTACTGTACGCTCCATTCCGCAGCCCACTCTTTGCCTCAGCTACAGCCCGGCTCCCGGCTGTCCGGCTAGCAAGAGCAAAAGCCAAAGAGCGGAGAGAACATGAGAAAGACCGAAGGGGGCTCGGGCAAAACCGAGTCGGCACCCTCTGCATAAACTCGCGCTGCCAGAACAAAAAAATTGATATATCTGTGCCGACTAACAATGTCTTTTGCACGACCATTTCCGTGGGAAACCCCCTCACCCGGAGACCGGGAGGCTACTCCCAGCAGGGTGCGCTGGCGCACCCCCGCCGAAAAACAGCCAGCAGGCGGACCCCACATCCGCGCCCGGCAGCGCCTCGCACTCATTAGCCGGCGGACTCCGCGTCCGCGCCCGGCAGCGCCTCGCGCCCTTTAGCCGGCGTACTCCGCGTCCGCGGCCGGCAGCGCCTCGCGCCCTTCAGCCGACGGAACACGCGTCCGCCCCCGGCAGCGCCTCGCGCACATCAGCCGGCGGACCCCGCGTCCGCACCCGGCAGTGCCCCGCACACATCAACCGGCGGACTCCGCGTTCGCGCCCGGCAGCGCCTCGCACCCTTTAGCCGGCGGACTCCGCGTCCGCGCCCGGCAGCGCCTCGCGCCCTTCAGCCGACGGACCACGCGTCCGACCCCGGCAGGGCCTCGCGCACATCAGCCGGTGGACCCCGCGTCCGCCCCCGGCAGCGCCTCGCGCACATCAGCTGGCGGACCCCGCGTCCGCGCCAGGCAGCGCCACGCGCTCATCAGCCGGCGGACCCCGCGTCCGTGCCCGACAGCGTCCTGCGCTCATCAGCCGGCGGACTCCGCGTCCGTGCCCAGCAGCGCCTCGCGCCCTTCAGCCGGCGGACCGCGCGTCCGCCGCCGGCAGCGCCTCGCGCACATCAGCTGGTGGACCCCGCGTCCACGCCCGGCAGCGTCTCGCGCCCATCAGTCAGCGGACTCCTCGTCCACGCCCGACATCCTCGACGCTACCGTCTGCTTCAGCAACAGCAAAGACCCTCCGCCCGACTGTTCGAGTCGCCCGAAGGCTCGGAGGCTACACCCAGCGGGTGCGCTGGAGCGCCCCTGCTGGAAACAGCCAGCCGACGGACTCTGCCCCCGCGCCCGGTGATACGTCTCCAACGTATCTATAATTTTTTATTGTTCCATGCTTTTATATTATCTATTTTGGATGTTTTATATGCATTAATATGCTATTTTATATTATGTTTGGGACTAACCTATTAATCTAGAGCCTAGTGCCGGTTTCTGTTTTTTCCTTGTTTTTGAGTATTGTACATAAGGAATATTAAACGGAGTCCAAACGAAATAAAATCTTCAGAATGATTTTTCTTGGACCAGAAGAAACCTAGCAGACTTGGAGATGAAGGCAGGAGACCTGCCGGGGAGTCACAAGCCTGCAGGGCGCGCCCTAGGGGGGGGGAGGGGGGCGCCCTCCTGGCTTGTGGCCCCCTAGCAGCTCTCCTAACCCTATTCTTCGGCCTATAAATTCCCAAATATTCCCCCAATACCAAAAAAGAGCCACGAAAATATTTTTCCGCCGCCGGAAGCCTCTGTTCCCGTGAGATCCAATCTTGGAGCCTTTTCCGGTAATCTGCCGGAGGGGGATTCGATCACGGAGGGCATCTACATCAACTCCATTGCCCCTCCGATGATGCGTGAGTAGTTTACCACAGACCTTCGGGTCCATAGCTAGTAGCTAGATGGCTTCTTCTCTCTCTTTGTTCTTCAATACCATGTTCTTCATGATCTTCATGGAGATCTATCCGATGTAATACTCTTTTGCGGTGTGTTTGTTGAGATCCGATGAATTGTGGGTTTATGATCAGCTTATCTATGAATATTATTTGAATCTTCTCTGAATTCTTATATGCATGATTTCATATCTTTGCAAGTCTCTTCGAGTTATTGGTTTGGTTTGGCCAACTAGATTGGTAATTCTTGCAATAGGTGAAGTGCTTAGTTTTGGGTTCAATCTTGCGGTGTCCTCACCCAGTGACAAAGTACGGGTAGCGAGGCACGTATTTGTATTGTTGCCATCGAGGATAAAAAGATGGGGTTTCATCATATTGCTTGAGTTTATCCCTCTACATCATGTCATCTTACCTAATGCGTTACTCTGTTCTTCATGAACTTAATACTCTAGATGCAGGCAGGAGTCGGTCGATGTGTGGAGTAATAGTAGTAGATGCAGAATTGTTTCGGTCTACTTGACACGGATGTCATGTCTATATGCATAATCATTGCCTTGGATATCTTCATAATTATTCGCTTTTCTATCAATTGCTCGACAGTAATTTGTTCACCCACCGTATTATTTTCCTTCATGAGAGAAGCCTCTAGTGAAACCTATGGCCCCCGGGTCTATTTTCCATATTATATTTTCAGATCTATAAACCAAAAATACCAAAAATATCTCGCTGCAATCTTTTTACTTTTTACTTTTCATTTTAGCAATCCTATCTATCTATCTCTATCAGATCTCATCCTTGCAAATAACCGTGAAGGGATTGACAACCCCTTTTAGCGTTGGGTGCAAGAGTTTGATTGTTTGTGTAGGTGAGAAGATTGGGGACTTGCTTGTATCTCCTAGTGGATTGATACCTTGGTTCTCAACAACTGAGGGAAATACTTATCTACTTTGCTGCATCATCCTTTCCTCTTCAAGGGAAAACCAACGCAAGCTCAAGAAGTAGCAACAAGGATTTCTGGCGCCGTTGCCGGGGAGATCTACATCAAGCCTACCAAGTACCCATCACAAACTCATCTCTTGCATTTACATTATTTGCCATTTGCCTCTCATTTTCCCCTCCCCCACTTCACCAAATTGCCGTTTTATTCGCCCTCTTTTTCGTTTGCCTTTTTCTTGTCAGATCTCTTTTTGTTTTGCTTGTGTTGACATGTGCCTTCTATTTGCTTGCATGTTCGCTTGCAAAAATCTATTGATATGGATCCTCATCCACTCTCTAATCTTTTCAAAAGATCAAATTATGATGTACCAATTGCTAGTGAGTTGAGTGCACTTGATTATCTCTATGAAGTTTTGTTTGAAAATCATGAATCTGAAAATTTTGATGAAGTGTTGAAAGAAGAAATTTATAAGGTGATTCATGATAGCTCCTTGATTGAAAAGCATGATTGCAATGATGTTACTATAAATTCTATTAATGTCAATTATGCTAATGATATGCAAAGCCACAAGCTTGGGGATGCTATGTTTGATGAAGATGATATTTTTTGTCCCCCAAGTTTTGATGAGCAAATTCATTATGATGATTGCATGCTCGTGCATCATGAAAAGAATGATTTATGTGATAGTTATATTGTTGAATTACTTCATGATGCTACTGAAATTTATGATGAGGGAGGATCATATGCTTGTAAGAATTGCAATAATATCAAGTTTCCTCTCTATGTGTTCAAAGTTTTGAAGTTATGCTTGTTTTGCCTTCCTATGCTAGTTGATTCTTGTTCCCAAAAATTGTTTGCTCACAAAATCCCTATGCATAGGAAGTGGGTTAGACTTAAATGTGTTTGTCATGAGATTCATGATGCTCTTTTGCATATTTCAATTACTACTTTTTATGTGAGCATCATTGAAATCATTATGCCTAGCTAGGGGCGTTAAACAATAGCGCTTGTTGGGAGGCAACCCAATTTTATTTTCTGTTTTTTTTGTTTCTGTTTTTGAGTGCTTTACACATTATTACCTCTGTAATAATTGTGTTTTCTTGTTTAATTAGTGTTTGAGCCAAGTAAGACCTTTGGGATGGTCTACGGTGTTTGTGATTTGATTTTGCTGAAAAACAGAAACTTTTGCTCTCAGTCCAGGAATTTGTAAATTCACTGGAACGTGCTTTTGATCTGAAATTTTTACACAAGATTTACATACAAATTTACCTTATTGTCCTAATTTTTCAGAATTTTTGGAGTTACAGAAGTATTCGAAGTCTATAGATTGCTACAGACTGTTCTGTTTTAGATAGATTCTGTTTTCTTTGTGTTGTTTGCTTATTTTGATGTATCTATGGGTTGTATCGGGGGGTATGAACCATGGAGAAGTTGGAATACAGTAGATATTACACCAGTATAAATAAATAATGAGTTCACAATAGTACCTAAAGTGGTGATTTATTTTTCTTTTACTAACGGATCTCACGAGTTTTCTGTTGAGTTTTGTGTTGTGAAGTTTTCAAGTTTTGGGTAAAGATTTGATGGACTATGGAATAAGGAGTGGCAAGAGCCTAATCTTGGAGATGCCCAAGGCATCCCAAGCCATATTCAAGGATACCAAAGAGCCTAAGCTTGGGGATGCCCCGGAAGGCATCCCCTCTTTCGTCTTCAATCCATCGGTAAATTTACTTGAGGCTATATTTTTATTCACCACATGATATGTGTTTTGCTTGGAGCATCTTGTATGATATGAGTCTTTGATTTTTAGTTTGCCACAATCATCCTTGCTGCACACATCTTTTTGAGGGGGACACTCATTAATCGTGAATTTATTAGAATACTCTATGTGCTTCACTTATATCTTTTGAGCTAGGCAATGTTGCTCTAGTGCTTCACTTATATCTTTTTAGAGCACGGTGGTGTTTTATTTTATAGAAATAATTGAACTCTCGTACCCCACTTATATTATTTTGAGAGTCTTTAAACAGCATGGTAATTGGTTTAGGTTATGAATTTAGTCCTAATATAATGGGCATCCAAGGGGGATATAATAAAAACTTTCATATTAAGTGCATTGAATACTATGAGAAGTTTGATTCCTTGCATATAGTTTTGAGATATAAAGATGGTGATATGAGAGTCATGCTAGTGAGTAATTGTGAATTGGTAGAAATACTTGTGTTAAAGTTTGTGATTCCCGTAGCATGCACGTATGGTGAACCGTTATGTAACGAAGTCGGAGCATAATTTGTTTAATGATTGTCAACCTTTGTGTGAGGGTCGGGAGCGCGCGATGGTTAACTCCTACCAACCTCTCCCCTAGGAGCATGCGTCTAATACTTTGCTTCGATAACTAATAGAGTTTTGCAATAAGTATGTGAGTTCTTTATGACTAATGTTGAGTCCATGGATTATACGCACTCTCACCCTTCCACCTTTGCTAGCCTCTCTAGTACCGCGCAACTTTCGCCGGTGCATCAAACCCACCTTCCTCAAAACAGCCACCATATACTTTCCTCAAAACAACCACCATACCTACCTATTATGGCATTTCCATAGCCATTCCGAGATATATTGCCATGCAACTTCCACCGTTCCGTTTTTCATGACATGCACCATCATTTTCATATTGCCTTGCATTCGTAAGCATTCATATAGAGTCATATTTTGTTCCAGATATCGAGTTGTAAGTAAATAGAAGTGTGATGATCTTCATTATTAGAGCATTGTCCCGTGAGAGAAAAGGATGATGGAAGCTATGATCCCTCACAAGTTGGGATAAGTCTCCGGACTTTTCAAATAATAAAAGAGGCCAGCGAAGCCCAAATAAAAAAAAGAGGCCAAAGATGCCCACCAAAATAAAAAAAAATGAGAGAAAGAGAGAAGGGACAATGCTACTATCCTTTTCCACACTTGTGCTTCAAAGTAGCACCATGATCTTCATGATAGAGAGTCTCCTATTTTGTCACTTTCATATAACTAGTGGAATTTTTCATTATGCACGACCACTTAGTTTCTTTTTGAGCTTTCATACACTTATAGCTCTAGTGCATCCGTTGCATGGCAATCCCTACTCACTCACATTGATATCTATTGATGGGCATCTCCATAGCCTGTTGATATGCCTAGTTAATGGGAGACTATCTTCTCCTTTCTTTTTGCTCACAATCTCCACCATATTCTATTACACCTATAGTGCTATATCCATGGCTCACGCTCATGTATTGTGTGAGAGTTGAAAAGGTTTGAGAACATAAAAAGTGTGAAACAATTGCTTGACTTGTCATCGGGGTTGTGCATGATTTAGATACTTTGTGTGGGGAAGATGGAGCATAGCCAGACCATATGATTTTGTAGGGATAACTTGCTAAGGCCATGTTATTATGAAAGGACACAATTGCCTTGTTAGTATGCTTGAAGTATTACTGTTTTTATGTCAATATTAAACTTTTGTTTTGAATCTTGCAGATCTGAATATTCATGCCACAATAAAGAATATTACATGGATAAATATGTTAGGTAGCATTCCACATCAAAAATTCTGTTTTTATTATTTACCTACTCGAGGACGAGCAGGAATTAAGCTTGGGGATGCTTGATACGTCTCCAACGTATCTATAATTTTTGATTGTTCCATGCTATTATATTATCTGTTTTGGATGTTTTATATGCATTAATATGCTATTTTATATTATTTTTGGGACTAACCTATTAATCTAGAGTCTAGTGCCAGTTTCTGTTTTTTCCTTGTTTTTGAGTATTGTAGATAAGGAATATTAAACGGAGTCCAAACGGAATAAAATCTTCGGAATGATTTTTCTTGGACCAGAAGAAACCTAGCAGACTTGGAGATGAAGGCAGGAGACCTGCCGGGGAGTCAAGCCTGCAGGGCGCGCCCTAGGGGGGGCGCCCTCCTGGCTTGTGGCCCCCAGTAGCTCTCCTAACCCTATTCTTCGGCCTATAAATTCCCAAATATTCCCCCAATACCAAAAAAGAGCCACGAAAATACTTTTCCGCCACCGGAAGCCTCTGTTCCCGTGAGATCCAATCTTGGAGCCTTTTCCGGTAATCTGCCGGAGGGGGATTCGATCACGGAGGGCATCTACATCAACTCCATTGCCCCTCCGATGATGCGTGAGTAGTTTACCACAGACCTTCGGGTCCATAACTAGTAGCTAGATGGCTTCTTCTCTCTCTTTGTTCTTCAATACCATGTTCTTCATGATCTTCATGGAGATCTATCCGATGTAATACTCTTTTGCGGTGTGTTTGTCGAGATCCGATGAATTGTGGGTTTATGATCAGCTTATCTATGAATATTATTTGAATCTTCTCTGAATTCTTATATGCATGATTTCATATCTTTGCAAGTCTCTTCGAGTTATTGGTTTGGTTTGTCCAACTAGATTGGTAATTCTTGCAATAGGTGAAGTGCTTAGTTTTGGGTTCAATCTTGCGGTGTCCTCACCCAGTGACAAAGTAGGGGTAGCGAGGCACGTATTTGTATTGTTGCCATCGAGGATAAAAAGATGGGGTTTCATCATATTGCTTGAGTTTATCCCTCTACATCATGTCATCTTACCTAATGCGTTACTCTGTTCTTCATGAACTTAATACTCTAGATGCAGGCAGGAGTCGGTCGATGTGTGGAGTAATAGTAGTAGATGCAGAATCGTTTCGGTCTACTTGACACGGATGTCATGTCTATATGCATAATCATTGCCTTGGATATCTTCATAATTATTTGCTTTTCTATCAATTGCTCGACAGTAATTTGTTCACCCACCGTATTATTTTCCTTCACGAGAGAAGCCTCTAGTGAAACCTATGGCCCCCGGGTCTATTTTCCATATTATATCTTCAGATCTATAAACCAAAAATACCAAAAATATCTCGCTGCAATCTTTTTACTTTTTACTTTTCATTTTAGCAATCCTATCTATCTATCTCTATCAGATCTCATCCTTGCAAATAACCGTGAAGGGATTGACAACCCCTTTTAGCGTTGGGTGCAAGAGTTTGATTGTTTGTGTAGGTGAGAAGATTGGGGACTTGCTTGTATCTCCTAGTGGATTGATACCTTGGTTCTCAACAACTGAGGGAAATACTTATCTACTTTGCTGCATCATCCTTTCCTCTTCAAGGGAAAACCAACGCAAGCTCAAGAAGTAGCAACAAGGATTTCTGGCGCCGTTGCCGGGGAGATCTACATCAAGCCTACCAAGTACCCATCACAAACTCATCTCTTGCATTTACATTATTTGCCATTTGCCTCTCATTTTCCCCTCCCCCACTTCACCAAATTGCCGTTTTATTCGCCCTCTTTTTCGTTTGCCTTTTTCTTGTCAGATCTCTTTTTGTTTTGCTTGTGTTGACATGTGCCTTCTATTTGCTTGCATGTTCGCTTGCAAAAATCTATTGATATGGATCCTCATCCACTCTCTAATCTTTTCAAAAGATCAAATTATGATGTACCAATTGCTAGTGAGTTGAGTGCACTTGATTATCTCTATGAAGTTTTGTTTGAAAATCATGAATCTAAATTTTTTGATGAAGTGTTGAAAGAAGAAATTTATAAGGTGATTCATGATAGCTCCTTGATTGAAAAGCATGATTGCAATGATGTTACTATAAATTCTATTAATGTCAATTATGCTAATGATATGCAAAGCCACAAGCTTGGGGATGCTATGTTTGATGAAGTTGATATTTTTTGTCCCCCAAGTTTTGATGAGCAAATTCATTATGATGATTGCATGCTCGTGCATCATGAAAAGAATGATTTATGTGATAGTTATATTGTTGAATTACTTCATGATGCTACTGAAATTTATTATGAGGGAGGATCATATGCTTGTAGGAATTGCAATAATATCAAGTTTCCTCTCTATGTGTTCAAAGTTTTGAAGTTATGCTTGTTTTGCCTTCCTATGCTTGTTGATTCTTGTTCCCAAAAAATGTTTGCTCACAAAATCCCTATGCATAGGAAGTGGGTTAGACTTAAATGTGTTTGTCATGAGATTCATGATGCTCTTTAGGCCATGTGGGCCATGTGGGCCACCGCTTGTCCCCTGGCCCTCCCTATATAAGAGGCACCAGGGGAGCTCACCGATGGGAGAGGCAAGCTCCTCTCATTTCTCTCATCCTCTCCCATTCTCTCATTTTCACACACGTGAGACCATGGAAAGGAGCAGCCAGCTCCCTCTTCCTCCTCAAACACAGCTCCAGAAGCAACTCTGTACTGCAATACACCTCATATACAGACAGGCAGGAGTAGGGGTATTATCTCTCCGGAGAGCCCCGAACCTGGGTAAACCGCTGCGTGCTGCTACCCTATCCCATCCCGGATCTTCCACGGCAGCCTTGCTCTCACCTCGATTAGCCACCCCCTGGCATCTGTTGTGAGAAAACGACGACAATTAAAGACAACCCTATGGCTCCTGCCGGTTGCCGTACTCATCGACATGCAAGTCGTGATAATCTATACAAAACATGATCATCTCATACATCACATATATCACATCATGTCATTGGCCATATCACATCACAACATGCCCTGCAAAAACAAGTTAGACGTCCTCTACTTTGTTGTTGCAAGTTTTACGTGGCTGCTATGGGCAACAAGTAAGAACCATTCTTACCCACGCAAAGCCACAACGGTGTTATTCAAGTTGCTATTTAACCTTCTACAAGGACCGCCTCTGTCGAATCCGATTCAACTAAAGTGGGAGAGACAGACACCCGCCAGCCACCTTTATGCAACTAGGTTACATGTCAGTCGGTGGAACCGGTCTTTCGTACGTGGACGAGTAAGGTTGGTCCGGGACGCTTCATCCCACAATACCGCCGAATCAAGATAAGACTAAGGAGGTAAGCAATCTGAACAACAACGCCCACAAACTCTTTTGTGTTCTACTCGTGCATATCATCTACGCATAGACCTAGCGCATGATGCCACTGTTGGGGAATGTTGCATGGGAAACAAATTTTTTCCTACGAACACCCAAGATCTATCCATGGAGATGCATAGCTACGAGAGAGGGAGTGTATCTACATACCCTTGTAGATCGCTAAGCGGAAGCGTATATAACTCGGTTGATGTAGTCGTACTCTTCATGATCCGATCGCGATCCTATCCGATCTAGTGCCGAACGGACGACACCTCCGCGTTCAGCACACGTGCGGCTCGATGAGGTCTCCTCCTTCTTGATCCAGCAAGAGAGGAAGGCGAAGTAGATGGGATCTGAACCAGCACAACGGCGTGGTGGAGATGGTGGTGGAGCAATCCCAGTAGGGCTTCGCCAAGCGCCTCCTAAACTGCAAACGAGGAAGAACGGGAGAGAGGGGAGACCGCAGGGCGTGGGAATTGTTGTGTCCAGCCCTTGCACCTCCTCCCCACTATATATAGGGGTGTTGGAGGGCTGTGGCCGCAGCCCTAGCCCCTCCTCCAAGGAGTGGAGGCGGCCAAAGGGGGAGGAGTGCCCTCCAAGCCAAGTGGAGGGCCCTCCCCCTTAGGGTTTCCCTTCCCCTAAGCAGATGGGCCTTAGGGGGCTGGTGCGCCTGGCCCAATAAGGCTAGGACGCCCCCTACAGCCCATGCGCGCCCTAGGTGCTGGAGGGACCCTTCCGGGTGACGTGTCTTGAGACTACGTCCGTATTTCCCCAAAGAGGAAGGGATGATGCAGCACAGTGACGGTAAGTATTTCCCTCAGTTATGAAACCAAGGTTATCGAACCAGTAGGAGGATCACCACCACCCAATAAGCAGCACCTGCACACAAATAACAAATACTTGCAACCCGACGCGAAAGAGAGGTTGTCAATCTCTCTACGGTAAAAAGATAGATTAGGTAATGATAGATAGGAGAGATAGATCTCTCAATAACACAAAATAAAAAGAGCAAATAAAAAGTGCAGCAATATATTTTTGGGTTTTTGGTTTAGTAGATCTGAAAACAAAGAGGCAAAAAGATAGATCGGAAAGCAATATGTTGGAAAAGTAGACCCGGGGGCCGTAGGTTTCACTAGTGGCTTCTCTCATGAGTATAGCACACGGTGGGTGAACAAATTATTGTTGGGCAATTGATAGAAGATCAAATAATCATGACGATATCCAAGGCGATGATCATTATATAGGCATCACGTCCAAGATAAGTAGACCGACTCCTGCCTGCATCTACCACTATTACTCCACACATCGACCGCTATCCAGCATGCATCTAGTGTATTAAGTTCATGGAAAAACAGAGTAATGCAATAAGAACGATGACATGATGTAGACAAGATCTATTCATGTAGGAATAGACCCCTTCTTGTTATCCTTAATGTCAACGATACATGCGTGCCTTGCTGCCCCTTCTGTCACTGGGAAAGGACACCGCAAGATCGAACCCATCACAAAGCACCTCTTCCCATGGCAAGAAAAATCGATCTAGTCGGCCTAACTAAACCAAAGATTCGAAGAAGAAATACGAGGCTATAAGTAATCATGCATATAAGATATCAAAGAAGACTCAAATAATATTCATGGATAGAAATTGATCATGAACACAAAATTCATCGGATCCCAACAAACACACCGCAAAAGTTTACATGAAATAGATCTCCAAGAGACCATTGTATTGAGAATCAAAAGTGGGAGAGAAAGCCATCTAGGTACTACCTACGGACCCGTAGGTCTATGGTGGACTACTCACGCATCATCGGAGAGGCACCTATGAAGAAGATGAACCCCTCCGTGATGGTGTTAGATTGGATCTTGAGGCTTTGGAACTTGCGGCGGCTGGATGTGTTTTTCGTCGACTCCCCTAGGGTTTTCTGAATATTTGGGTATTTATAGGCATCAGAGGCGGTGGAGGGGGGGCCCCGTGGAGGGCACAACCCATCAGGGCCCGCCGGGGGCCCCCTGGCACGCCCTGGTGGGTTGTGGCCTCCACAACCCACCTCTTTGGTACTTCTTTGGCCCACTGGGTGTCTTCTGGTCCAAAAAAAATCTCCAAAAAGTTTCGTCGCGATTGGACTCCGTTTGGTACTGATATTCTGCGAAGTAAAAAACAAGCAAAAACAACAACTGGCACTTTGGCACTATGTCAATAGGTTAGTCCCAAAAAATGATATAAAATTGTTATAAAGTAATTGTAAAACATACAAGAATGATAATATAACAGCATGGAACAAGCAAAAATTATAGATACGTTGGAGACGTATCAGCATCCTAAGCTTAATTCCTACTCGTCCTCGAGTAGGTAAATGATAAAAATAGAATTTTTGATGTGGAATGCTGCCTATCACGTTCATCTCATATTATTTTCTTTGTAGCATGGACATTTGGACTTTTAGATGATTCAAAGCAATAGTCTAGTTTTAACATAATGACGTCAATACTCAAGCATGCCAATAAGCAACCATGTCTTTCAAAATATCAACAATAAAGAAAGTTATCCCTAGACCATCATGCTCAATCATTGATACATTCATGACACACACTCAAATATTAGCTATACCCAATGCTCAAGTACGATCATAGTGACCCCTAGTTGGTGCTTTATAAGAGAAGATGGAGACTCAAAGTAAAAATAAAAATTGCATAAAGTAAATGGATAGCCCCTTCGCAGAGGGAAGTAGGGATTTGTAGAGGTGCCAGAGCTCAAAGTTTTAAATTGAGAGAGAAAAATATTTTGAGTGGCATGCCTTTCCTATCAACGAAAACGACAAAGTAGCTCACAATACTTTCCATGCTAGATATATCATAGGCGGTTCCCAAACAGAAAATAAAGTTTATTCCTTTTTCCACCATTCTTTTACTTTCCATGGCGGGCCGTATCCACGGTTGCCTTCCATACCAACACTTTCCAAGGAATTTATTATTTGACAACATAAAGTAAATATTTTTTTCTTTTTCATTTCGGGAATGGGCATCCCTATTACCGCCGCACTCTCATGCAATGACAAGTGAATAAACACTCATCTTGAGAATAACACATCTAGCATGGAAAAATATTGGATACTCCCCATCGTTTCATGAGAGGTACGAGCACACAAAAGAGAAAATTTATTTTGAAATTTAGAGATGGCACATACAAATTTGCTTGGAATGGCATGGAAATACCGCATATAGGTAGGTATGGTGGACTCATAAGGCAAAACTTGGTTCAAGGATTTTGGATGCACAAGTAGTATTTCTACTTAGTACAAATGGAGGCTAGCAAATAGATTGAGAAGCAACCAAACCAAGAAACGAAAATTCACATAAGCGAGCATTGAGCCTAACTAATACCGAATAATGCACCATAAGTAGGCTGTAACTTCATTGCATAACTATTGACTTTCGTACTTGCATAGGGAATCACAAACCGTAACACCAATATTCCTACTAAAGCATAATTACTCACTAACATGACTCACATATTACTATCATCATGTTTGAAAACTATTACAAGGAATCAAGTTTAATTTGTCCAATGATCTTCATGAAAGTTTTTATTATATCCTCCTTGGATATCTATCACTTTGGGACTAGTTTCATATATTGCCATTGCTTTTTGACAAGCCCAAACAAATTTAAGTGAAGCACATGAGCATAAAGATTTCATCTCTCAAAAAGGTATAAGTGAAGCATGAGAGGATTTCTTCAAAATTTACTAACTCTCAAATTAATCTAAGTGAAGCATGAGAGTATTTCTACCAAAATTTCCAAGCACACCATGCTCAAAAAGATATAAGTGAAGCACTAGAGCAATTCTATAGCTCAAAAAGTTTAAGTGAAGCATATAGAGCAATTCTAACAAATCATAGCATAATTTTGGCTTTCTCAAATAGGTGTGTCCAGCAAGGATACAAATGACAAACTAACACGCAAACCAAGCAAAGACTCAAATGATACAAGACGCTCCAAGCAAAACTCATGATATGTGACGAATAAAAATATGGGATAATTAATTTGGTGCCCTTAATTGGGTCACACTCGGCAGGTTTACCCCTAGTTTCCGAAAACACTCGTTCCCGCCCAAACCACTTTGCTTCTCTTATACTTTTGCCCTTTGACCGTTTGACCATCACTTTGAAAACTTCATAAAAAATCATACTAACTCAGAAAAATTCAAATAAGATATCAAAATGTTCAGAGAAACATAGTCTATATGTGCATGTCATTCGCATTCACAAAAAAAATGTTGGAAAGTCCCCATTTGAGTTTGAGTTTAAGTCAAGAATGGGGACTTTCCAACATTTTTGTCAAGAATGCAAATGGGATGCACATATAGGTGATGTTTCTGTGAATATTTTGATATCTTATTTTAATTTTTCTGAGTTAGTATGAATATTTCATGAAGTTTTCAAAGTGACGGTCAAATGGTCAAAGGGCAAAAGCATAAGCGAAGCAAATTGGTTTGGGCAGGAACGAGTGTTTTCGAAAACTAGGGGTAAACCTGCTGAGTGTGACCCAACTAGGGGCATAATTTCAATTATCCCTATAAATATAGCTCCACGTAAAATACCGATGGTCGTTAGAAGAAAGAGGGGATGCCACTCGGGGGCATCCCCAAGCTTAGTTGCTTGTTTCTCTTTGGATATATGTCGGCGGTGCTGTCGCATCCCCAAGCTTAGGCTCTTTTCACTCATTATTCCTTCATCCATCATGATCTCACCCAAAACTTGAAAACTTCAATCACACAAAACTCAACAAAATCTTCGTGAGATCCGTTAGTATAATAAAGCAAATCACTACTTTAGGTGCTGTTTCAAACCCATTAATATTTTGTTATTGCATTATACCTACCGTATTTTAACTTTACCATGGCTCATACCCTTCAATATAACCCATAGATTCATCAAAACAAGCACACAATGCATCGAAAACAGAATCTGTCTTAAACAGAACAGCCTGTAGTAATCTGTACTCTAACCATAGTTCTGTAAGTCTAAAAATTCTGAAAAAATTGTACAACATAAAGAATTTGTATAGAAACACTGTGTTAAAATTTCAGCTCAAGATCACGTTCCAGTAAAAAAATGAAAATTCAAATACTGGACGCAAAGTTTCTGTTTCAGATTCAGCATCGCTTCTACTCATCTTATGGCTTCTACTCCAAAAGGCTCTACTTGGCACAAACACTAAATAAAACATAAAAACACAATCATAACAGAGGCATAATTGTGTCAACACTCAAAAACAGAAAGTAAAAAGCAAAAATAAATTTATTCATTGGGTTGCCTCCGAACAAGCGCTATCGTTTTACGCCCCTAGCTAGGCATAACGCATAGTTTCAAGTATTGTCATCTTTGGTTTTGGATCCATAGGATGCTCTCATGATTGATTAAGATGGTGGATTAATTCTTTTTCTAGGGAAGTGTTCCATACCCTTTCTTAGAGGAAATTGAAAACGAATATTGCCTTCTTTCATATCAATCACGGCACCTATTGTGCGTAAAAACGGTCTACCAAGTATAATGGGGCAAGACGGATTGCAATCAATATCAAGCACAATAAAATCTATGGGCACATAGTTCCTATTTGCAAGAATAAGAACATCATTAATTCTTCCCAAAGGTTTTTTAATAGTAGAATCCGCCAAGTGCAAATTAAGAGAACATTCTTCAATATTGGTGAGACCAAGCACATCACATAAAGATTTCGGAATCGTGGAAACACTAGCACCCAAATCACATAAAGCAAAGCACTCATAGGTTTTGATCTTGACTTTAATAGTAGGTTTCCACTCATCATGTAATTTTCTAGGAATAGAAATTTCCAACTCCGACTTTTCTTCAAAAGATTTCATCTTGGCATCAACGATATGTTTAGTAAAAGCTTTATTTTGTTCATAAGCATGGGGTGAATTCCACATGGATTGCAACAAAGAAATACATTCAATCAAAGAGCAACTATCATAATTAAAGTCTTTGCAATCCAAAATAATGGGCACATCACTAGTTAAAGTTTTGACCTCTTCAAACCCACTTTATCAAAATTTTCACCCTCCAAATTATTGGGACGCCTTCTAGCTAGAGTTGACTCTACTTCAGTCCCTTTATCATCAATTTTAATACTCCCTCCATTTCTAAATATAGGGTGTATAGTTTTTGGCACGGAAATTAAAGAACACACGTGGAGGGAAAATTTCACAAGTTTTGGGCAAGATTACACGTGACTAATTGACATCAGAAAATAGAAGAGCTTGCCTTATATAAGGAAATGCAATCAAATCCCTAAAAAAATTATCCAAACGAGTGGTGCAACGCAATACACCTTATATTTCGGACTTTTTCTCAAAAATCTATACACCTTATATCAAGGAACGGAGGGAGTATTACTAAACAAGGAATCAATAGAAGTAACACCAATCACTTTAAGATCTTCATCTTTTTTATCCTCTAGGGAGATCGGTTTGGCGGCCATTTGATTTATTAAAGTGGGTTGTGCATCGGAGATTTTACCAAGAAAATTTAAGCATGAGTATATTTAGATTGAAGATTACAAACTTCTCTACTTATATCATCAAGTTGTTTTGTTATGGCATCTAGCACGGTAGAGTGTTCCCTAAGCTCATCGGTAAAATACCTATTATGCTCAAATTGCGTAGTCATATATTCCTTAGTACTTTTCTCAATTTCAAGAAAAATATTGGGGTTAGGAACATCATAGTACTTCCTTCGAGGCATCATGACAGCACAAACAAGATTGCAAGCAAGCAAGAGATCTGACGAGAAGAAGGCAAATGAAAAAGAGGGCGAATAAAAGGATAAATTGGTGAAGTGGGGGAGAGGAAAATGAGAGGCAAATGGCAAATAATGTAATTGCAAGGAGATGAGATTTGTGATTAGGAACCTGGTAGATGATGATGGACTCTCCTCGACGCCAGAGATTGGCATGTAGAAGAGACCGCCTCCTCCCCGGTAATGGTGCCAGAAATTCCTTTGACGTGGCTTGAGACTGCGTCGGTATTTCTCCAAAGAGGAAGGGATGATGCAGCACAGCGACGGTAAGTATTTCCCTCAGTTATGAAACCAAGGTTATCGAACCAGTAGGAGGATCACCACCACCCAGTAAGCAGCACCTGCACACAAATAACAAATACTTGCAACCCGACGCGAAAGAGAGGTTATCAATCTCTCTACGGTAAAAAGATAGATTAGGTAATGATAGATAGGAGAGATAGATCTCTCAAGAACACAAAATAAAAAGAGCAAATAAAAAGTGCAGCAATATATTTTTAGGTTTTTGGTTTAGTAGATCTGAAAACAAAGAGGCAAAAAGATAGATCGGAAAGCAATATGTTGGAAAAGTAGACCCGGGGGCCATAGATTTCACTAGTGGCTTCTCTCATGAGTATAGCACACGGTGGGTGAAAAAATTACCATTGCAATTGATATAATATCAAATAATCATGACAATATCCAAGGCGATGATCATTATATAGGCATCACGTCCAAGATAAGTAGACCGACTCCTGCCTGCATCTACCACTATTACTCCACACATCGACCGCTATCCAGCATGCATCTAGTGTATTAAGTTCATGGAAAAACGGAGTAGTGCAATAAGAACGATGACATGATGTAGACAAGATCTATTCATGTAGGAATAGACCCCATCTTGTTATCCTTAATGACAACGATACATGCGTGCCTTGCTGCCCCTTCTGTCACTGCGAAAGGACACCGCAAGATCGAACCCATCACAAAGCACCTCTTCCCATGGCAAGAAAAATCGATCTAGTCGGCCTACCTAAACCAAATATTCGAAGAAGAAATACGAGGCTATAAGTAATCATGCATATAAGAGATAAAATAAGACTAAAATAATATTCATGGATAGAAACTGGTCAGGAACTCAAAATTCATCGGATCCCAACAAACACACCGCAAAAGTTTACATCCAATAGATCTCCAAGAGACCATTATATTGAGAATCAAAAGAGAGAGAGAAAGCCATATAGCTATTGCCTACGGACCAGTAGGTCTATGGTGGACTACTCACGCATCATCAGAGAGGCACCTATGGAGAAGATGAACCCCTCCGTGATGGTGTTAGATTGGATCTTGAGGCTCTGGAACTTGCGGCGGCTTGATGTGTTTTTCGTAGACTCCCCTAGGGTTTTCTGAATATTTGGGTATCTATAGGCGTCAGAGGCGGTGGAGGGGGGGCCCGTGGACGGCACAACCCATCAGGGCAAGCCGGGGGCCCCCTGGCGCGCCCTGGTGGGTTGTGGCCTCCACAGCCCACCACTTTGGTACTTCTTTGGCCCACTGGGTGTCTTCTGGTCCAAAAAAAATCTCCAAAAAGGTTCGTCGTGATTGGACTCCATTTGGTACTGATATTCTGCGAAGTAAAAAACAAGCAAAAACAACAACTGGCACTTTGGCACTATGTCAATAGGTTAGTCCCAAAAAATGATATAAAATTGTTATAAAGTAATTGTAAAACATCCAAGAATGACAATATAACAGCATGGAACAAGCAAAAATTATAGATACGTTGGAGACTTATCACCGGGCTCCTCCGAAACCCTCCGGGGCCTTCTAGAACCTTCCAGAAGCTTCCGGAAGCTTCCCGGTACAATACCGGTAAAACCCGAAACTTTTCCGGTAGCCAAAATATGACTTCCCAGATATAAATCTTTACCTCCGGACCATTCCGGATCTCCTCGTGACGTCCGGGACTCCGAACAACATTCGGTCACCAACGTGAATATCCTAATACTACTCTAGCGTCACCGAACGTTAAGCGTGCGGACCCTACGGGTTCGAGAATCATGTGGACATGACCGAGACACCTCTCCGGTCAATAAGAAATAGCGGGACCTGGATGCCCATATTGGTTCCCACATATTCCACGAAGATCTTTATCGGTCGAACCACGATGCCAAGGATTCAATCAATCCCGTATGCAGTTCCCTTTGTCCATCGGTATGTTATATGCCCGAAATTCGATCGTCGGTATCTCCATACCTAGTTCAATCTCGTTACCGGCAAGTCTCTTTACTCATTCCGTAATACAAGATCCCGTGACTAACTCCTTAGTCACATTGCTTGCAAGCTTCTTGTGATGCTGTATTACCGAGTGGGCCCAGAGATACCTCTCCATCATACGGAGAGACAAATCCCAGTCTCGATCCATGCCAACCCAACAGACACCCTCAGAGATACCTGTAGAGCACCTTTATAGTCACCCAGTTACGTTGCGACGTTTCATACACACAAGGCATTCCTCTGGTGTCAGGGAGTTGCATGATCTCATGTCTGTAGGAACAGATACTTGACATGAATAAAGCAGTAGCAATAAACTAACACGATCAAATGCTATGCTCACGGTTGGGTCTTGTCCATCAGATCATTCTCCTAATGATGTGATCCCGTTATCAAATGACAACTCATGTCTATGGCCAGGAAACCTTGACCATCTTTGATCAATGAGCTAGTCTAGTAGAGGCTCACTAGGGACACAGTGTTGTCTATGTATCGACACATGTATCTGAGTTTCCGATCAATACAATTCTAGCATGGATAATCAACGATTATCATGAACAAGGAAATATGATAATAACCAATTTATTATTACCGCAGGCGCAGGTTATTCCCCCCTTTTTTGCAAATTATGTGACACTCACAGGCAGGCCCCACCTGTCAGTGACTAATACGTCTCCAACGTATCTACTTTTCCAAACAATTTTGCTCTGGTTTTGACCTCTAATTTGCATGATTTGAATGAAACTAACCCGGACTGACACTGTTTTCAGCAGAACTACCTTGGTGTTATTTTTGTGTAGAAATAAAAGTTCTCGGAATTGGACGAAACTTTTTGTGAATTATTTTTGGGATTTATGATGAACTATGGAGCAAAGAACTGCCGGAGGGCGTGTACCAGGGGGCCACCACACATCAGGGCGCGCCCCCTAGGCTGCGTCTTGATGGCTTGTGGGGCCCTCGAGGCTCCTCCGACCCTAATTCCAGTCCTATAAAATCACATCTTCGGAGAAAAAAATCAGAGAGAAGATTTCACCGCGTTTCACGAGACGGAGCCGCCGCCACCTCCCGTGCTTCCTCGGGAGGGCTGATCTGGAGTCCGTTTGGGGCTCCGGAGAGGGGAAATCATCGCCGTCGTCATCACCAACCCTTCTCCATCAACACCGCCATGATGCCCACCATCGGGAGTGAGTAATTCCTTTGTAGGCTTGCTGGACGGTGGTGGGATTGGATGAGATTGATCATGTAATCGAGTTAAGTTTGATAGGGCTTGATCCCTAGTATCCACTATGTTCTGAGATTGACGTTGCTATGACTTTGCTATGCTTAATACTTGTCACTAGGGCCCGAGTTCCATGATTTCAGATATGAACCTATTATGATTTCATGAATATAAGAGTGATTTGGATCCTATCTTGCAAGTTGTATGCACCTATTACGTGTCTTGATCCGCATACCCCAAGGTGACAATAATTGGGATTCTTTCCGGTGATTGCCGTAGTTTGAGGAGTTCATGTATTTACCATGTGTTAATGCTTTGTTTCGGTTCTCTATTAAAAGGAGGCCTTAATATCCCTTAGTTTCCAATAGGACCCCGCTGCCACAAGAGGGTAGGACAAAAGATGTCATGCAAGTTCTTATCGCAAGCACGTATGACTATATACGGAATACGTGCCTACATTATATTGATGAATTGGAGCTAGTTCTGTGTCGCCCTAGTGTGCAACTGTTATATGATCAATGTCATCTAAATCATTATCCATCACCGATCCACGTGCCTACGCTTTACATATACTGAATCTTGCTAAGTTACTATTGATACTGCTACTGTCAAAACTGCTACAAAATTGCTGCTGTTACTACTACTATTACTTTGCTACTACTATTTGCCGTGCTACTAAATCTTTGCTGCAGAGAGATATCCCAGGTGCGGTTGAATTGACAACTCAACTGTCAAGGCCAATAAATATTCTTTGGCTCCCCTTGTGTCGAACCAATAAATTAGGGTGAAATACTACCCGTGAAGACTGTAGCGATCCCCTATACTTGTGGGTTATCAAGACCTTTTTCTGGCGCCGTTGCCAGGGACCATAGCTCTATTTTTGTGTTAACTTGAGGATATCCAATTTCCACTATGAAGAATCTGAAAGATAATCGAACTAAGATC
The DNA here is from genome assembly GCA_039707655.1 of Elymus sibiricus. Taxonomy (NCBI): domain Eukaryota; kingdom Viridiplantae; phylum Streptophyta; class Magnoliopsida; order Poales; family Poaceae; genus Elymus; species Elymus sibiricus. The sequence continues at coordinate 399,808,416 of CM077667.1, forward strand.
GTCCCCTCTCGCACGAGAGGAGGTAAGGAACTACCATCTAGCTCTGCTTTTGATCCACCTACTGTTTTGAATCAGCTTGTTACATCACCACCTGTTGATCGTCCTGATATGTCACATGAACTTGATTATGCTACCTCTAAAATTAATGATGATACTATTGCTACACATGTTGAAACTGAAATTGTGCCACTGAATGAAGTGCTTGATGCTCATATTGCTAGAGCTAGGGAACTTGAAAATGCTGAAACTGATGAGGATTTTGAATCACCTATTACACCTCGCTCTCCTAATAGATACGAATTGGCTCATGTACCTGAAGTCTATGTCATGGATAAGGAAACAACTAGTGACTTCTTTGCTTGTGAAAATAGAGATGACTTGAAAAAACTACTATGCAAACTGAAAGAAAAATCTATGATGGAGAAAATGAAATATGATCCTAAATTTGCTACTTCTCCTATATTTGTTACTGATAAGGATTACGAGTTCTCTGTAGACCGTGAGTTAATTCCTATAGTAGATTCTGATCCTTTCCACGGTTATGAAAATGAAACCGTTGTCGAACACCTTATGAAACTAAATGATATTGCTGCTCTATTTACCAATGATGAAAAGATACGCTACTATTATATCATGATGCTTGTTCCTTTCTCGCTAAAAGGAGAGGCTAAGTATGTTGGGTTCTACCGTAGGTGCATCACATGCTAATTAAAAATTTCCTACACGCAGAACATCCAAGAACATGCTACGGAGATGGATCACAGCTCATTACCACTAGACGCGTAGTGCCGTGCAGCGGAAGTAGAGTTGGGGCAGCGCGTTCGCGTGGTCCGTCTCCTCCTCGTATGATCTTCCTGGAACAGCTGATCCGATCTCCCTCGCGCAGCCGGTCGCCGGATCCCACGTACAGGTTCGCCTGAGCGACGCAAGTGCATCGCCTCTAATGGTATCCGCACGTGCAGGAGGAACACCGTGCGGCGGACTGCTAGGTCCGATCACACAGTCGGCAACGGGAAGTGGAGGTGGCTAGTTGCAACACATGCAAAGCCCTAATGACGGCGCCGAAGCGATCAACCAGATGGGTGTGCCGCACCTCCATTATATATAGGCATCCGGCGCGGGCTCAACTCTTGGGCCTCGCACGGATCCTAAAGCCCACGTGTTCCTTCCCTTAAGCGCGCGACCCCTTAGGTTCTCATTCACTTGGTCGCGAGTCAGATCACATCAGACTCGACTAGTCGGTAGCGGCCTCTAGCAAAACGTGCCGACTCCAAGTGTCCGGTGAAGCTGGTTAGGCGAACATGTACATCACATTTCTGTTCCCTTTGCCACACGATATAAGTTGTCATGCTCAAGGCGACATGGTCATCCTTGTGCAGCACGACCTCTTTCTCGTTCCGATGAATCTGACCAACACTTCCGATTATCTCATAATCCTCATCGCATGGCCATGCTTATCCAGGTCGGATCACCCGAGGGGCCCAGAGTATATCTCTCCTCATCGGAGGGGCAAATCCCATCTTACTCGACCACGTCTCGCAGCATGAGTCTGGACAAGCCCGAAACCTACCTTTATAACTACCATGTCACGGAGTAGCGTTTGGTCAGCCCAAAGCAAGTCTATCACCATCCCGAGTACATGCGCCAGCTCAGGTCTTAGGACATAGAACGTATGTTGTACTAGAGACTCACAGATGACCTATCGCTGCGTCTCATCGTTGGGTCTGTCCAACTCAGACCTTATCTCGACTCGGATCCGACTACGTCGAATCCGACCAGATCTTTCTGAGTCCATATTATCCGGCTAGCATCCAATGCTACATGGTCAGTGAGACCGGACCATCCACCATGTCATAAGATAGTCTAACTGGTTGTGCGTCCACACAGCCCTTTCGACTAGGGACCATTTAGGACAGTTATCATACAATGCATAGTCTCACAAACAAGTCACGTACTTGTTAATACACATCACTGATAATGTCCAAGGACTATCTTTATTCATAAACACATAGGAAATATCATCATACATGATTGCCTCTAGGGCATATCTCCAACAAAGGAATGGTTTGTTTCTCTTGCTCCTGGTTGTATGCGTAGTCCCCAGGATATGCTCCATTATTTTTCTTCAAAATATTTTCCTGCTCATAAGAAACAAGCTGCCTTACAAGAAATATTTAACTTTGTGCAAATTGAAGAAGAGAATCTCCCTCAAGCTTGGGGGAGGCTTCTCCGGTTGCTTAGAGCTTTGCCTGATTGTCCTCTTAAGAAAAATGAAATTCTTGACATCTTTTATAATGGACTAACCGATGCTTCTAGGGACTTCCTAGATAGTTGTGCTGGTTGTGTTTTCAGGGAAAGAACTGTCAGTCAAGCTGAAGAATTATTGAATAACATATTGCAAAATGCCGATGATTGGACACTTCCAGAACCACCTCCGGAACCTATTCAGAAGAAGAGAGGTATTCTATTCCTCAACCCTGAAGATATGCAAGAAGCAAAAAGATCTATGAAGGAGAAAGGTATTAAAATTGAAGATATCAAGAAACTACCACCTATTTAAGAAATACATGGACTTGATAACCTGACACAGGTAGTAGAGGTAAACTCTCTCCGTTCCTTAGTGAAAACAATATACCTTACACCAAGTTTCCTGAACAATGCATGGATGAATATGACAATTATGTTGTTAAGCAAGAACACTTGAATAACTATGTTAAGGATCAATTGAGACGTAATGCTATGATGATAGACCGCTTAAGTGACTTGATGTTTAGAATTGCTAATGATGTAAAAGGTCTAGGTAAACATGCTTCTATGGTTCACACCCAACTAGACCAAGTTGCTAAGTCACAAAATGATTTGCTTGCTGAAATAAATAATAATATGAATGATCATGTTGTTAGAGTACTGACTAGGGGAGGTCATATGACCCAAGAACCTCTCTATCCAGAAGGTCATCCTAAAAGAATAGAACATGATTCTTAGATAATTAATGAACATGCACCTAATTCCTCTAATAAGAAAAAGAAGAAGAAAAAGGATATGAACTTGCATACTTCTAGTGAACCTGTTATAGAAACACCCACTGAGAAACACAATGATGTTTCTATTTCTGATGCTGAGACACAATCTGGTAGTGAACATGCACCTAGTGATAATGAAAAGGAAGATGAAAGTAATACTATGCATGTGGATGCTCCACCAGATATTAATAAAGAAAATGATGATGATGTAGAGATAGAACCTGCGAAGGATCTTGATAACCCACCTCCTAAAAATAAATGTTATGATAAGAGAGATTTTGTTGCTAGAAAACATGGAAGGGAAAGAGAGCCATGGGTTCAAAAACCCATGCCATTACCTCGTAAGCCTTCTAAGAATAAGGATGATGAAGATTTTGAACACTTTGCTGAAATGATTAGACCCGTCTTTTTGCGTACTCGTCTGACCGATATATTGAAAATGCCTCCGTATGCTAAGTATATGAAGGATATTATTACCAACAAAAGAAAGATACCCAAAACTGAAATTGCTACTATGCTTGCCAATTATTCTTTTGATGGAGGAATACCTAAGTAGCTAGGAGATCCTGGCATACGCACAATACCTTGCTCTATTAAAAGAAATTATGTTAAAATTGCTTTATGTGATTTAGGGGCCGGTGTTAGTGTTATGCCTTTCTCCCTTTATAAAAGACTTGATTTGAGTAAGCTTACACCTACCGAGATATCTTTGCAAATGGCTCACAAATCCACCGCTTTACCTATTGGAATTTGCGAGGACGTTCCTGTTGTGGTTGCAAATGTTACTATCTTGACAGACTTTGTTATTCTTGATATGACAATATGTCGATTATCCTTGGTAGAACATTCTTAAATACTGTAGGGGTTGTTATTGATTGCAATAAAAGCAAGGTTACCTTTCACGTCAATGGCAAGCAACCTACCGTTCATTTTCCGAAGAAGCAAACTTTGGTTAATAATATTAATGTCATTGAGCCTACTCCCACGATTATCATTGGAAGTTTTGCAATTCCTCTACCTACTGTCAAGAAGAAATATTATAATTTATTGTCGCGGAGATGCAAATCCCCATTGAGGTAACCTAGTGATATACGAAAATTCTTCACTTGCATGTTAACCGGAAACGGTTGTTAATAAGACTTGATCAACCTTATTAATGAATCCTTTTCGGAAGGCATGTGATTGATGAATTTAGTACTCACAATTCTCTGTATCAAAAGTTTATCGTCTGTTATTTTCAGTTTACATAAAATAAATTAGCATGATTTTCCGTTTTTCTGTTTTTCCCGTGCGTAGAAAAATGCCAGAAAATAAAAAGTCTTAGTTTTCCACCAAATTTTAACATGAATTTTTCTAGATTAAATAAAAAATTGGCATAAAAAATAACAGCAGGGGACTGCACCTGTGGGGTACCACACATCAGGGCGCGACCCCCCTAGGCCGCACCCTGATGGCTTGTGGGGCCCACAGGGCCCCCCTGCCTTATCCCTTCGTCCCACTCTCCCTCCTACCTCCAGCAATAATTTCCTATCCATCTCTCTCATGTGTTCTTCACCCAAAAAGTGAAATTATCGATCTCTTTGCTCGAAACTCCGTTTCTGAAACTGTTTTGAGGAATTGTTCCTTGGAAAATGAATTTCTTGAGGAAATGTTCCTCACGCCAGAGCCCAAAGGGAGTTGCTAGGAGAACTCAGGACCGTGACATCAACCTTATTCGCAACATGGAGGTTAGGCCATGTGAATGGCCACATACACCCTTCATGAACAAAGCGGGTTTCTATGAAGAGTTCACGCAATTCATTGCAAATGCCGGGCTGGCCAACTTCCTCGCAGATAAGTGTGTCCAACACTACGACCTTACCCATACATTTACGCAAGGATTTCGTTATCAATCGCATGCTTCCAGAGTGTTATTTAAACTTTATGATAAGTCCTTTAGCATGACTCTAGAAGATTTCTCTATTGCTTGCAAACTTCCACTTTGGGGTTCGACCGAGAAACCTTCAAAAACTGATTATAATAAGTTTCTCGAGAGTCTATGCATTGGAGAAAGATAGGGGAGTAACACAGGTAAGAATTAAAAGCATACGGTTTCCCTCTGTTCATTTATTTGCACTGTTTAATGGGAAATGCGTAGTAGGAAAACAAAATTATAGTACCTTATCTGCCCCTGATTTAAGCCGCATTCACACTGCTGTAACTGGTGAACAACACTATAACTTTGGTACAATTGTTGCTCGAAGGCTGAATTCTAACTCTAGCAATGGTGATTTGTATGGAGGAATTTATGCCTCCCGCGTAGCTGCAAAGATGGGAGTGTCGTCTCAAACTAATGATCCTATCATGCCTGAAAGATATTTAGACTTTGACGCTATGCGTTATCATGGGTTTATTGTAAACCGCGCTAGGGGTTATGAGTATAATTTAATATTTGAGAAATATACGCCTATGCCTGTCACTTTGCCTACACCTGCCCTCTTTGATTTTCAGGCTCGACAGTGTTATTATGTTCTTGAGGAGGAGGTGCGGGAATACAAAGATCAGTGGAAGCTACTCGTTTAGCGGAGGGGCGGCCAGGAACACCTCCACAAGTTATCATTTTATCGATTTTCTAGACTATCAGTGGTGGTCACCAAGCTAGGCTAACGCCTAAGCTTGGGGGAGTACGTATTTCTCACCGACATTACATTCATGTTCACACATTTCATACAAATTGTCGGTGTTCATCCTCTTTCATTGTGTATCCATATTAGTTTTATTTTTCCGCTTTCTTCTCGTGTGTTTGAAAAACTTTGGAAAACCCAAAAATATTTCTCGCTTCTTTTCAGTTTTCTTTTCCCGTTTTAATTATCTTAGTACTAAAAAGAAAAACCAAAAAGATTTCCTTTGCATGTTGGGAGCTTTCCCGTGTAAATAATTTTTCTCGTTCTTGTTTTCCCTTAGTTTATTTGCTTGCTTGAGAAAAACAAAAACTCCAAAAATATTTCAGTGTGTTTCTCTGAATTTCTTTTCTTTTTGTTGAGTCCTTGAAAGGAGAAGACCACGATGAAAATGTTGAGTGGCTCTTATACGCTTTATTGTTGATCTCACAGAGAGCCAATATTACCTTGTCTTCTCCTTTGTCCAAAACTGCCCTGCGGGTTCCAGCTTAGTCCACGGTATTCTTGCACTATTATTATTATGGGTTTTTTACATCTGTGCCCCTAGTTCCTTAGTTGTACTCATTCATCCCCACGCTCCTAACTTTTGCTCACTTTTCCCCACTCCCTTGTCCGAAACTCTCACGAATGGTCACAACGGAGGATGTCGTCGGGTCAATGGTTTGACCGTTAACTCTGACGAGTGGGGCCGTGTCATAAGGGCAACTCCAAATCGCCCGCCCACGTCCGCTTGGGGCAAAATGGACAGACGGGCCGTCGCCTCGGGGACGCGTGGCGGCGTCCCACCTACCCTCACCGCCCAAAGTAAATGCGCACGCGCGATGGGCCCCGATCGTCAACCACCCATCTTTGGGTTGTCGTCCTTCTTTAAACCCATGGACCGGCCAGTCCACACTCCACAGTAGCTTCCGCTTCCAAAGCCAATCATGCCCCCTCCACCCCCAGCAGGATCTAGAAACCCTAGCCCGCCACCGTCGCTATGACCTGCCCGTGGTCCGGCAATGGGAAGCACGGCCATGAGGCCGGCTCATCCCCTGCTAGGCTCCGCTCCAGTCGCTCTAGGAGCCCACCACCACCACCACCTGCTCCCCCTGCTCCGCCCGCATCTGCAATCCGTCCGCCAGATGCCCCGCAGCGCGCGCGCTCGTACGTCGGCGCAGAAATATCCTGGAGGTACTTGGAGACGGCGATGCCATTGCCTTGGGGAGATGCCCACCTCCCCAACAACTGGCACCTGTCCGCGGATCGGGTGCCAATCTCTCTGGTGCCGGTGAGCGGCCGCACCCTCCGTGAGGAGATCGACCGACGTCGCGCGCGCCTGCCTCCTGATCTCCTCCATGACCCAAGGTACGACATAAACTCGCCGATCTGGGATACGTGGCTCCGCGATGAGCACGACCTACGGCGACAGTCATTTTTTGCCAGTCGTCCACCTAGCCCACATCGACGACGTGCTGCTAGCCCGCCCCAAGCGCACGGTCGTAGGCGTGTCTGCGGCCTCACGCCGACACCATCTCCATCCACGTCACTGATACGTCTCCAACGTATCTATAATTTTTGATTGTTCCATGCTATTATATTATCTGTTTTGGATGTTTTATATGCATTAATATGCTATTTGATATTATTTTTGGGACTAACCTATTAATCTAGAGCCTAGTGCCAGTTTCTGTTTTTCCCTTGTTTTTGAGTATTGCAGATAAGGAATATTAAACGGAGTCCAAACGGAATAAAATCTTCGGAATGATTCTTCTTGGACCAGAAGAAACCCAGCAGACTTGGAGACGACGGCAGGAGACCTGCCATGGAGTCACAAGCCACCAGGGCGCGCCCTAGGGGGGGGGCTGGCTTGTGGCCCCACGGCAGCCCTCCTAACCCTATTCTTCGGCCTATAAATTCCCAAATATTCCCTGGATACCAAAAAGAGCCACGAAAATACTTTTCCTCCATCGGAAGCCTCTGTTCCCGTGAGATCCAATCTTGGAGCCTTTTCCGGTAACCTGCCGGAGGGGGATTCGATCACGGAGGGCATCTACATCAACTCCATTGCCCCTCCGATGATGCGTGAGTAGTTTACCACAGACCTTCGGGTCCATAGCTAGTAGCTAGATGGCTTCTTCTCTCTCTTTGTTCTTCAATACCATGTTCTTCATGATCTTCATGAAGATCTATCCGATGTAATACTCTTTTGCGGTGTGTTTGTCGAGATCCGATGAATTGTGGGTTTATGATCAGCTTATCTATGAATATTATTTGAATCTTCTCTGAATTCTTATATGCATGATTTCATATCTTTGCAAGTCTCTTCGAGTTATTGGTTTGGTTTGGCCAACTAGATTGGTAATTCTTGCAATGGGAGAAGTGCTTAGTTTTGGGTTCAATCTTGCGGTGTCCTCACCCAGTGACAAAGTAGGGGTAGCGAGGCACGTATTTGTATTGTTGCCATCGAGGATAAAAAGATGGGGTTTTCATCATATTGCTTGAGTTTATCCCTCTACATCATGTCATCTTACCTAATGCGTTACTCTGTTCTTCATGAACTTAATACTCTAGATGCAGGCAGGAGTCGGTCGATGTGTGGAGTAATAGTAGTAGATGCAGAATCTTTTCGGTCTACTTGACACGGACGTGATGCCTATATGCATAATCATTGCCTTGGATATCATCATAATTATTCGCTTTTCTATGAATTGCTCGACAGTAATTTGTTCACCCACCGTATTATTTTCCTTCATGAGAGAAGCCTCTAGTGAAACCTATGGCCCCCGGGTCTATTTTCCATATTATATTTTCAGATCTATAAACCAAAAATACCAAAAATACTTCGCTGCATTATTTTTACTTTTGTTTTACTTTACGTTCTAGCAATATTTTATATCTATCTCTATCAGATATCATCCTTGCAAATAACCATGAAGGGATTGACAACCCCTTTATAGCGTTGGGTGCAAGTGTTTGATTATTTGTGTAGGTACATCTATTGGGGACTTGCTTGTATCTCCTACTGGATTAATACCTTGGTTCTCAACAACTGAGGGAAATACTTATCTACTTTGCTGCATCACCCTTTCCTCTTCAAGGGAAAACCAACGCATGCTCAAGAAGTAGCAAGAAGGATTTCTGGCGCCGTTGCCGGGGAGATCTACATCAAGCCTACCAAGTACCCATCACAAACTCATCTCTTGCATTTACATTATTTGCCATTTGCCTCTCGTTTTCCTCTCCCCCATTTCTAAAACGATTTTCAGAAAAACCAAAAAGATTTGCCTTTTTATTCCCCCTTCTTCCGTTCGTCTTTTCGTTTGTTTTTCGTTTGCTTGTGTGCTAGATTGCTTGCTTTGTCACGATGACTCAAGAGAATACCAAGTTGTGTGACTTCTCCAATACTAATAATAATGATTTTATTAGTACTCCGATTGCTCCCGCCACTAGTGCGGAATCTTATGAAATTAATGCCGCTTTGCTTAATCTTGTTATGAAAGAACAATTTTCCGGCCTTCCTAGTGAAGATGCCGCATCCCATCTAAATCCTTTCGTTGAGTTGTGTGATATGGAAAATAAGAAAGATGTGGATAATGATATGTTAAATTGAAGCTATTTCCGTTCTCACTTCGAGATCGTGCTAAAACTTGGTTTTCATCTTTGCCTAAAAATAGTATTGATTCATGGAATAAGTGTAAAGATGCTTTTATTTCCAAGTACTTTCCGCCCACTAAGATCATCTCCCTTAGGAACGATATAATGAATTTTAAGTAACTTGATCATGAGCATGTTGCACAATCATGGGAGAGGATGAAACTAATGATTAGAAATTGCCCCGCGCATGGTTTGAGTTGATGGATGATTATACAAATTTTCTATGCGGGATTGAATTTTGCTTCTAGAAATCTTTTAGATTCCGCCGCGGGTGGTACTTTTATGGAAATCACATTAGGAGAAGCTACTAAAATCCTAGATAATATTATGGCAAATTACTCTCAATGGCATACCGAAAGATCTCCTACTAGTAAAAAAGTGCATGATATTGAAGAAATAAATACTTTGAGTGAAAAGATGGATGAATTGATGAAATTGTTTGCTAGTAAGAGTGCTCCTATTGATCCTAATGATATGCCTTTGTCTTCTTTGATTGGAAATAATAATGAATCTATGGATGTGAATTTTGTTGGTAGGAACAATTTTGGTAATAACGCGTATAGAGGTAATTTCAATCCTAGGCCGTTTCCAAGTAATTCCTCTAATAATTATGGTAATTCCTACAACAATTCTTATGGAAATTATAATAATATGCCCTCTGATCTTGATAATAATATTAAAGAATTTATTAGCTCGCAAAAAGGTTTCAATGCTATGATTGAAGAAAAATTGCTCAAGATTGTTGATTTGGCTAGGAACGTTGATAGAATTTCTCTTGAGATTGATTCTTTGAAAATTAGATCTATTCCACCCAAGCATGATATTAATGAGTCTTTAAAGGCTATGAGAATTTCTATTGATGAGTGTAAGGAAAGAACCGCTAGAATACGTGCTAAGCGTGAATGGCTTGAAAAAGGTTGTTCTCGTGATAATATTGATGAAGATCTTAAAGTGATTGGTGTGAATCCTATTGAATCTTTGTTTTCTAATATAAATCTTGATAAATATGGGACTGGAAATAAGTCAACTTTAGTTAAAAGGCGTCCCAATGATTCGGAGTTTATAGATCTTAATGCTAAGATTGATAAAAGTGGGATTGAAGAGGTCAAAACTTTAAATAGCAATGAACCCACTCTTTTGGATTTCAAGGACTTTAATTATGATAGTTGTTCTTTGATTGATTGTGTTTCCTTGTTGCAATCCATGTTGAATTCTCCGCATGCTTATAATCAAAATAAAGCTTTTACTAAACACATCGTGGATCCTATGATGAAATCTTTTGAAGAAAAACTTGAGTTGGAAGTTTCTATACCTAGAAAGCTTTATGATGAGTGGGAACCTACTATTAAGATTAAAATTAAAGATTATGAGTGCCATGCTTGGTGTGATTTGGGTGCTAGCGTTTCTACGATTTCAAAAACTTTATGTGATGTGCTAGGTTTCCATGAATTTGATGATTGCTCTTTAAATTTGCATCTAGTGGATTCCATCATTAAGAAACCTATGGAAAGGATTAATGATGTTCTTATTGTTGGAAATAGGAATTATGTGCCCGTAGATTTCATTGTTCTTGATATACTCCTACATGTCCTATTATTCTTGGTAGACCTTTCCTTAGAACCATTGGTGCATGAAGGAAGGAAATATTAGATTCCAATTTCCATTGAGGAAAGGCATGGTGCACTTTCCTAGAAAGAAAATAAAATTACCTTATGAATCTATTATGAGAGCTACCTATGGATTGCATACCAAAGATGACAATACCTAGATCTATTGCGTTATGCCTAGCTAGGGGCGTTAAACAATAGCGCTTGTTGGGAGGCAACCCAATTTTATTTTTATGCTTTTGTTTTTGCTTCTGTTTTTGAGTGTTTTGCACATTATTACCTCTGTAGTAATTGTGTTTTATTGTTTAAATTAGTGTTTCATCCAAGTAAGACCTTTGGGATGGTCTACGGTGTTTGTGATTTGATTTTGCTGAAAACCAGAAACTTTTGCTCTCAGTCCAGGAATTTTGTAAATTCACTGGAACGTGCTTTTTATCTGAAATTTTTACACAAGATTGATATACAAATTTCCCTGATTTTCCTAATTGTTCAGAATTTCTGGAGTTACTGAAGTATTCGAAGTCTATAGATTGCTACAGACTGTTCTGTTTTAGACAGATTCTGTTTTCTTTGTGTTGTTTGCTTATTTTGATGTATCTATGGGTTGTATCGGGGGGTATGAACCATGGAGAAGTTGGAATACAGTAGATATTACACCAATATAAATAAAGAATGAGTTCACAACAGTACCTAAAGTGGTGATTTAATTTTCTTATACTAACGGATCTCATGAGTTTTCTGTTGAGTTTTGTGTTGTGAAGTTTTCAAGTTTTGGGTAAAGATTTGATGGACTATGGAATAAGGAGTGGCAAGAGGCTAAGCTTGGGGATGACCAAGGCACCCCAAGCTATATTCAAGGATACCAAAGAGCCTAAGCTTGGGGATGCCCCGGAAGGCATCCCCTCTTTCGTCTTCAATCCATCGGTAAATTTACTTGAGGCTATATTTTTATTCACCACATGATATGTGTTTTGCTTGGAGCGTCTTGTATGATATGAGTATTTTCTTTTTAGTTTGCCACAATCATCCTTGCTGCACACATCTTTTGAGGGGACACGCATTAATCGTGAATTTATTAGAATACTCTATGTGCTTCACTTATATCTTTTGAACTAGGCAATGTTGCTCTAGTACTTCACTTATATCTTTTTAGAGCACGGTGGTGTTTTATTTTATAGAAATTATTGAACTCTCGTACCTCACTTATATTATTTTGAGAGTCTTTAAACAGCATGGTAATTAGTTTAGGTTATGAATTTAGTCCTAATATAATGGGTATCCAAGAGGGATATAATAAAAACTTTCATATTAAGTGCATTGGATACTATGGGAAATTTGATTCCTTGCATATAGTTTTGAGATATAAAGATGGTAATATGAGAGTCATGCTAGTGAGTAATTGTGAATTGGAAGAAATACTTGTGTTAAAGTTTGTGATTCCCGTAGCATGCACGTATGGTGAACCGTTATGTAACGAAGTCGGAGCATGATTTGTTTAATGATTGTCAACCTTTGTGTGAGGGTCGGGAGCGCGCGATGGTTAACTCCTACCAACCTCTCCCCTAGGAGCATGCGTCTAATAGTTTGCTTCAATAACTAATAGACTTTTGCAATAAGTATGTGAGTTCTTTATGACTAATGTTGAGTCCATGGATTATACGCACTCTCACCATTCCACCTTTGCTAGCCTCTCTAGTACCGCGCAACTTTCGTCGGTACATTAAACCCACCTTCCTCAAAACAGCCACCATATACTTTCCTCAAAACAGCCACCATACCTACCTATTATGGCATTTCCATAGCCATTCCGAGATATATTGCCATGCAACTTCCACCGTTCCGTTTTTCACGACACGCACCATCACTTTCATATGGCTATAGAGTCATATTTTGTTCTAGGTATCGAGTTGTAATTTTTGAGTTATAAGTAAATAAAAGTGTGATGATTTTTCATTATTAGAGCATTGTCCCGCGAGAGAAAAGGATGATGGAAGCTATGACTACCTCACAAGTTGGGATGAGTCTCCGGACTTTACAAATAATAAAAGAGGCCAGCGAAGCCCAAATAAAAAAAAAGAGGACGAAGATGCCCACCAAAATAAAATAAAAAGGAAAAAAATGAGAGAAAGACAGAAGGGACAATGCTATTATCTTCTACCACACTTGTGCTTCAAAGTAGCACCATGATCTTCATGATAGAGAGTCTCCTATTTTGTCACTTTCATATAACTAGTGGAATTTTTCATCTTATGCACAACCACTTAGTTTCTTTTTGAGCTTTCATACACTTATAGCTCTAGTGCATTCGTTGCATGGCAATCCCTACTCACTCACATTGATATCTATAGATGGGCATCTCCATAGCCCGTTGATACGCCTAGTTGATGTGCGACTATCTTCTCCTTCTTTTCCTCACAACCTCCACCATATTCTATTCCACCTATAGTGCTATATCCATGGCTCACGCTCATGTATTGCGTGAGAGTTGAAAAGGTTTGAGAACATAAAATGAGTGAAACAATTGCTTGACTTGTCATCGGGGTTGTGCATAATTTAGATACTTTGTGTGGGGAAGATGGAGCATAGCCAGACCATATGATTTTGTAGGGATAACTTTCTAAGGCCATGTTATTTTGAAAGGACGCAATTGCCTTGTTAGTATGCTTGAAGTATTACTATTTTTATGTCAATATTAGACTTTTGTTTTGAATCTTATGGATCTGAATATTCATGCCACAATAAAGAATATTACATGGATAAATATGTTAGGTAGCATTCCACATCAAAAATTCTGTTTTTATCATTTACCTACTCGAGGACGAGCAGGAATTAAGCTTGGGGATGCTTGATACGTCTCCAACGTATCTATAATTTTTGATTGTTCCATGCTATTATATTATCTGTTTTGGATGTTTTATATGCATTAATATGCTATTTTATATTATTTTTGGGACTAACCTATTAATCTAGAGTCTAGTGCCAGTTTCTATTTTTTCCTTGTTTTTGAGTATTGCAGATAAGGAATATTAAACGGAGTCCAAACGGAATAAAATCTTCGGAATGATTTTTCTTGGACCAGAAGAAACCCAGCAGACTTGGAGACGAAGGCAGGAGACCTGCCGTGGAGTCACAAGCCACCAGGGCGCGCCCTAGGGGGGGCGCCCCCTGGCTTGTGGCCCCACGGCAGCCCTCCTAACCCTATTCTTCGGCCTATAAATTCCCAAATATTCCCCCAATACCAAAAAGAGCCACGAAAATACTTTTCCGCCGCCGGAAGCCTCTGTTCCCGTGAGATCCAATCTTGGAGCCTTTTCCGGTAATCTGCCGGAGGGGGATTCGATCACGGAGGGCATCTACATCAACTCCATTGCCCCTCCGATGATGCGTGAGTAGTTTACCACAGACCTTCGGGTCCATAGCTAGTAGCTTGATGGCTTCTTCTCTCTCTTTGTTCTTCAATACCATGTTCTTCATGATCTTCATGGAGATCTATCCGATGTAATACTCTTTTGCGGTGTGTTTGTCGAGATCCGATGAATTGTGGGTTTATGATCAGCTTATCTATGAATATTATTTGAATCTTCTCTGAATTCTTATATGCATGATTTCATATCTTTGCAAGTCTCTTCGAGTTATTGGTTTGGTTTGGCCAACTAGATTGGTAATTCTTGCAATGGGAGAAGTGCTTAGTTTTGGGTTCAATCTTGCGGTGTCCTCACCCAGTGACAAAGTAGGGGTAGCGAGGCACGTATTTGTATTGTTGCCATCGAGGATAAAAAGATGGGGTTTTCATCATATTGCTTGAGTTTATCCCTCTACATCATGTCATCTTACCTAATGCGTTACTCTGTTCTTCATGAACTTAACTCTAGATGCAGGCAGGAGTCGGTTGATGTGTGGAGTAATAGTAGTAGATGCAGAATCGTTTCAGTCTACTTGACACGGACGTGATGCCTATATGCATAATCATTGCCTTGGATATCGTCATAATTATTCGCTTTTCTATCAATTGCTCGACAGTAATTTGTTCACCCACCGTAGTATTTTCCTTCATGAGAGAAGCCTCTAGTGAAACATATGGCCCCCGGGTCTATTTTCCATATTATATTTTCAGATCTATAAACAAAAAATACCAAAAATACGTCGCTGCATTATTTTTACTTTTGTTTTACTTTACGTTCTAGCAATCTTTTATATCTATCTCTATCAGATCTCATCCTTGCAAATAACCGTGAAGGGATTGACAACCCCTTTATAGCGTTGGGTGCAAGTGTTTGATTATTTGTGTAGGTACATCTATTGGGGACTTGCTTGTATCTCCTACTGGATTGATACCTTGGTTCTCAACAACGGAGGGAAATACTTATCTACTTTGCTGCATCACCCTTTCCTCTTCAAGGGAAAACCAACGCATGCTCAAGAAGTAGCAGTCACCACCACCTCCGATGACCGAGGAGGAGGAGGCCGAGCTCATTAGGCATGTCATGGAGGAATCCACGTGCACGCACGATGAGCGTCAATGGGCGGACAAGGAGAGGGCGATGGCCCTCTCTGCGCTGGCGATGGCCACCGTTGTCAAGGAAGAGGTGAAGGAGGAGGTGGCGAAGGAGCCTCCCCTTGCGGCGTGGAACGCCCGGCTGGTGGGCCAGAAGTGGGGGTGGTCGGCCACTGCGTCGGAGATGGCCGACGCGTTGGCTGTCCAGCCGTGGGCACCCACGCCGCCGCGGTCACCCGAACCGGAGCATGAGCCACATGAGGAGGTGTTGCAGGCACCGCAAGCGCCTCCGGTCTAGCAGGGGCCACCAACCCACCTTTGGCAGCCACCTCCCTACGTCGACCTCACCAGCGACGACGACGAGGAGTAGGACGGCGCTCCTGAAGACAGCGGCGGCTTCACCGACAGGCAACATTGTCTATATTTTATCTATGTTTAATATTTTTATCTGTGTTTTTATATTAGTTGCTATGGGCCTTGTGTATATTTCTACCCTTTTATCTATGTTTTGTATTTAAAGTTGTCTAGTTAATGAATGGCAGACTTATGAACTAGGGTGCCCTATGAACTATCGACGGCCTCTGTGGCCGGCATTAATGTTTAATTAAAGCTAATGCATGGTGATGTGATGTGATGTTTAATTAAGGCAAAACTTGAATTTGAACTAACATTTGAATTATAAGCGACGAGTTGATCCTAAGTTAATCTGAAGTTGCAATGATCGTGTTACCCCACGTTGCAATGATCTAACAACAAACAAAACAAAAATAGACTCCTAAACCCTAACCCTAACCCTTTATTGCAAATTATTATAAAGACAGTTCAAATTTTCCAAAATGAAAAAAGAAGTTCATATTCTTCTTACTCACACTGAAATGAAGCTCTGGTGATTTTTTTGATTTTTCGTAAACCTAAACCCACTACCACTCTCTTCTCGAACTCTATACAACCCCGTACATGATAGCTCATATGTGTGAAGGAGTTTTCATGGAAATGTCCATAAACCAAGATTTTTTTTAATCATAACCATGTCACATACAATGGCATTGTGCGCAGGTCTTCCATTTTTTTTGATTTTTTTGAATTAGTTCTGCTCATTTGAACTTGGAAATGGTAGCTCACCTCAAAAAAGATTTTTCATAAAAATGTCCCTAAACTAAGTTTATATATTTTTTATGATAACTATGTATTATCAAAGGACGAACCCCGAAGGTTTCCTATTTTTTGATTTTTTTTGAATTAGTTAAGGTCATTTGAAAGTTGGTCAAACCTAAGATAACCCCGCTGACTAGCTCAAAACCCCGCAACATCTCTCCAAACCCTAGCGTCGAACTGTAGCCATCCGATCATACCCTAGCGCCAAGCGACAACCCTCGGATATGGTCTTCTAGAAGGAATTCTAAGGGCAGGCTGCGTGCAGGCTCCGCGCCGTTGGATCACATGGACGGCTCCGCATCGTTCGATCGTTGGGCGATCCGCGAGAGGTTGGTTCTGCTCGCCCACTCGTCCGCCCAAAATGAAACCAAGTCCTGGTTGGGCCTTCGCTAGGCATTGACTGCCAAAGGAGGAGGCGCCGCTCCGGCTCCCAGTCCTTATCCATAGTCGGCTATTTAAGCCGGATGGCGTCCCCCATCCCTAGCTCATCCGCCCGCTCCCTCTCTCCACCGACACCTGAGCACTCCCCTCTCCGAGCCCCTCAGTCATGCCACCCTGGCGCCAGTATTACACAATCGAACACCGTCTCTTCGTCCTTCGGCAGGTCCAAATCCGGAGGGAAGCGGGGCTACCTTTGTAACCAGCGGAGGATTTCGAGGAGGGGGAGGAGATGGGGGAGGATCACGAGGAGGAGTCGCCGCCGGAGGAGCCGGAGGAGGAGGCGCCGGCGATCATGGATCTGTGGCCCGAGCAGCTGGCCATCATCAACTCCATCCGTTCGGAGTCAGCTGCGATGGCCCGGCGTTTTTGTCAGCAGCAGATGGAGGCAGCGTGGGCGGCACAGGCGGATCAGGCTCCGGCGCAGGCGGATCAGGCCATCTCCGACGACGAAGATGCGTAGTACACTAGGTAGTACGTAGGATATCTATTGCATGCTTTTGTATGGATATAAAGGATGATATATATTGCATGCTTTTGTATGAACATAATGGATGGAGGGAGTGACATTTTTCTAGACGAGCACGACCTGCGGCGGCAGTCCTTCTTCGGCCTGTGGCAGCTGGAAGCTGTAGTGACATTCATCCCCATAAAAGAAGCAAGCATAACATAGATGGAGGGAGTGACATTTTTTTAGATGGAGGGAGTGACATTCATTCTCATAAAAGAAGCAAGCATAACATAGATATATGGGTAAATAAGGTGGGCGAAGCCCACACGTAGTACTGCACCCTCGCCTCGGTTTGTGGCAGCTGGAAGGTGGAGACGCGTGCGAGAAGAGAGGAACTAGCGGCAACAACCGTCGCTTCATCCGTGGCGGCGCGCATCGGCGCATGTAGGCAGGCTAGCTGGATCACGTGGCATGCATAGCAGGCTTCTGTATCGTGGCGGCGCGCATCGGCACATGCAACGGCCCAACAGTCCAACGAAATCAGGGCTCAACAATCCAACCGGCGTCACCGTCCAACGCGGCCCCACATGCCAGGTTCAACGGGCGACACAGTCCAGCGTGGCCCCACTCGTCAGCAGTTAACGGTCAAACCATTGACCCGACGACATCCTCCGCTGTGATCATTTGTGAGGGTTTCGGACAAGAGAGTGGAGAAAAGTGAGCAAAAATTAAGAGTGTGGGGGTGAATGAGTACAACTAAGGAACCCAAAAAGTATCCTGAATTTAAACATCATTCGGTCATGCAAGTGAAAGGCAATAATGACGATATTTGACGAAGTGATCATGGCAAGGGAAGCTGGTATGAACTCTTCTTGTTTTCCGTTTTTGTAAATATGCTTAGCTCGTTCGATCTCGATTCAGTATATTATGAGTGAACATGTTCATCATGACAATTAGAGATTATAGCTTTTCATGCCATGTTTAAACAGCTAGTAGTGAATAATGATTTATCTTACAGATCAACATGCATTAAAATGGTTATGATGTGGTATGGTAGTATGGTATTTACCTCTGAGAAATTCAAGCGGCTTGACTTGGCCCATGTGCAAACATGTAGTTGATTCAAAACCAATGCAGCCTTCATGATGTTTAAATTCAGAGTGTTCATATCCTACTCATGCTATGTCCAATGTTAATTATTCACAATGCATACCTATGACCGTTTTCGCTCTCTAGCTGGTCGCTTCCCAACCTATTGCTAGCCTTCACCTGTACTAAGCGGAACTGCTGCTTGTCCATCCAAAACCTTTAAACCAAGTTATTCCACATGAGTCCACCATACTTACCTATATGCGGTATTACCCTGCCGTTCTAAGTAAATTTGTATGTGCCACCTCTAACATTCAAATAAACATCTATTTTGTGCATGCAACTCACTCATGGAGCGGCGAGGGGGTCAGTTTTTTCCATGCTAAATGAGTTATTCTCAAGACGATCGTTTATTCGCCGTCATTGCATGAAAGAGGCTGGTAAAAAGGATGCACAGTCCTGTATAATCGAAAACTAATTAAACAAAACTCCTTGGGACAGTGATATGTTGGCAGGCATCCGTGGATTCGGTCAGCAATGGTTTGTGTATGGATGGTGGATAGGAGTAAACTTTACTATTCTGTTTGGGAACCGCCAATAAAGAGTTTAGCATGGAAGATGTTGAAAACCTTTGTCGTAACGTTGACAAGAAAAGTACACCATGATACGTCTCCAAAGTATCTATAATTTTTTATTGTTCCATGCTCATATATAATCATTCTAGGATAGTTTTTGGGTCTTTATTTACCAATTAATAATGTTTTTGAGCACTAACCTATTGACCCAATGCCTAGTGCCAGTTGTTGTTTTCTGCATGTTTTTGCCTTTTCAGGTTTACAGTACCAAACAAAGTCCAATTGCCACGAAACTTTTTGATGATTTTTTCTGGACCAAAACAAGACCTAGAAGCTTCGGAAGGAGGTCGGGAGGCGCACGAGGGCCCCACCACACATCAGGGCGCGCCTTGGGGGGGCGCCCTGATATGTGGTAGCCCCCTCGTGGCTCTCCCGACGTCCCTCTTCGGCCTATAAATTCTATAATATTGCAAAAACCCTAGAAGCAGTCCCGAAACCCTTTTTCCGCCGCCGCAAGTCTCTGTTCCATCGTGAGGCCATCTGGAGCTCCGTTCCGGCACCCTGCTGGAGGGGGGATCGATCACGGAGGGCCTCTTCATCAACCTTGCTGCCCTCATGATGATGTGTGAGTAGTTCACCACAGACCTACGGGTCCATAGCTAGTACCTAGATGGCAATCTCTCTCTCTTATAATCTTCAATACAATGATCATCGCATCTTCGCTTTGATATATCCGATGTAATCCTATTGTGCAGTATGTTTGTTGGGATCTGATGAATTGTGGGTTTATGTTCAGATTATTAATGAAAAGTATTTGAGATACCTCTGATATATATTGTCTCTTAATTGCAAGATCGTTATAGCTTCATAATGCTCTCCGATCTATTTATGTGCTTTGGCCAAGTAGATTGATATTTCATCGGTGGGAGTGGTCCGTTGTGGTAGGTTCAACCTAGCGAGTTTCTATATCCCAATGACAAAGTAGGGGACAAGATGCGTCTTTGTGTTTTTGCTACTAAGGATAAAACGATGGGGTTCATTCATATTGTTTGACTTTACTTTGTCTACATCATGTCATCGTTCTCCAAGCATTACTCTGTTTTACTTAATACTCTCGATGCATGATGGATAGCAGTCGATGAGTGGAGTAATAGTAATAGGTGCAGGCAGGAGTCGGCCTATTTGCTTATGGACGTGATGCCTATATACACATGATCATTGCCATGAAAATCGCATAACTATCCGCTTTTCTATAAATTGCCTAACAGTAATTTGTTACCCACCGTATGCTGCCAACATGAGAGATGCCGCTAGGAAAAACTATGCCCCCAGGTCTATTCACTTATATATTTACAAACACTACAATTACCTTGCTTCCTTTATTTATATTTTATTTTATTTTATTTTAATTTATATTTATCAACAATTATCTACACAACTCATTTGCTTGCAAATAACGAGATCAAGGGGATTGACAACCCTCTTGCCCGCGTTGGGTGCAAGTTCTTTGTTCATTTGTGTGCAGCCGCTGAAGACGGTTGAGGATTGATATTCCTATTGGTTCGATAAACCTTGGTTTCATAACTGAGGGAAATACTTATCCGCTTTGTGCTGCAATTACCCGTTCCTCTTCACAGAAAACACAACGCGGATCACAAGTATCAGGAAGGATGTCTGGCGCCGTTGCCGGGGAATATCATCATCAACTACCAAGTAACTTCACACAAATTTTCATTCACTTGTTCTTCTTTTTATTTCCTGTTATATTTAGCTTGTCTCATAAAAATAAAAAATACAAAAATATTTATCTTTGCTTGTTACCAGTTTACTCCTTTGCTTGCTTGAAGTAGTTATCATGTCTGATTTTAAAATTAGTGGTGTTTCCGTCGCTAGTGCGGAAGCCCTTGAACACCCAACTTCACCTTGTGCTAATAATGCTAAAAGAAATTTTGATGAAGTTGCTAAGGAACAACTTGATAATCTTGCGGATGATGACCCTTCTAAAAGTGAACCCACTATGCAACAAAGAAACTCCGTATAGGTAGTGGGAATATTATTGGCAAGAGTGTGATTCAAGATTTTTTCACTTGTACGGGATCATTGCCATTGATGGGAGGGTTAATTGTTACTAGAACTACAAGTTATGTGGATGCTATATCTATGATTATGGCACAATTGGAAAGACAATTTGTCCATATGCATCCTTTCATACAATGGTTGTTTCTAGAATTCTCTAATATTCAGGAAGCTGCTACTAAACGTCTAGCCACTATATTTCTTGCTCAAGAATTTGAAAATATTATACAAGAGGCTAGATATATATTTGCTTATTATAGGATTAATTGTGAGTGCCCACCATTAGAAGTAATTCTTTATGAGTTGGAAGGGGTAAGAAAACTAAGATCAACGGACTATGTTGCTTATGATGAAAACCTTAGAAAGAAGGTTCCACCTAATGTCCTAGTTGATAAAATCTCTGAACATAATGATCAATTTGCTATACCAAAAATTGGAATGGGTTATGAGCTTGATAGAGAATTAAGAAAATACCTTCATCGAAATCTTTACAATGAGGAAATAGTTATCACCTATGAGAAACCTAAAGAAGAGCCTCATATTCCTCCTGAAATAGATCTTTCGGATCCTTGTGTTGCGAAGTTTAGTCCCTTCAATTATTTTTGCTTAACTATTAGAAAACTTGCTGCTTAAAGAAGAGGATATGATTATAGCATGACGGATCGTTTCCGTGGATATGACAATACTTAAAACTATGCATTATGCCTAGCTAGGGGCATAAAACAATAGCGCTTGTTGGGAGGCAACCCAATAGTTATCTTTAAATTTTTGCTTTAAACTTTCTGTTTATTTTTAATAGCATGATTATTGCCTCCGTAATGATTATGTTTTTGTGTTTAAATTAGTGTTTGTGCCAAGTAAAGCCTTTGGGATGACTCACAAGATGAGTAGAATCGATGCTGAAACAAAATAGAAACTTTTGACTCCAGTACAGGAATTTTCATTTTTTGCTGGGGCATGATAATGATATAAATTTTTTACACAGTGTTTCTATACAAATTTTCGAGCTTTTACTAATTTTTCAGAATTTTTAGAGTTACAGAAGTATAGGTTCTCTACAGATTACTACAGACTATTCTGTTTTAAACAGATTATGTTTTTGTTTGCATAGTTGCTTGTTTTGATTATGCTATGGATTGTATCGGGGGGTATAAGCCATGGAGAAGTTAGAATACAGTAAATATTATGCATTTATGAAATTTTAATCAATTTATAACAGTACTTAAAGTATGCAATATGTTTCTTATACTAACGGATCTCACGAAGTTTTGTTGAGTTTTGTGTGATTGAAGTTTTCAAGTTTTGGGTGTTATCTTGATGGATAAAGGAATAAGGAGTAGCAAGAGCCTAAGCTTGGGGATGCCCAAGGCACCCCAAGGTAATATTTTAAAGGATACTCAAGCGTCTAAGCTTGGGGATGCCCCGGAAGGCATCCCCTCTTTCGTCTCAAATCCATCGGTATGTCACTTGGAGCTATATTTTTATTCATCACATGATATGAGTTTTGCTTGGAGCGTCGTTTGCTTTTGTTTGCTTTTACTTTCAGTTTGCCACAATCATTGTTTGCTGGACAGACCTATTTAAGAGAGACACACCTTCATCATAATTTGTTAGAATACTCTATATGCTTCACTTATATCTTTTGAGCTTAGCAGTTGCTCTAGTACTTCACTTCTATTTTTTGAGCACGGTGGCGTGTAGATTTTATAGAAATAATTTCACTCTCGTTCTTCATTTATATTTGTTTGAGAGTTAATAAATAGTGACGGTAATTTGCATGGGTCATAAGACTAGTCCAAAAATATTAGGTATTCAATGAGTGATAATCAAAACCATAATGTAGCACATATAAAGAAATTGTGGGTCAATGATATTGATGTAGTAATATGAACTAGGTGTGAGTTCATAATTGTTAAACCTTAGAAGTGTCGATATTAAGAAAGGTTGACCTTTTTGTTCATCTAAAAATTAAAGAGGCATGGTGATGATGTGTGAGCACTTCTATTCCTCGTTGAAATCCTAGTGTTGTTTCAGGTCGGAAGCGCGCGATGGTTAACTCCTACCAACCTCTTCCCTCGGGGCATGCGAGTAGTACTTTGATTTATGATAAACTAATAAAACTTTGCAATAAGTATATGAGTTCTTTATGACTAATGTGAAACCATGGACGTACGCAATCTCACCTTCTCATAATTTGCTAGCCTCTTCGGTACCGTACATAGCCCGTTATCACCTTGAGGATCGGTGCAACTTTCGCCGGTGCATCCAAACCCCGTGACATGATACGCTCTATTGCACATAAGACTTATTATATCTTCCTTAAAACAGACACCATACCTACCTATCATGGCATTTCCATATCCATTCCGAGATATATTGCCATGCAAATTCCATCGTCACTTCACATGACTAGTTCGTTCATCATCATATTACTTTGCATGATCATATAGAGCTGACATAGTATTTGTGGCAAAGCCACCATTCATATTTTTGATACATGTCACGCTAGATCATTGCTCGTCCTGGTACACTGCCATAGGCATTCATACAGAGTCATATCTTCATATCAGTTCTCCATATCGAGTTGTAAGTAAATAAAAGTGTGATGATCATCATTATTAGAGCATTGTCCCAGTGAGGAAAGAATGATGGAGACGATGATTCTCCCATAAGTCAAGATGAGACTCCGGATGAAAATAAAGATGGGGGAGGCCAAATGAGCCCACCATCCATTCAAAAAAATGAGAGAAAATGAGAGAAGGGACTTTGCTACTATCCTTTACCACACTTGTGCCTCAAAGTGGCACCATGCTCTTCATGTAGAGAGTCTCATGATATACTACTTTCATATGCTAGTGGGAATTACCTATTCATTATTACAAACTTGGCTTGTATATTCCTATGACGGGCTTCCTCAAATGTCCGAGGTCTTCATGAGCAAGCAAGTTGGATGCACACCCCACTTAGCTTCATTTGAGCTTTCATACACTTATAGCTCTAGTGCATCATTTGCATGGCAATCCCTACTCCTTGCATTGACATCTATCGATGGGCATCTCCATAGCCCGTTGGTACGCCTAGTTGATGTGAGACCATCTTCTCCACTTTTTACCCCTTTGATATCTACCACCATATTCTATTCCACTTAAATGCTATGTCCAATGGCTCATGCTCATGTATTGCGTGAAGAATAAAAAGTTGATGCATATTGAAAAAGTACGATCCAATTGCCTGACTTGGACACCGTGGTGCTTAACATTTGTATTAATGTGGTGAAGATGGAGCCATGCCTTGCTAATATAATAAGATGAATGGGGGGGGTAAACATTTCTTAAGGATCGTATACTTTTAAGGATTAATGATTCTGTTTCTTACATTTTAATTATTGATATGTTAATATTTGTTGATTCATCTTTTCTCAATGAGCATACATGCATAATATTACATAGTGGATAGCATGTCACATTAATTTTTTTGTTTTTTATCATTTACCTACTCGAGGACGAGCATGAATTAAGCTTGGGGATGCTTGATACGTCTCCAACGTATCTATAATTTTTTATTGTTCCATGCTGATATATTATCATTCTAGGATACTTTTTGGGTATTTATTTACCAATTTATAATATTTTTGAGCACTAACCTATTGACCCAGTGCCCAGTGCCAGTTGTTGTTTTCTGCATGTTTTTTTCCTTTTCAGGTTTACAGTACCAAACGAAGTCCAATTGCCACGAAACTTTTTGATGATTTTTTCTGGACCAAAACAAGACCGAGAAGCTTCAGAAGGAGGTCGGGAGGCACACGAGGGCGCCACCACACATCAGGGCGTGCCCTGGGGGGGCCTGATATGTGGTGGTCCCCCTCGTGGCTTTCCCGACGTCCCTCTTCGGTCTATAAATTCTCTAATATTCCAAAAACCCTGAAGGCAGTCCCGAAACCCTTTTTCCGCCGCCGCAAGTCTCTGTTCCGTCGCGAGGCCATCTGGAGCTCCGTTCCGGCACCCTGCCGGAGGGGGGATCGATCACGGAGGGCCTCTTCATCAACCTTGTTGCCCTCATGATGATGTGTGAGTAGTTCACCACAAACCTACGGGCCCATAGCTAATACCTAGCTGGCAATCTCTCTCTCTCTCTTATGATCGTCAATACAATGATCATCGCATCTTCGCTTTGATCTATCCGATGAAATCCTATTGTGTGGTGTGTTTGTTGGGATCCGATGAATTGTGGGTTTATGTTCAGATTATTCATGAAAAGTATTTGAGATACCTCTAATATATATTGTCTCTTAATTACATGATCATTATAGCTTCGTAATGCTCTCCGATCTATTGATGTGCTTTGGTCAAGTAGATTGATATTTCATCGGTGGGAGTGGTGCGTTGTGGTACGTTCAACCTGGCGAGTTTCTATATCCCAGTGATAAAGTAGGGGACAAGATGCGTCTTTGTGTTGTTTCTACTAAGGATAAAACAATAGGGTTCATTCATATTGTTTGAGTTTACTTTGTCTACATCATGTCATCGTTCTCGAAGCATTACTCTATTTTACTTAATACTCTAGATGCATGATGTGTAGCGGTCGATGAGTGGAGTAATAGTAATAGGTGCAGGAAGGAGTCTGCCTATTTTCTTATGGACGTGATGCCTATATACACATGATCATTGCCGTGAAAATCGCATAACTATTCGCTTTTCTATAAATTGCCTAACAGTAATTTGTTACCCACCGTATGCTGCCTACATGAGAGATGCCGCTAGGGAAAACTATGGCCCCCGGGTCTATTCACTTATATATTTACAAACGCCACAATTACCTTGCTGCATTTATTTATCTTTTATTTTATTTTGCAATTTATATTTATCAACAATTATCTACACAACTCATTTGCTTGCAAATAACGAGATCAAGTGGATTGACAACCCTCTTGCCCGCGTTGGGTGCAAGTTGTTTGTTCATTTGTGTGCAGCCGCTGAAGACGGTTGAGGATTTATATTCCTATTGGTTCGATAAACCTTGGTTTCATAACTAAGGGAAATACTTATCCGTTTTGTGCTGCAATTACCCGTTCCTCTTCATGGAAACTCCAATGCAGATCACAAGTATCACACCACTCAAAAACTGCATTCCGATCTCGTTTTTAAAATTTGAGCTCTGGCACCTCTACAAATCAATGCTTCACTCTGTGAAGGACCTATCTATTTACTTTCATGTTGAGTCATCATCCTCTTACTAAAAGCACCAGACCAGAGAGCACTATTGTCATTTTTATGCATTGAGTCTAGTTAATGTTGGATACGAGCATGACTGGATCTTTCCTATTCTGAATTATAATGTTTAATCGCTGCTTGAACCTCAGAGGTGCTCTGCATTTATGTTTTGCAGTCTTAGAAAGGGCTAGCGAAATACCATGTCACCATATTATATCATGATCGTTTTGATAAATTGTTGGCATGTGAGATATCTTATTATTTGCTTGCTAGCTGGTTATGTATTTCCATGAGTTGATATGATGTTTAATTGCTATCATGGATGTCGTTATTTATCATTTATGCTACAAACTTGAACACTAGCTAAGCATGTGTATAATGACGAGAACAAAAGAGTTTGTAAAAGTTTTCTTTATCACTTTGAGTTTGTCAACTGAATTGCTTGAGGACAAGCAATGAGTTAAGCTTGGGGGAGTTTATACGTCTCCAACGTATCTACTTTTCCAAACACTTTTGCTCTGGTTTTGTCCTCTAATTTGAATGATTTGAATGAAACTAACCCGGACTGGCACTATTTTCAGCAGAACTACCTTGGTGTTATGTTTGTGCAGAAATAAAAGTTCTCAGAATTGGACGAAACTTTTTGTGAATTATTTTTGGGATTTATGATGAATTATGGAGCAAAGAACTGTTGGAGGGTGTGTGCTAGGGGGCCACCACACATCAGGGCGCGGCCCCCTAGGTCGTGCCCTGATGGCTTGTGGGGCCCTCGATGCTCCTCCGGCCCTAATTCCAGTCCTATAAAATCACATCTTTGGAGAGAAAAATCAGAGAGAAGTTTTCATCGCGTTTCACGAGACGGAGACGCCGCCACCTCCTGTTCTTCCTCGGGAGGGTTGATCTGGAGTCTGTTTGGGGCTCCGGGGAGGGGAAATCGTCGCCGTCGTCATCACCAACCCTTCTCCATCAACACCGTCATGATGCTCACCACCGGGAGTGAGTAATTCCTTTGTAGGCTTGCTGGACGGTGGTGGGATTGGATGAGATTGATGATGTAATCGAGTTAAATTTGATAGGGCTTGATCCCTAGTATCCGCTATGTTCTAAGATTGATGTTGCTATGACTTTGCTATGCTTAATGCTTGTCACTAGGGCCTGGGTGCCATGATTTCAGATCTGAATCTATTATGTTTTCATGAATATAAGAGTGATTTGGATCCTATCTTGCAAGTTGTATGCACCTATTACGTGTCTTGATCCGCATACCCCAAGGTGACAATAATTGGGATTATTTCTGGTGATTGTCGTAGTTTGAGCAGTTCATGTATTCACCATGTGTTAATGCTTTGTTCCGGTTTTCTATTAAAAGGAGGCCTTAATATCCCTTAGTTTCCAATAGGACCCTGCTGCCACGGGAGGGTAGGACAAAAGACGTCATGCAAGTTCTTATCGCAACACGTATGATTATATACGGAATACATGCCTACATTATATTGATGAATTGGAGCTAGTTCTGTGTCGCCCTAGTGTGTAACTGTTATATGATCAATGTCATCTAAATCATTATCCATCACCGATCCATGTGCCTACGCTTTACATATACTGAATCTTGCTAAGTTACTATTGCTACTGCTACTGTCACAGCTGCTACAAAATTGCTGCTATTACTACTACTGTTACTTTGCTACTACTATTTGTCGTGCTACTAAATCTTTGTTGTAGAGAGATATCCCAGGTGCGGTTGAATTGACAACTCAACTGTCAAGGCCAATAAATATTCATTGGCTCCCCTTGTGTCGAACCAATAAATTAGGGTGAAATACTACTTGTGAAGACTGTCGCAATCCCCTATACTTGTGGGTTATCAGTGACCCCGAGGCTTCCTCCTCTGTGGTGTCCCTAGGGCCCACCTGGCAGCCTAGGTGGCTGGGTACCCTCTAGGTAACCCTAGCATTTCCTTTTATATTTCTTTCAAATGATATTTCTGTTTTGAGAAAAATGATTAAATCTTGCATAATTAATTGTGGCATTTTTCTAAAAGTAATGTATGCATATTGTATATGTTTTTTGGGTAGAAAAAATTCATAGAATTTATCTGTGGCATTAGTTTTGCATTTTGAGCAAGTTTGTGTGCATGCCATTTTAGTATGAATAGGCATTTTGTTAATTTTGTGTGATTTAATCCATGCACCCTATGAATTGTCTTTGAACCTGAGATATGCTCATTTTCATATGAACTTACTCTTAGTATTATATATTGCCATGAAAATCATGTTTACCTACTGTTATCACCTTGCAAACATGCCTAGACAAAACTGCTGACTTGGAAGATAATTAGCATTTTGTCTTATTGCTTGCTATGGATTCATAGTTCCTTTGCAAATGCCCATGTGGGATGATTTTGAGTACATGTTGTGGACTATCTTTCTGTGCCATTTGATGCCTTGTTAGAGCTTTGCTTAATATCAATTTCTTATTGTCAACTTGTTAAAAACTGCTGCATGACCACCCTATTTTTCCTGTAAGTCTGAGAATTAGCTAGTTTCATAATAGCATTTTGTGTGGATAATTGCCATGAATATATGGGTATTTTGATGATGCTCCTGTTGAATGATTGGTAGTACATTATATCAACTACCATGCTGGAAAATTTCATGCCATGAAAAGTACTGTGGATTATTTAAAACTTGTTGTATACTTGCCTTCATAATAACACTGTTCTGTGAAACCCTGTTATTTTCATACGTCATAATTTGCTAGTTCATATAGCCCTCTTGTGAGCTCATTTCCTATCGACCCATGCTTCTAAAAAACATGCTCCTGTTGGATGTTTTATTTTGCATCATGTATACCATAGCTACATGTGTTTGTTGAGCATTTTAGAATGTTGTAGCTTGCTGTTTTGATGGTCGCAAAGTGCTTTGTTACTGTTTATGGCAGATTGCATTGCATTGTTGTTTGTATGAGTGTGTGAGCTCTGTGCATTGAATGTTCATGATCTTTATATGCTTTTCCTCTAGAATTACATGTCCTATCCAGTGGCATGCTTGGAATGCCAAGATTTTTCCACTATCCACCTTTTTGTCCAGATCTATCTCCGTTTGCTTCTGCATCTTGTCGTGAGTGTTCCGAGAGATCCGTAACTCAGATTGTCATATTGTTTATATGCATTTGCATCATTTTCATGAGAAGAATTAGTTTTTGCCATGTTCATGCATGTCATAATAATACTTATTTCTATTCTGTCCAGAATGCTAAAAACCAACTAAATTGCATATGAAGTGTTGCTTGATCCATGGGTCAAGATTTCATTTAATGTGACTAGAATATGATTGCCATGTCAAATGCATTAAATGGTCATGCATCGTAAATTTTTTGAACATTTTGCCATGGTTGTGTGTTTATTGTATGCTATTGTTTCTTGTGGGTAGTTCCGGGTGACGAGTCTGAGTTCGAGGATCCCGTCGAGAACGTTTTCGAGGAGCAAGCTTGTTATCCAACTAAAGAACCTCATGGCTAGATCATCATTACCCTGGATACAACTACTATCTTTACTTTGCTAGTCTCGTTGCTATCGCTATGTCTCGTTACCTACCACTTGGTTGACAAGACTCCCAACATGCCATGATAAGCCTCTAACCCTCCACATCCTAGCAAACCGTTGTTTGGCTAAGTTAGCGCTTGCTCAGCTCCTTTTATAGAATTGCTAGTTGCAGGTGCACGTGGATCCATGTGATAACATGGATATCTTGGGATATCACATATTATTCTTACTATTTAATTTAATGCATCTATATATTGGTAAAGGGTGGAAGGCCTGACCTTTTGCTTGGTGTTTTGTTCCACTCTTGCCGCCTTAGTTTCTGAGTACCGGTGTTATGTTCCATATTGAGCACTCCTAACATGCTTGGGGTTGTTATGGGGACCCCCTTGATTTTTGTTTTGGGATAAAACTCTTCCGACAAGGACCAACATTGGTACTATTTGCTTAATAACTAATAAAACTTGCATAGGGAATGATCACCCCTTTGGCTAATTAATCAACAACCCGGGCCAGTGCTCCACATGAGTGTTGGTCCAAACAGAGCACCGTGCGGGACCACCTCAGGGCAACTTGGGTGTTTAATTTGGCAATTGTACGCTAGCTCATTTGGTAGTGCCATGAGAACGAGATACGCCGGCTCCTATCGGGATCTGGCCTGTCGGGTGATCTTGCTGGATTTGTTTTACCTTTGACGAACGTCTTGTGCACTGGGATTCCGAGGATATTATGGGCTATACCGTGGTTGAGGTTTTCCACCGCAACTTGTGGCTAGTTTGTGATGGATGAGTTGCAGCACCCCTGCAGGGTTAAATCTTTCTGAATGTCGTGCCCGCGGTTATGTGGCAACTTGGAAATTTTATAATACCCAGTAGTAGAATACACCAATCGTGTGCGTAACCGTGAACGTCTCTTTTCGAGGGAGTTCGGGAAGAGAACATGATGGGGTTATGCTTGATCATAAGTAGGTGTTCAGGATCACTTCTTGATCACTTGTAGATAACGACCATCATGCGTAGAATACTCTTCTTACTCTTGTACTCGTAAGTTAGCCAATGAAATTGCTTAGTGCTCCTGCAACCTCACCACTTAACCATATCCCACCTATAAGTTTGGTTATTTTCGGTACCCCGGGTAATATGATTGCTGAGTTCCCGTGGCTCACAGGTTACTACAACAACACATGTGCATGTACAGATGATCTTGTCAATGATGATGCCACAAGACTCCAA
The DNA here is from genome assembly GCA_039707655.1 of Elymus sibiricus. Taxonomy (NCBI): domain Eukaryota; kingdom Viridiplantae; phylum Streptophyta; class Magnoliopsida; order Poales; family Poaceae; genus Elymus; species Elymus sibiricus. The sequence continues at coordinate 399,839,604 of CM077667.1, forward strand.
TGGGAGTATGCTGAGAAATGTGGGCGGATGTAAGTGACTTATCCCGACGAGTAGAGAGGGAGGCCTTGGTCAGTAGCCTGGGATTTGCTTGATGATATCATCTTTTTCGTTTGATTGCATCCGTAGTCGGACCCTGCTCTTCTGGATGATGATTGTATGGATGTTTTGTATTTGATTAATGATGGATGTAGCATGTGGCGAGTGTAAGCCAACTCCATATACTCATCTCTTTTTTACATGTACTGTGATGATATTATTCTTACAAAGTGTTTCGAAATGTGCTTCAATCCTTGTCGTGGCCCTCATGCCTTCGTTAGGGCGTGACATGCGACCACCCGACCGGCAAACGGGAATGTCGACCGTTGGACAAAGGGGGCAACCAACATAATGATGCCGAAGAATAAGAATACACCGCTCATCGCAATGTCTTTCCCTTGGCATCCCACGGCATTGACTCTACCCCTCGGTCTCAGGCAGCTCCGCTGCCACTCCCTCCACCTCTGACAAATGAAGAGGAGTCGGGTTCAGACGAGACAAGGAGCAAGGCCGATGATGTCTACTACGTAATTTTATTCTTGTAAAATTTGCTCGTCCTCCAAGCGCAGATTTTGTAGGACAACAATTTTCCCTCAAGTGAATGATCTAAGGTTTAAAAATCCATGAGATGTGTAGGATGAAGATGGTTCTCTCTCAAATAACCTTGTATCAAATACAAGTAATCTCGTGTGTCCCCAACACACCAATACAATTGTCAGCTGTATAGGTGCACTAGTTCGACGAAGAGATGGTGATACAAATGTAATATGGATGGTTTAAATAGTTTTTGTAATCTGAATAAATTAAAACAACAATATAGCAAGTAACAAAAGGAGGTAAGAATGATATTGAAATGCTTGGAAACAAGGCCTAGGGTTCATACTTTCACTAGTGCAACCTCGCAACATCATTAACATAATTGAACATCATGATGATCCCTCAAAGTGCAACAAAGAATCACTCTAAAGTTTCTATTTTATCGGAGAAAGTGGGACAAAATTCTGTAGGTACAAAACCACCTCAAAGTTATCTTGTCAATCAATCTATTGAACCACCCCCAAAGTGTCACAGATGACCCCTAGAGATTGTACTACGACAACACCATATGATACGTATCGTTCAACCTTCATGCCTATATTACTCCAATATCACCACGGGTATCCGCAAGTTAAGTACTAGACATGTCTCTTGCAATCTCAAATCCAAAATATGCAATCCAAGATAAAGAAACTTCAAAGATCAAGACTCAGTTTACCAAAAAAAGGATGGATGGAGATGAACATCATAAGATCCAACTTTATTAATTATGCTCATGATACAATCAAGATCGGAATCTAGCAAGAACATGGGAGAGAGAGAGATCATACACATAGCTACCAGTACAAACCCTTGGTCCCGAAGATGAACTACTCGCACATCACCATGAAGGCAACAAGCAAGGTTGATAAAGAGGCCTCCTTCAATGTCTTCTCCCTCTGGCAGAGTGCCGAAAAAGGCCTCTAGATGGTCTCGTCGCGAAACAGGGACTTGTGACGACGGAAAAATTGTTTTGGTTTCACTTCTCATGGTGTCGAGAATTGTAGAATTTATAGGCGGAAGAATTAGGTCAACGGAGGCTCAGGGGCCCACATGGGAAGGTGGGGCGACCAACCCCTGTTCATGCCACGTGTACATGTGTCATCCTCGTGGGTCCTCTCGACCTCTCCCGAAGTTTCTAGGGTCCTTCGTTGTCCAGTAAAAATCATCAAAAATATGCATCATATTTGGACTTTCCTAGATACTGATTTCTGCAAAACAAAAACCAAGCAAAAAGTAGGACTGGCACTGGGCACTAAATTAATAGGTTAGTCTGAAAAAAATGATATAAAAATGATAGTATAATCGCATTTAACAATAAAACACTATAGATATGTTGGGGGCGTATGAGCTGACATGCTCGATGAAATGTCCACAAGGTAAATTTCTCCCGTTTTATTTCATTTTGTTTTGCACTTGCTCTACTGAATGATGAATGCTATTTTGCAAGTGTTGTGGTGCATAGAGGAGATGGCTTGGTGGGGGAAACAGTGGAGCACTAGAGGACTGGGTAACCGTTGTGGTGCAACGTGGGAACTTGACCCGCCAAACGGATGGCTGCGTGGCAAGCCCTTTCCACGCAGAAGTCTATTGTCTCCTTCAACATTTCTAAGACCGAGGTGGACAATGTTATCTCGGAAGCAGATCATCAGATGGAGGTCGACTGCGTGAAGATGTTGTTCGGAAGAAGCTTTAATCAACTAGTTTCAAGCCGGTGCCCGAAGATGACATACAACCCGGTGGCCCGAGGTGCGGACAAGCTTGAAGACCAGTTCAGGGGTTACTGTCGGTGTCCCAGCCGAGGGGGTTCTTTCAACGTCAGTTCCTAGCCATGTGGGCTAGGTTACGACCCCCCTAGGTTGGTTCTGTCCTGGGCCTCAGTGGGCGGCCCATAGCAAATTACGAGAAGATCTCAGAAAATTTGGAGCACAATCCGGAGATACCAGAGAAGTGGAGGACACTGCCTCCACCATCGTAGTCGACCTAGTTGTGTAAACCCTAGGCCCCTGGGATGTTATATAATCCTGGGTCCAGGCTTGTTGTAGGACACATTACAATCCCTTAGTACTTTGTACTCTTTATACACTCCAAACATATAAACAAAGAGCAGGACATAGGGTATTATCACCTCCGTGAGAACCCGAACCTAGGTAATATCCTTGTCCTTGTTACCATCGTGCCAAGTCTCCTAGCTAGGATACCCTACCGAGGTATCTACCTGATTTAGCTCCGACACCATGCATCCTACTTTGCCTCTCGTCATATTTGGCTATGTTTTCCCCCCGAGACAATCAAGAGAAGCTGAGCTGAGTTAAACTAGCATCATATTGTATGATGTAATGTCATAGGCGTGCCAAACCCATAGCCACATGGCAGGTCATATGCTGTTGGGCTAGCTGGTTGGTGGAGTTCGCCTTTGCTGAACTATCTTTCTATTGCAACCCGTCGACAGATGGCCCTGATGGTCGACGCAGTTCATTGCCATTGGTGGTTTGGCCGGGCTTTCTATTGCCTCGGGTGTTGTGTTGACTTGGCTGACCCAAGAAGCACGTGAGCTACGATGGTCGTTGTGTGTCACTACTAAATAGAAGGCAAATACAAATGCAATACAAACATAGTCATTTGTAGGCAATTGGCGAGAAACATCCTTTAAATAGTTCATACAAGTTAGGTGCAATGGGTCATTTAGTTGGCCCGTTAGGTGGGCCTTGGGGAGGCTAATTCTCGGTTTGTTCGGGTCAGAGTCCTGTTGCTCGGCTCGTCTAGTTTGGTGTTGATCGAGTTGGTCAACATGCATTCATGTATTGGTCCTTAACGGACTACTCCATAGGAGTGAGTTCTGGACACCCAAACCAACGTTTATGTGTGACCTCTCTAGCACCGAAATCGTGTCTAGGTGCGGCCAGTATGAACAAGCACATGCCATTTTTCAAGGATTGTTATCCCTGCTTGTTAGCATGTCTGTTGCTTCTTGGTGTACTCATATGTGATGATGATTCATAAAATGAGCATTTATTAAACGTGTTGCCCATACCTTGCTTGACTTCCTGATCATAGTTGGTTGTTGCGTCACGCAACATATCACTACTCTACATAATATTGGAGGTGGTCCGTAAAAATAAAAACATATCGACGCGTGCGCCGCAGCATGCATGGTTATTGTGCTTTGGTGCACGCGAGCCAAAAGATCCCACATGCCAACCCATGCGAACGTGTCGCATGTAGATCAGATGCCTCTATGTGTTGGACCAAGCATCGAGCCCCACCACCAAAGCACGGGGTGTCACAATGCAGGGCAAGGCCAGCGGATGCCAAACAAGGTGGTCCAAACATGTCTATCAAACCTGGTTGGGTGTGCTCGGCGTGCCATCTTCATATATCGGGCATGGTAGTTACTGTTTTGCCATACAATTGTATTCAATTGGTCCTAATGCAAGACAAAGAGGTAACAAAAATATTCCACCTGCCGTTTCAGCACATTTGGTTTTTGCGTCAAGGGCGTTGGGTTTCCTAGCAATGTGTAGGAATCCAATGACACACAACACCGTCAATGTCCATCGTTCAAAGACGCGCAATAGAGTCCGACCAATACCCACCTGCTGAGTGGCTCTTATTGATTTCCTGATCCTAGCCGGTTTATCCATGAGATTACAGGCTTCGAACACTTGTGGTGGGAATATTAGTTATTGGTTTGTTTGGGTCGAATCATGTTTCTTCCTTCATCCGGCTTGGTGTTGCCTTCATCGGCATGCGGTCATGTGATGGTCCTTAATGGGCTACCCCAACAAAGGATGAATTTATAAATATATGAGAGCGAATGCGACTTGCGTGTGAAGAACCAGGCAGCCTCCGATGGTATGCCATCGTATAAGGTTCCTCTGCCATATAATCATATAGGCTAGCACTATAGTTGGAGCAGATTTGGCATCACCATTGCTTTGCATTGTGTCTGCAGCTAGGAAGCAAAGCACCCAACAAGCAACAGAGAGATGGTTCGATAATAAATATATACAGAGGAACCTATGGTCTCAAAGGAGTACAAATGATGCTGACAACATCTTTCCCTTGCCATGAGAAGTTGAAGGGAAATTGTCTCCCATCGAATCATAAAAACACCTACCCAACTTACCTTTGTTATCACGCCTACCCTCTCTTTCCATCTTTCCCTTGCTACGTGATTGGTGCGATGGTATTCCATCTAGTTGGCCGCATCACCCATCACCCCAACTCCTTCAAGTCGTGCAAGCGGTAGTTGGTGATGTTAGTGGAGCCAGCGAGGTATCCTATATTGAGTGAGCATAGGTGGGAGCTTCTACAGATGAACCGGGTTGTGTCGATGCCATTTGTATCCATGTCACCATGCTTTCTATGGAAATTACCTATGCTTTAGATTATTAGTAACGTAAAGTATAATGTCAATAAATGACATTCATATCTCGATAATCGCCCTGTTTTAATCCTAGACCACAGGAGCATGACAAAGCATTTTCCCCTTGTGTCCACTTACTGCTCTCTGGTTAGGTCAGCGTGTGAAGGGAGTGGGTTGTTGTTTACTCCTATGTACGACCCAACGAAGCGCCCCACGGGTGCCAGCCGTCCAGGGTTCACGCGACAAGGGTTACAGCAGGCAAAGCCCATGGGAAAGCATCGCACAACACCCGGGCATGCAGCACGCCAGCCCCGGTGTACGCTACTACTTCTGTAGGAGTTGTTGGATTTCCCTGAAGAGGAAGGGTGATGTGGCACAACAGCAGAAGTATTTTCCTCAGCTAAGAACCAAGGTATATCGAATCAGTAGGAGGCAACACATGTACAACGTTAGCAGCACCTTCACACAAACAAAATAATTGCTTGCACCAACAAAGGCAAGGGGGTTGTCACCCCCTTGTTCTTGCTAGCCACAAGGTTAAAAGCAAATAATAGTGATGATAGCAAAGATATTAGTAACTAGAATAATGATAGAAAATTGGTAGCAATTGTAGGAACTAGTAAATATATGAATAATGGACCCGGGGGCCATTTGTTCACTAGAGGCGTCTCTCTTGAAAGCAGAATAGCAAAGGATAAACAAATTACTGTCGAGCAATCGACAGAATTGTGCATAGTTATGAAGATCTCCATGGCATAATCATTATATAGGCATTATGTCCGTGATAAGTAGACCGTTAAACTTAGTGATGTGTACTACTATTGCTTCACCCCAAGAGCGTTATCTAGCATGCATCTCAAAGTATTAAGTTCATGGCAAGCAAAGTAACAATAAGCAAGATGATATAACATAGACAAAGTAAGACCAATCAATATGACCTCATCGTATTATCCTTAGTGGCAACAACATAAATACATGCCCTTATCCTTTCTGTCACCGGAGAAGATCACCACAAGGTTGAACCCACTACAAAGCACCTCTCCCACAAAAGATAAATCAATCAACCTTGGTCAAAGTAGACTGGTAGATTGGAGAGAAATACAAAGTTATAAAATTACACACATAGGTAGGCTCAAGAACTCATAAAAGAACAATGAATAATCTAATCATAAACCCATAATTCATCAAATCCCAACAAACACATCGCAGAAGATTACATCAGATGGATCTTAGAGAAGATCATTGTATTGAAGATCAAGAGAGAGAGAGAGAGGGAGAGAGAGAGAGAAAGTCATCTAGCTACTGTTATGGGCCCGTAGGTCCTCTAGGAACAACACACACACATCATCATGGAGGAAGGAAGGTTGATGAAAACGGCCTCCCTAATGATTCCCCCCTCCAATAGAGTATTAGAAAAAGCCTATAGATGGGATCTCAGAAGAACAAAGGCTTGCAGTAGCGATATAATTGTTTCAGCTCTTGCTTCGAGGGTTTCTGGGAATATAGAGGCCAGAGATTAGGGTTAACAGAGCCTCGGGGGGCCCACAAGCTCACCTGGCACCCCCAGGGAGCGCCATCAACGCTTGTGGCCCCCTCGTGTGTCTTCTGGTCTCTGCCCAAAGTTTCTCGGGTCTCTTGTGTTCTAGAAAAAATCACCAAAAAGTTTTGTCGTGTTTAGACTTCAGTAGGTATGTTTTTCTGTGAAACAAAAAACATGTAGAACACAAGAAATGGCACTGGACACTAAATTAATAGGTTAATCCATAAAAATAATATAAAATAACATATAAAGCATACAAAAGTGATAATATAACAACATGCAACAATAAAAAATTATAGATACGTTGCAGACGTATCATACGCAAATAAACCCAGCCACCCAAGCTCATCACGACCCCACATGGCAAGGCCGGACATGCAACATGCGAAGTCGGGCGCACGCGTGCACACGTCTCGTGCAACAGAAGCATATTTGTTGAAAGCGAACGACATTGACATGGCAACCCTGGCTTGCCTGGTGTGTGCCGAACAACGTGCGAGACGTATCATCAAAGTGATACGGAGGATCCAGGTCCGGATCCACGCGCGGTAAAGACTGGCGGCTGAGAAATATCTGACGTAACCCATTTATCAGTTGCATCAGACCCATATGTGCAATGAGCTCGGTACAGACGGACGCCCCTTGACGTGGCGGCATTGGCATTTTTGCCTTTGTTGACCCACACTGCTCTCCCCTTGCCACCCAAACCAACGTTCCACCTGGCCTTTCCGGCACGGAATCATGTCTAAGTATCGTGTCTATATGAACAAACGCTTGCCATGATCCAGTGGTAGTTATGCTTGTTTGTTGAACCAGTCAGTTGTTTCTTAGTGTTCCCATATGTATTATTATTCATGATAATGCCCTTTGGGGTAACTCACGAAATGAACATTGCTACTTCTTGAGCATGCGTTGGTTTTCCCTTGAAGAGGAAAGGGTGATGTAGCAAAGTAGATAAGTATGTCCCTCAGTTGTTGAGAACCAAGGTATCAATCCAGTAGGAGATACAAGCAAGTCCCCAATAGATATACCTACACAAATAATCAAACACTTGCACCCAACGCTATAAAGGGGTTGTCAATCCCTTCACGGTTATTTGCAAGGATGAGATCTGATAGAGATAGATATAAAAGATTGCTAGAACGTAAAGTAAAACAAAAGTAAAAATAATGCAGCGAAGTATTTTTGGTATTTCTGGTTTATAGATCTGAAAATATAATATGGAAAATAGACCCGGGGGCCATATGTTTCACTAGAGGCTTCTCTCATGAAGGAAAATAATACGGTGGGTGAACAAATTACTGTCGAGCAATTCATAGAAAAGCGAATAATTATGAAGATATCCAAGGCAATGATTATGCGTATAGGCATCACGTCCGTGTCAAGTAGACCGAAACGATTCTGCATCTACTACTATTACTCCACACATCGACCGACTCCTGCCTGCATCTAGAGTATTAAGTTCATGAAGAACAGAGTAACACATTAGGTAAGATGACATGATGTAGAGGGATAAACTCAAGCAATATGATGAAAACCCCATCTTTTTATCCTTGATGGCAACAATACAAATACGTGCCTTGCTACCCCTACTTTGTCACTGGGTGAGGACACCGCAAGATTGAACCCAAAACTAAGCACTTCTCCCATTGCAAGAATTACCAATCTAGTTGGCCAAACCAAACCAATAACTCGAAGAGACTTGCAAAGATATGAAATCATGCATATAAGAATTCAGAGAAGATTCAAATAATATTCATAGATAATCTGAACATAAACCCACAATTCATCGGATCTCGACAAACACACCGCAAAAGAGTATTACATCGGATAGATCTCCATGAAGATCATGAAGAACATGGTATTGAAGAACAAAGAGAGAGAAGAAGCCATCTAGCTACTAGCTATGGACCCGAAGGTCTGAGGTGAACTACTCACGCATCATCGGAGGGGCAATGGAGTTGATGTAGATGCCCTCCGTGATCGATTCCCCCTCCGGCAGATTACCGGAAAAGTATTTTCGTGGCTCTTCCTAGTATTGGGGGAATATTTGGGAATTTATAGGCCGAAGAATAGGGTTAGGAGAGCTGCTGGGGGACCACAAGCCAGGGGGGCGCCCCCCCCCTAGGGCGCGCCCTGGTGGCTTGTGATCTCCCGGCAGGTCTCCTGCCTTCGTCTCCAAGTCTGGCAGGTTTCTTCTGGTCCAAGAAAAATCATTCCGAAGATTTTATTCCGTTTGGAGACGTATCCAAGATTTTAATATTCCTTATCTGCAATAATCAAAAACAAGGGGAAAAACAAAAACTGGCACTAGGCTCTAGATTAATAGGTTAGTCCCAAAAATAATATAAAATAGCATATTAATGCATATAAAACATCCAAAACAGATAATATAATAGCATGGAACAATCAAAAATTATAGATACGTTGGAGACGTATCAAGCATCCCGAAGCTTAATTCCTGCTCGTCCTCGAGTAGGTAAATGATAAAAACAGAATTTTTGATGTGGAATGCTACCTAACATATTTATCCATGTAATATTCTTTATTGTGGCATGAATAATCAGATCCGTAAGATTCAAAACAAAAGTTCAATATTGACATAAAAACAATAATACTTCAAGCATACTAACAAGGCAATTGTGTCCTTTCAAAATAACATGGCCTTAGAAAGCTATCCCTACAAAATCATATGGTCTGGCTATGCTCCATCTTCCCCACACAGAGTATTTAAATCATGCACAACCCCGATGACAAGTCAAGCAATTGTTTCACACCTTTTATGTTCTCAAACCTTTTCAACTCTCACGCAATACATGAGCGTGAGCCATGGATATAGCACTATAGGTGGAATAGAATATGGTGGAGGTTGTGAGGAAAAAGGAGAAGATAGTCTCACATCAACTAGGCGTATCAACGGGCTATGGAGATGCCCATCAATAGATATCAATGTGAGTGAGTAGGGATTGCCATGCAACGAATGCACTAGAGCTATAAGTGTATGAAATCTCAAAAAGAAACTAAGTGGTTGTGCAAAATGATGAAAAATTCCACTAGCTATATGAAAGTGACAAAATAGGAGACTCTCTATCATGAAGATCATGGTGCTACTTTGAAGCACAAGTGTGGAAAATGATAGTAGCATTGTCCCTTCTCTCTTTCTCTCATTTTTTTTCTTTTTTTATTTTTTTTTATTTTTTTTATTTTGGTGGACATCTTTGGCCTCTTTCTTTTTATTTGGGCTTCATTGGCCTCTTTTATTATTTATAAAGTCCTGAAACTCATCCCAACTTGTGAGGGATTCATAGCTTCCATCATCCTTTTCTCTCATGGGACAAATGCTCTAATAATGAAAATCATCACACTTTTATTTACTTACAACTCAATACCTAGAACAAAATATGACTCTATATGAATGCTTCCGGTGGGACACTGGGATGTGCAACGATCTAGCCTAGCAAATGACATAAAAACGGACAAGCCATGAAAACATCATGCTAGCTGTCTTACGATCATGCAAAGCAATATGAAAGTGATGGTGCGTGTCATGAAAAACGGAATGGTGGAAGTTGCATGGCAATATATCTCGGAATGGCTATGGAAATGCCATAATAGGTATGTATGGTGGCTGTTTTGAGGAAAGTATATGGTGGCTGTTTTGAGGAAGGTGGGTTTAATGCACCGGCGAAAGTTGCACGGTACTAGATTGGCTAGCAAAGGTGGAAGGGTGAGAGTGCGTATAATCCATGGACTCAACATTAGTCATAAAGAACTCACATACTTATTGCAAAAGTCTATTAGTTATCGAATCAAAGTATTAGACGCATGCTCCTAGGGGAGAGGTTGGTAGGAGTTAACCATCACGCGCTCCCGACCCTCACACAAAGGATGACAATCATTAAACAAATCATGCTCCGACTTCATTACATAACGGTTCACCATACGTGCATGCTACGGGAATCACAAACTTCAACACAAGTATTTCTACCATTTCACAATTACTTACTAGCATGACTCTCATATCACCATCTCTACATCTCAAAACTATATGCAAGGAATCAAACTTCTCATAGTATCCAATGCACTTTATATGAAAGTTTTTATTATACCCCTCTTGGATGCCCATTATATTAGGACTAAATTCATAACCTAAACCAATTACCATGCTGTTTAAAGACTCTCAAAATAATATAAGTGAGGTACGAGAGTTTAATTATTTCTATAAAATAAAACACCACCGTGCTCTAAAAAGATATAAGTGAAGCACTAGAGCAACATTGCCTAGCTCAAAAGATATAAGTGAAGCACATAGAGTATTCTAATAAATTCACGATTAACGTGTGTCTCTCTCAAAAAGATGTGTGCAGCAAGGATGATTGTGGCAAACTAAAAAGCAAAGACGCATATCATACAAGACCCTCCAAGCAAAACACATATCATGTGGTGAATAAAAATATAGCTTCAAGTAAATTTACCGATGGATTGAAGACGAAAGAGGGGATGCCTTCCGGGGCATCCCCAAGCTTAGGCTTTTTGGTATCCTTGAATATGGCTTGGGGTGCCTTGGGCATCCCCAAGCTTAGGCTCTTGCCACTCCTTATTCCATAGTCCATCAAATCTTTACCCAAAACTTGAAAACTTCACAACACAAAACTCAACAGAAAACTCGTGAGATCCGTTAGTATAAGAAAAATAAATCACCACTTTAGGTACTGTTGTGAACTCATTCTTTATTTATATTGGTGTAATATCTACTGTATTCCAACTTCTCCATGGTTCATACCCCCCGATACAACCCATAGATACATCAAAATAAGCAAACAACACAAAGAAACCAGAATCTGTCTAAAACAGAACAGTCTGTAGAAATCTATAGACTTCGAATACTTCTGTGACTCCAAAAATTCTGAAACATTAGGACAATCAGTGAAATTGTATATCAATCTTGTGTAAAAATTTCAGACTCATTCGACCCTCTGGTGAATTTATAAAATTCCTGGACTGAGCGCAAAAGTTTCTGTTTTTCAGCAGAATCAAATCACAAACACCGTAGACCATCCCAGAGGTCTTACTTGGCTCAAACACTAATTAAAACAAGAAAACACAATTAATACAGAGGTAATAATGTGTAGAACACTCAAAAACAGAAGCAAAAACAAAAGCATAAAAATAAAATTAGGTTGCCTCCCAACAAGCGCTATTGTTTAACGCCCCTAGCTAGGCATAACGCAATAGATCTAGGTATTGTCATAATAGTAAGGGAGATCATCCATGCTCATCTCATACTCCCTTCTTTCAGCAGCAAGTTTCCTTTGTGGCAAGCAAAAATAATCAAAAGGGCTAAATTTAAGGATCCTTAAGATCAAGTGCGGGAGGGATAGGTTCCTCCTTCGGCCCCCTATAGTTTATAATCAATTCATCATTGTAAGCTTTCCTTTGGTGGAAAGTCATAAGCCTATCTCTTAATATGAACTCTAATCCGTTGTTTTGTATAGCAAAATTATCATTGAGTTCAGAAATCTTATCAACCAAAACCTCGATAGGAACCCTTTTTCTCAAATTTTCATTATAAGCAACATAATCCGGAGATTGCAATCTCTTTATTTCTTCTTGATTAAAAGGGATTTCCTCTATGGGGGGGGCATCCACCATTAATTTTATAATGAGCAAAAATTTCGCTAGCCTCTTTCATGATGAATCTAAACTCGTGAGCTAGGAATATAGTGGCGGCCCGCTTAACGGAAGCATGCTGAATATTAGAAAACTCTAGAAAAATTCTTTGTATGCATGGATGCATATGAACAAATTGTCTCTCAAGTTCAATAATTAATAGTGTTATTGCATCTGCAAGACTATTAGTTTTATAGAGAATAGAACATCCTAAGGTAGGTAGCGTACCGGCACAAGTAAAGAAATCTTGAATAACACCTTTTCCAATAATATTACCGCTACCTATACGAAACTTTTTTGTATGAATGATAGTAGGTTCTTCATGAGGATCGTTATTAGCAAAGTTATCAAAATTCCTCTCATGATTATTACTATCCTTTTCAATGAAAGCCTCCTTAGATTCGGACATGGTGACAACGAAAGCAATCTAGCTCAAAAGCAAACGAAAAGACGAACGGAAGAAGGGCGAATAAAAAGGCAAATCTTTTTGGTATTTTCTGAAAATCGTTTTAGAAGTGGGGGAGAGGAAAACGAGAGGCAAATGGCAACTAATGTAAATGCAAGAGATGAGTTTGTGATGGGTACTTGGTAGGCTTGATGTAGATCTCCCCGGCAACGGCGCCAGAAATCCTTCTTGCTACTTCTTGAGCATGCGTTGGTTTTCCCTTGAAGAGGAAAGGGTGATGCAGCAAAGTAGATAAGTATTTCCCTCAGTTGTTGAGAACCAAGGTATCAATCTAGTAGGAGATACAAGCAAGTCCCCAATAGATGTACCTACACAAATAATCAAACACTTGCACCCAACGCTATAAAGGGGTTGTCAATCCCTTCACGGTTACTTACAAGGATGAGATCTGATAGAGATAGATAGATAGGATTGCTAAAACGAAAAGTAAAAAGTAAAGAAGATTGCAGCTAAGTATTTTTGGTATTTTGGGTTTATAGATCTGAAAGTATAATATGGAAAATAGACCCGGGGGCCATAGGTTTCACTAGAGGCTTCTCTCATGAAGGAAAATAATACGGTGGGTGAACAAATTACTGTCTAGCAATTCATAGAAAAGCGAATAATTATGAAGATATCCAAGGCAATGATTATGCATATAGGCATCACGTCCGTGTCAAGTAGACCGAAACGATTCTGCATCTACTACTATTACTCCACACATCGACCGACTCCTGCCTGCATCTAGAGTATTACGTTCATGAAGAACAGAGTAACGCAATAGGTAAGATGACATGATGTAGAGGGATAAACTCAAGCAATATGATGAAAACCCCATCTTTTTATCCTTGATGGCAACAATACAAATACGTGCCTCGCTACCCCTACTTTGTCACTGGGTGAGGACACCGCAAGATTGAACCCAAAACTAAGGACTTCTCCCATTGCAAGAATTACCAATCTAGTTGGCCAAACCAAACCAATAACTCGAAGAGACTTGCAAAGATATGAAATCATGCATATAAGAATTCAGAGAAGATTCAAATAATATTCATAGATAATCTGAACATAAACCCACAATTCATCGGATCTCGACAAACACACCGCAAAAGAGTATTACATCGGATAGATCTCCATGAAGATCATGAAGAACAAGGTATTGAAGAACAAAGAGAGAGAAGAAGCCATCTAGCTTCTAGCTATGGACCCGAAGGTCTGAGGTGAACTACTCACGCATCATCGGAGGGGCAATGGAGTTGATGTAGATGCCCTCCGTGATCGATTCCCCCTCCGGCAGATTACCGGAAAAGGCTCCAAGATGGGATGTCACAAGAACAGAGGCTTCCGGCGGCGGAAAAGTATTTTCGTGGCTCTTCCTAGTATTGGGGGAATATTTGGGAATTTATAGGCCGAAGAATAGGGTTAGGAGAGCTGCTGGGGGACCACAAGCCAGGGGGGCGCCCCCCCCCTAGGGCGCGCCCTGGTGGCTTGTGATCTCCCGGCAGGTCTCCTGCCTTCGTCTCCAAGTCTGGCAGGTTTCTTCTGGTCCAAGAAAAATCATTCCGAAGATTTTATTCCGTTTGGACTCCGTTTAATATTCCTTATCTGCAATACTCAAAAACAAGGAAAAAAAATAGAAACTGGCACTAGGCTCTAGATTAATAGGTTAGTCCCAAAAATAATATAAAATAGCATATTAATGCATATAAAACATCCAAAACAGATAATATAATAGCATGGAACAATCAAAAATTATAGATACGTTGGAGACGTATCAAACATTTTTTATACGTGTCACCCATAGCTTTCTTAACTCCATAGTTGTAGTTGGTCTTTGCGTCAATGGTGCAATGGGTCATCTAGTACGAAGAAGAACCGTCTTGTTTTGGCTTACCAGAATGTTTGCCGATCATAAATGCAAATGCAGTAACTCGTACTAATGGTTGTATCGTGTACCGACACCTTGGCCAATCGACTTCTTCTCAGACGTGCAAGTAGTTTAGGGGGATATGTAGAGACACTTGAGAGGGAAAATGAGTGAAGAAAACTCCTCCTGCGGATCAGATCTGCAGGCGAATTCGCAAGAGGGAAACCATCCCCGCCAATAATTCAAGTTTAGAGGCCAAGGGGAACGAGATCCAACATTTTTCCTCGCCATCAACATCAACTCACACGCTCATCTTGTTGTAATCTCAAAACTTGTTCATTTCAATCTCGTGTTCATTGGGGATTGTTGAGGATTAATTTAACCATTCATGTTCTATTCACATGACTATCTCGTTTGTGTTTTGTGCCTTGATGTTTGTGTAGTTCCACGTTCCCCGGGTTATGGAGGAACCTTAGTTGAGCCATGATTGAATGCGATAATTTATTCTACCAATGTGATATGAATATGGCATTGTTGTTTGTGGTGTTGTGCGAACGTCTGGTACGTCCTAGACTAAATTTCCTTGTTTCATGCTAATATTTCTTGTTTCATGCTACTTTTATAGCATTGTTGCATAGTTTTGGCACCAATTTTGTAATGTTTCTGGACTACCCTATTAATTCAGCGCCCAAAGTTAATTTTCGGTTTACTATTCTTTGGACTTTTCAGGAAAATAATTTTCCGTTGACCAAAACAATTAGGAAAAATAGGACATGAAGTTTCAAGTCCATAAGTTGCCAGGAAGCATCGGGGATGGAAGGTGGTGTCCGTGGGCCCCACATGCCCCCATCTTGTTGCGAGGGGCATGATCTAGGGCCATGTGTGCCCCACAGGAACACCCTCCACCGTCTCTAGGCGCACCTGACTTTATATTGCCTCAAAACCCTTCATCATATTTATCGAGGATTTTTTCCACTGCCACACCTCTCTGTCGCGCTATGATGTAATATTCATGCCTATTCTGGTACTTTGTCGGAGTGGGAGTTCATCACATCGATCATCTATATCAACCTTGCTTCCACCATGTCCATGCATCTGTGGGTAGTCCTCTTTATACTATGAATTCATAACAGTAGCTAGATGGCAATCTTTCCCTTGTTCTCTTCAAACAATGATCACATGAGATGCCCTACATGATTGTGATCCATTTGATGTAATTTTTATGTTATGTTTGTTGCGATCTAATGAATTGTCACTTTCTAATCAGATCTATATATATTGTATTCATGGATTCATATGATGTTGCATAATTTATGTACATATATGCTCTCCAATTTATTTGTCTGGAATTGACCATGTTTAGATGAGTAATTTTCAAGAGGGATTTTAGATGAGTAATCTTGCAAGTAACCTACCACAATGACATAAAATGGAAAAATACGTGTATTGTGTTGTTTCCACTAAGGATACAAAGATAGTTGTGTAGTTGTCCCGGTGACGAGTCGGGGGTGAAGACAATATACTATTAACATCATACCAACATGCTACAATACTCGGTTTTACTTAATTCTTCGAGATGCATTCTAGATAACAATCTTGGGATGGAGTTATAGCTATAGATGCAGTTGGATTAACAGTCCATAAATGTACAAATGTGATGCCTATATGTAATTATGCAATGTATAACCATAATCATAAGTACTATAATTTAAGCAATATGCACTAGTGAAACTATGAATCCTCGTCCATTCATCTTGTTGCTTTCAACCTCGATGAATGCACTTTTACTTCCATTTACAAAGTAAACTTCTAGTTCTTTCATTGCGATACACAAATCATACCACATGTTGCATTAATCTTTGTAACTAGCAATGCTAGTGAAACCGATAATCTCGCTAGTTTCGTTGGTGACCAAGACATGTATTGTAGCTCTGTGCAAATACTGATCTCTGATTGTTGTTCAAGCACTCCTACTGGTTCAGTAAACCTTAAGGTCATACACTTGAGTAAAATTGCTGGTTGCCTACAAATCTATACACTTGGGAGCCAACAACTTCCTAAAAGAGAGTAAGCAAGCGTTTTTGGCGCTATAATCGGGGAGCTCTTGCTACAATCATTCATCCTACACTCCATTACTTTACTTTCTTGTTATTTACTTTTTGTTAGTTATTAGTTTGCCTGCTTTTTTAAAAATCATAAAATAATTTTATTACAACAAGTAGTTACTTTTGTTTTACCTTGTTATTATGACTAGTTCTTCACTTTTTATCACCGCTCCCGAGTTGAAGTACTCCAACTTAAGCAAAGGGGATGGTACAGTCTATAATATGACTGGTATATAATTCGGGACACTCAAAATAGGTAAAAATTTGCCTAAAGCCCCATGGGTTTGACAAGTTTAGCAAAACCATAAACAATCTACGACGGCGCTCATTAGATTTTTTTTACATTCGTGTAACTTTAGGGAATAGACACATTGTATACTCTATAACTGGAGGTAGCTTTAGTAATACTTTAGATGCATTTAATGCTATAGAAGGTATAGTTCAAACTCCATGCATAAACACCAATGAATTTGAATTACTCTTGGACGTCTTATTGGTTAGCAATACTCTAGATATAGTTGGATCTCTGCGCATAAACATTTCTATAACTTCAATGTTGGTCCCGAATAGGTGGCGATCGATCGCGTGGGAGCTGCTCCCATAAAACAATTTGTTCGCTAGGGGGAGAATCTCCCATTGAATGCTTTAGATCATTCGCTCAGGACATGGGCCAAGGCGACCCCAATTGATCCAAAACGCCCAGTTAAGTGGTTTTTTATTAAAAAAATCATGGATGAAAAAAACATGTTCTTATAAAAACAGTGAAACCTAAATTTTGAAAATGCCATGCTCTAAATCTATGAAATGTCTTCCTTTAATATCATAAATTAATCATGGATGTTGAAAAATGTATTTAAACTTGTTGTGGCCTATAATTTGAGTTGCCATGTGAACACAAAAATGTCATGATAAAAAATGGCATATCTTAATAAAAGAATGCCATCTCTTAATAAACAAAAAATGACATCTTTTAATATAAAAATGCCATCTTTTAATATGCCATCTCATAATAATGAAAAATGCCATCCCTTGATAATAAAAAATATCAGATCTTAATATAAAATTACCAATTCTTAATAAACAAAAATGAAAATGCCATCCCTTAATAATAAAAATATCACCTCTTAATATAAAATTGCCAATTCTTAATAAACAAAAATGCCATCCCTTAAAAATAAAAACACCATCTCTTAATATAAAAATGCCATTTCTTAATAAAACAATGTCTCTTAATAATAAAAAAGTCTATCCTTTAATACCTCTTAATTTGAAATGATATCTCTTAATAAAAAAATCCCTTTTACTAATTAAAAATGCCACCCCTTAATAATAAAAATTACATCCCTTAATATAAAAAATGGCATCTCTTAATAAACAAAAAATGCCATCTCTTATTAAACAAAAATGCCATCTCTTCTTAATAACAAAAACAAAACAAAACAAAACAAAACAAAAAGGGAAAATATTTGAATTTTCATGTGACATAGTTCGAAATTACAAGGTCCCATGTAAAGTTTTTCTGGAAAAATTGCCATCTTTTGAAAAAGAAGTAAAAAAGAGAGAGTGGAATTCAATCCTTGGTCTCCTTGCTGGAGCCGCGGATTGCTAGCCACTGGAATAGCTAAGATATTTTGAATTATCATGCGTCGCTGGCTTTCATTGTAGAACGAAATAGTTTCGGAATTAGACGTGGCTCCGATCTAGCGTCAAGATTCATGCAAATGAATCCAACGAGTGGGAGTGCGTTCTTCAGTTACTATTTCCCTTAATGTTATAGAAGATATAGTTGGATCTTAGAAAGATATGATTATTGTCGAGAAGGAAACAAGGGGGAGAGTGTCGGTATTTGTCGTTATATGAATGATAACCACATACCGCCATGTCGAAACATTTCTAAACTGGGAGGTGGTGAAGGAGGACGTAGTAAAAGGAGTTCAAGATTTTTTTGAGAATGGTATATTGCCGGAAGGTTTAAACGACACGGTGATCGTGCTCATCCCCAAAGGAAAAGACCCCCAATCCCTAAAAGATTACCGTCCGATAAGTCTGTGCAATGTCATCTACAAAGTGATTTCGAAATGCCTAGTTAACCGGCTTCGGCCGTTTCTGGATGATATTATCTCGGAAACTCAGAGCGCTTTTATCCCGGGGCGTTTGATCACGGACAACGCTACCATTGCCTTTGAGTGCTTTCATAAAATCCAACACTCGAGAAACAGGCATAATACCCATTGCGCGTACAAGCTGGATTTGGCCAAGGCATATGATAGGGTTGATTGGAGCTTCTTAGAAGGAGTTTTGCAGAAAACGGGGTTTAGCCAGAGATGGATCACCTGGGTTACGCAATGTGTCAGTTCGGTCAGGTATTCGGTGAGATGTAATGGAGAACTCTTGACTCCATTCATTCCCTCGAGAGGCTTACGGCAGGGGGATCCGTTGAGCCCGTATTTGTTTCTTTTTGTCGCGGATAGCTTGGTGAGTCTCATGAACAGGGAGATCAATGGTGGTAATCTAATTCCTATAAAAGTTGCCAGAAACAGCCCCGGAATTTCAAACCTCTTGTTTGCTGATGATAGCTTGTTATTTTTTAAGGCCACTCCGGATCAGGCAGAAACTATCAAAAGGGTGCTGTCCATCTTTCAGAAATGCTCGGGACAGCTTCTGAGTGAGAGTAAATGTTCCTTACTCTTCAGTGATCACTGCCCGAAGGAGACCAGAGAAGCAATTAAGAGTATCTTGGGTGTTGAGGCGGCGTCCTTTGAGAGCAAGTATTTGGGGCTGCCAACCCCGGAAGGGAGGATGAAAGACGACAATTTCCAACCAATCATGGATAGGTTGGGGAAGAGATGTAATGACTATTCTGAAAAGTTTATGGCCTACGCGGCAAAAGAAGTACATGTGAAATATGTGGTACAGGCCCTCCCATGCTACACCATGGGGGTGTTCCTTCTATCGAAAGGGTTTTGTGAGAAGTATGAGAAGATGATCAGAGATTTTTGGTGGGGTGACGAGAAGGATCATAGGAAGGTTCACTGGATGTCTTGGGAACACATGATTCGACCCAAACGGGCAGGGGGTATTGGGTTCAGGGATATGCATATGTTCAACATTGCTCTCCTTGCGAAACAAGGATGGAGACTGCTACAGAAGTCGGAAAGCCTTTGCGCGAGAGTGATCAAGTCCAAATACTACCCGCACGGAAATCTGCTTGATACGGTGTTCGCTTCGGATGCGTCACCCGTTTGGAGAGGCATCGAGGCCGGCCTTGAACTACTTTAAAAAGGCATCATCTGGAGAGTGGGTGACGGTAAAAGTATCCAAATCAAAAGGGATCAATGGATTCCCCGAAGAGAGGGTCTACGGACGGCAACGTTCATAAGACGCACGAGGCTTAGATGGGTCAATCAGTTAATGCACGCAGACAGGAAAGAATGGAACATTGAGCTCATTAAACAAATATTCCATGTTTTTGATGCAGAAGAAATCTGCAAGATTGTCATACCGAGATCACATGCAGCAGATCACATTTCTTGGCACTACGAGAAGAACGGGATTTTCTCAGTGAGGAGTGCGTATAAGTTGGCCGCGGCCTGCCAAGGTCAAGTGTCTCTGAAACCTTCAAGTTTTGCAAGCGAGGCGCACGATCGGAGTATTTGGGATATCATTTGGAAGGCCAAAGTCTCCCCAAAAGTTAGAATTTTTGGTTGGAGAATTGCGACCAACTCTCTTGCAACGAAAAAGAATAAGTTCAGACGGACTTTAGAGTTGGATGCTACGTGCAGTATTTGCGGCTGCAGTGACGAGGATGAGTTTCATGCTGTTGTGGAGTGCACAAAAAGCAGAGCACTAAGAGAGGCAATCAGAGAACATTGGGAGATACCTCCAGAAATTGCATTTCGGCGTACTGGCCCTGATTGGCTTCAGTTGTTGTTGAGCTCTGAAACTGAAGAGAAAAGGGCTAGGGTGCTTATGTTATTTTGGAGGTGCTGGCACCTCCGTGATGATGTGGTGCATGGGAAAGGAAAAGAGCCTATTAGACAATCAGTCATGTTCCTGCTGCAATACGAAGAAGATCTGAAAAATGCGGCTTTAAATTCTCTGGCAGGCCTGGTAAAGGAGCCGGTGACTGGTGCAAATCATATACACCAACGGCCAGCTCAAAAGAACAATCTGTGGACTGCCCCCATACGAGGTACTGTCAAAATCAATTCAGATGCGGCCTTCTTGCCAGACAGTGGTCAAAGTTGGGCGGGTGCCGTTGCCAGAGATCATAGTGGCCGGGTTATTCTATCGGTTGGGAAACATATGCAGGCGTCTGGCTGTGTGGAAGAAGCTGAAGCTAGAGCGGCTCTGTATGGGTTGCAGGCTCTGGCTGCAGTGTACAGAGGCCCAGTTGAAGTGGAGATGGACTGCAAATCAGTTTTTAAGGACCTGATTACTGATGGACCATGCCTATCACCGTGTTTTGGAGTGATTTGGGACATAAAGGAGGCACTGGCGCTGTTTAGCAGGCATGCTTTATCGTCCATTGGGAGGGACTGCAATGCACTAGACCATGAACTAGCAGCTGAGGCTAGACAGAAGGGTGACCTGCTTGTCATGGCTGGAGTACCAGATAGGCTACGAGACATGATGATTAGGGAATGTAACCATCCATCTTGAGTAATTCTGTTACTCTTGATTCTCAAAAAAAAAGAAACATTTCTAAACTAGAGTGTCCGTATTTGTCGTTATTAGTGTGTTTGCATATTATTATTTTTGGTAATTTGATGGCAATTCAACTCTTTTTTTTAATGGAACACTCCGATTCCATACTTAAACTTGCTCAGCCAAAGTGTTGGCCCTTTGAACGAGTACATCCTTGGACGAGGATCCCCTGCCGTACGGCACCCTGCTGTTCGCTCACTGACACGTGGTCCCGCCTGGAACATGGCCCACATGTCAGTGGCGCAACTACACTGGTCGTACGTCAGAGGAGCCGGTTCCTACATCCTTAGGAAGGTCCTCCCTCCATAGGTGGGACGGGGAGCTTCTATTTGGCGTGGTGCACGCCGGAAAACCAACTCTCACGCGCAGCCTTTTGGGCCGGCCCATGTGCGGGGCAGGAAGCCCCTTGTTTTTTCATTTAATTTTTATTTTATTTTTTGTTGTTTAAAATAACTCGTCTTTCAAAAAATGTGATTTTAGTAAAAATAACTATTTGAGAAAATAATAAAATATATGTGAGTTCAAATATGTTCATGTTTTTGAAAAAAAAGTTCGTGGATTCAAAATATGTTCATGATTTTAAAAATGTTGGCATATTCAAATAATGTTCACAATTTTGAAAAATGTTTGGGAAATAGAGAATGTTCATGATTTGAAAAAAAATGATCGTCAATTCAACAAATGTTTGTGAATTCATAAAATGTTCCTGAAAATTTAAGAAAATGGGTACCAAAATTAAAAATTGTTTGCGGATTTAAAAAATGTTTCCACAATTTCAGGAAGAAAAGTTCATTGATTGCAAGAAATTGCACTGATTCATTTCTTTTTCATTAATTCTAAAAATGTTTATGCATTTCAAAAAATGTTCATGAATTTAAAAAATTGTTCCCAAATTTCACAAAAAAATTTGTTGATTCTAAAGTTTTCATGAATTCCAAAACAATGTTCACAAATACGAAAAATGCTCGCGAAATTTGTAAAACAATGTTCGTCAATTTGAATTTTTTTCACAATTTTAAAAAACGTTAATGGTTTCAAAAAAACATTTTCCCACAATTTTTTCATCATTTCAGAAAGGGTTGCTGTTTTTTTTAAATTGGCCATGGACTTGAAAGATGTTCGCAAAATTAAGAATAAGAAAGAAAAAAGAGAAAATAAAAGGAAAAGGAAAAAAGAAAAGGAAAAATATGAAAAAACAAAAATAAAATATAAAACCAAAAAATGAATAAAGACTGAAATAATGAATATGAAAAAAGTAGAAAAAATGAAAGAAAAACTTAATAAATGGAAAAGGCTTGAACCTTCCCAAAACCAGAAAGGATCTGGGTGGGCAAGCCTAAGCGTACATAACGGTGATTAGGGGGGAGGGGGGGTTGGACGGTTGGTCATTATTTGACAACGTACACGCCAAATAAGAGCTGCGGCTGGGAGGTATGAAAATCATGGACATTCTGTTCGACGCCAGATTCGTGGGCTCGTTAATCATACATGGCCTTACTTAGGCCCAAATAAAAGAGATGCTTAATCATACATGGCCTTACTTAGGCCCAAACAAAAGAGATGTTCTTAACTTGTTCAGAAAAAAAAACTTAATCATAGCAATTTACATACCAGTCACACTACCACAAGTAGAAGGAAAACATAACTTAGTAGTCTACTTCACATAATTTACAACCCATACGTTACTAATCAAAAAAACAAATAATTAAAGGATAACAACTCTTGCGTAGTTTGGGGAAAAAGGTTAAGCAAACATTGGGATGTCTACGTGGGCTGAACGCTTGGGCATCTACGTGGCGACATTTGTGATACCCCAAGAACGCTCAGCAAGACGGACGCACTCCGAGAACCGGAAGCAGCCGACGAGATGATCGATGACCATGCCAGAGGCTTGCATGAAGGAGTAGACAATGACAGGACCAACGAGCCGAAAACCCCGTCGGATTAGGTCCTTGCTCATCCCCTCCGATTTCGGTGTTCGGAGCGGGATGTACTTGTGGTGCTTGTATTTACCCACCATAGGCCGGTGGTTCACGTGCCCCCAGATGTACCCGCTGAAAGACCCGAACTCCTTTGCCACCTGCACATGCATACAATGGCCCATAAGTTTGTATGCAATGCTTCACATCTATATTTGTTGAGTTTATGTGACCCGTCCGTAGCATCTCCATGTCATCGTTCCCTCATTTCATAGCAAACTTTTCTTGCCCTTGTAATATCTTTGTTAGAAGAATTTCGCTTGAAATAAGCAAAAATGTTGGTGCAATCACCTTTCTTATGCACTTGGCGTTCTCCACGATGCACCGCACCCTGCACTCCGCTAGCTTGAGCTCCTTATTGGCGCTAATCACAGCGATGTCATCCTCACTCAGCTTCGCCACCACATTGGGATCGAAGCCCGCAAATGCTTCCCTAGAATCAACAATTTTGCCACAAATTTTTAATCAATTCATGATTCTTAGGGAAAGTGACAACTGCTGAATATGTACCGAGAAACCCAAATGTTCGGAGAGACGATGCACCTACATATACATGTCCCTCCTCTTGAGTATCTCTGTCCAGTTGTGGTCTATGAGCATCCCTGACAAGGTGAGCAGCTCGAACAGGCGGCTGCAAATTACAACAGGATATATTTGTAAACGAAATGGTTCTTTTTTCTTTCTTTTTCAAGATGATTTTTTTCATGTGACAAGCAAAAAAAATTGTGGCAGAGTCGTACTCGTCGCTGTACACTGGAACGCCCCAGGATTCGTCGTGGAACTGGACATACGCCTCATCTGCATGGTGGATTTCAGGCAAGTGATCAGTTTGCGAATCTAATTTTTGTCCTCCGGTTATTTAATAAAGA
Source organism: Elymus sibiricus (assembly GCA_039707655.1). Classification (NCBI taxonomy): domain Eukaryota; kingdom Viridiplantae; phylum Streptophyta; class Magnoliopsida; order Poales; family Poaceae; genus Elymus; species Elymus sibiricus. The sequence goes on from CM077667.1 coordinate 399,863,767, forward strand.
ATAAAATATATCTTGTTCTTTTTTGTTTTTAGCTGGTTGATTTTAGTTTCCTCAACAGACTACAGGGGACTGGAGAGGAGTCCCTTTCTAGTGAACTTAGCAAGTCAGGACTCGGACATAGTATATTAACTTGGTCAAATCAAGAGTTTCATCAGTTAGTGATGTGGACTTCGCCATCCCTTGAAGGGAAAGGCTGGCCCCATTTGCTCTTTTCTTCTTGATTTGATCTTTCTGCCAACCTTGTTGCACTAATAAGTTTTTTTGACAGGGTTAATGTACAAATAAGTCGGTGCAAAGCTAATTAACTAAATTGTAATTTTCACCATTCACTTTTCTTATATCCTCTGCTCCCCCTTTATTATAAGAAACCGTTGTTCTTGCACGTGAAAGGATATTCTTTTGACTATGGTTCATAGAGTCTTCCATAGTCGAAAATATATATAGGCATGAAAAGAAATATTAGCAGTATAATTTCTTGGCACGGAAAAATATTACTGGTAGCAAGTAATTAAGCGTTTCTCAATCCTCACCACTGTTCTTGGTGATCCAGCTGCATCGGTGCAAGCCCCCGGGCTCACTACAATCAAAATCCTCCTCCTCCTCGGCATCACGGCCGCTCACCTTGTCGTCGTCGTCGCAGTCGTCTCCCCTCCTCTTCTCCAGGGACACGAGCACGTCACCCCACGGGCTGAAAGTGCCGCCGTAGATCAGGGGCACCTTCGGCTCCCAGCTGCTGGAGTTGGAGCTGCTCAGCGACGAGTCGCTCGAGTTCTGCGACAACGACAGCGAAGATAGGGAGAGGCCGGAGCCGCTCCGCCGGACGCCGCCGCCCAGCCCCGGCGGGCATACAAGCATCCTCTGCAGGTACTTGCTCGCGTGGCTCATCGCTTGCAGTTGCAGCTTCCTGTCTATGCTGCCGTTCTTCCTGGCCGAGCCGTGGCGGCTGCGGCTTGGGCTCTTCTCGAAAGCATGCGTCTGCCTGCTGCTGTGGTGCGCCGTGGTGCTCAGCATTGTGGGAATTCTAGTCAGGAACAATGGTGGCTAGATGCGAAGCTAATGTTTGTTTTGCTGGAGGCAAGATGGGTTTTGGAATGTGTGTGTGTGTGGGGGGGGGGGGGGGGGGGGGGGGGGGGGGTCTATTATAAGGCGAATATCTGGCAGCCAAGTCGTGGAAGTGTTTGAGGTGCCGTGTCCTTAGATCGTTTGGTGGGATATGGGCTTCAATGGTAGCTGCATGAAAGCTTCATCTGAATCTTATTAAAATGATGGCTCATGGCTTTGGCATTTTAGGGAATCGGAAGTGTTAGTGGTTTGAGCTTGGGGATGTATGGTGCATTGGTCCTGTAGTTTCGTGGCTGTTTTCCCCCTATTCCTCCTTGTCACTCATAGCCCTTTGGGTAACTCGTCGGAGGATATATAATCTGGTGTTTATTGATACAACATTTTTTTGGCGGGAATATTGATAAAACAATTTGATGTACATGATACAGTTCCCGGGCCTAGTAACCACTTACAAGTAAAATAGCTAATTTCACTTCACGCTTTTTTGAAACAACGCAAAGACCTGCCATATTCATTGATTAAGGCAAATGTTTAGATATAAGCCGTAATGCGGCAAAAGAAAAAGGTCTACTCTCGCAACATAATAACACTCAAATGCTTGTCTCCGGGGTGCTTGTCTCCCGCCAAACCCCGGAGACAAGCCTCCTCTTTGATTTTCGCGGCGACAATTGATGTCGAAGCTACAGTGTTGCGAATAATTCTCATATTTTGATCCCAAATTTGTCATGAGACAAGCATCATCAAAGAGACGACGGCCTTCCGGTTATAACGTCCACCGTTCACCGCCTTGAGCTACCAAGATTTAACAGAGCCTTCATGCCGCCAAGCCATTGGCGAGGAGTCATGCATGCCTAGTCAAGTGCAAATATCGTTACAAATCCGGATGGTGAACCTACATTGGAATAGGAGGTGATGAGCATACTATTGCACTTGCTTGCAGAGAGGGCAAAGGGCGCAGTTTGGCCATTCCGCCGATGCAACCGATCATCCGTCCACACATGATTTTGAAGGATTAACCAAGCAAAGAATTTGCATTTCGGCGGAGCCCACATCTTCCAAATCATAGCAGTCATAGGACTAAAAGTGAGCCCAGAAAATTGCGACATGTTTGCTAAGGACGTCGTATATTTGCCACTGGAGGCGAGTTTCCAAGTTATTGTAGCATATCTATCTTGGCTGAGTGTAATACCAGCAAGCATCTTCCAAAGGGCTGCAAACTCCTGGATATGAGTCAAGGTTAGCCCCTACTGGGTATTGATATAATGGACCCAAAAATTGTTGTCAAGACCCTTGCTGGCCAAGCATGCCTTCTTTTTTCGATATCTTGAAGATCTTATTAGGCGCGGCGTCTTTGGGTTGAAGGCCATTTAGCCACGAAGATCCCCATAATTGAGCATTTTTACCATCTCTGATAGACATACGCGTATCCGCCGCAGAACGATCTCTGTCATTTACACTTTGATGTTGCCGCCTTTTGGAACGTCTCAAAACTATTACCTGGGTGGTAATTTCACATGTCAATACAGAATTGTTTCCTTTTTGTCCTTCACCCGGGCCATAGTCTGGTAACTTTGCTGATTTGCAAATAGACAGATTGATGTCTAGAAAAATAGAAGGCGGGGAATGTTGAGAGCCACGTATCTTCTTCCCAGGTTTGGTGAAACATCCAGACGATTCAAAGATTACTTGTGGCTATCTTCCCTCTGCTTCTCTTTTTCATTGCTCACCTTTCCCGTAGTTCTACTTGGACCATCGCCAACTGCAATACTCTATCCAACAGACAGTACCCTGTTATTTTAGTCACCAACAATTGGAGGTAGTTTAAGCGTAGTACATTTGCTACAGTTCTTCCTGAATTCTAAGGCTAATTTCATCCTACTTTTCTTTGTCACCGAACAACCTTTTAGGTGGTTATTAATTTCATAGACATCGTAACAAACAACTGCCTAGTTTATGGATCATGCAAATACTAGAGCCTCTTGATAGTTTAGCCACTAGAAAATAGGGATGGTTTAAACATCAACTCCATGATAGATTTGCTTCATTTGGACATCAACATTACACAGAATGTGTTCGGCTCCGTGGCCAATATTATCCCAATCGTCTTTGTCATAGATCACTTGCCCATATGTTCAAATTTCCAGTAGCATTGGCTACTTTCATCACGTAACTAAGGGCATCTTCAACGGTAACCCTCCCTTAAACACACAACCCCGTTTGTCCGCTGACATGTTTTGATGTGTCCACGGACACCAGCCATGGCCCGCGTACCTTTTTTTTTGCGAGAAACTTCCAATCTATTCATCTTCAATCATGGCAGTACAAAGAACAACAGAGATAATAAAAATTACAACCATGTCCGTGGACCACCTAGCGACGACTACAAGCACTGGAGCGAGCCGAAGGCGTGCCGCCGTCATCGCCCCTCCCTCACCGGAGCCGGGCAAACCTTGTTGTAGTAGACAGTCGGGAAGTCGTCGTGCTAAGGCCCCATAGGACCAGCGCGCCAGAGTAGCAACCATCACCGATGAAGAAAGTCGTAGATCAGAAGGATCAAACCTGTAAACACCCAAACAAAGACGAACGAAGACCGGATCCAAACAGATCCACCGAAGACCAGCACCGACCGAATCCCGCGAGATCCGACGGAGACAAACCTCCACACGCCCTCTGACGATGCTAGACACACCATCGGGACGGGGATAGAACGTGGGAGACATTATTCCTATTAAGGGATATCGCCGCCGCCACACAGCCTCAACCAAGACGCTGAATCTAACAAGAACGAGAACGGGGTCCCTCCCGCCGGCGGGGGGCCGAGATCCTCCGCACCTCCATGGCCTAGAGGCCATCGGAGATGGGGCGGACCGGCGGCGGCGCCGACGGGAGGAGAAGAGCTTTCCTTGTGGAGGAGGAAAGAGATGGAAGAATCGTTGTAATTTTTATTCCATGGCCCGCGTACCTAACGCTGGTCCCTAAATATTTCCCTGATGTCCGGACTTTCAAATGATTTAAAGCATAATTCCAACATATTACATCAATTTTTACTTCAAATTTATACAAACCTTAACTAAATTACTCTAAATCTACCTAACGAGACTGACACAGATCTCAAACATTGCGAGGCCTCCAACATATCGCTCCCGACACAAGCGCCACCTCAGCTGCTGCGTCATCCGGCCTGAGCTCAAGCGGAGCTAGCACGCCTCTAGATGTGCCCCCAGATGTACCAACCAAAATACCCAAGCTCCTTCGCCACGTGCACATGCATAGAATGATCATAAGTTTTTATGTGATGCTTCACAGCTGAAATTGTTCGGTTTATGCAATACATCAATTATTTTCTTCGTAAAGGAGGATTACCCCCCTGACCTCTGCATCAAGTGATGCACACAACCATCTTTATTGCATTATTCAATAAGACCTTACAAAATAAATACATAGATCAACCTAAAGCCACCTTTCTGAAAACAACTATCGCCCTACCTACAAGATTGATGATGTGTCATGACCTTGCGCCACTCACACCAAGAAATCCGGTGGCCTCACCAAGCCGTCCGCCGACTAGCCATGAGCACATGGTCTAGCAGACTCTCAGCATGCATCACATGCGCACGTGTAATATCATGACATCTTCATGTCATTCCCTTATTTAGCCAACCTTTTCCCTCCTTGTAATATCTTTGTAGAAGAATCTCACTAAAAATAAAGTAAAATCTTGGTGCACTCGCCTTTCTTATGCACTTAGCGTCCTCGGCGGTGCACCGCACCCTGCACTCCGCTAGCTTGAGCTCCTAACTAGCGCTGATCGCGGCAATGTCATTTTGGCGATCATCTTCGCCAACACGATAGAATCAAAGTCCTCGAATGCTTCCCTAAAAATGATAATTTGCCACAAATTGTTAATTCATTATTAAAAATGATTCATGGGGAAAGTGGCAACTGCTGCATATGTCCGAGGAACCCAAATGTCCGGAGAGACGCAGCCCCTACATGTACATGCCCCTCTCTTGAGTATTTACCCAAAAAGGCTTCCTCTCTTGAGTATCTCTGTCCAGGTGTGGTCTATGAGCATCGCAGGGCCAGCAATTTGAACAGGCGGCTGCAAATTACAACAAAATATATTTGTAATCTGAAATGTTTTTTTAGATGAACTTTTGCATGCGACAAGGAAAAAATGAGAAGAAATGTGGCAGAGTCGTACTCGTCGTTGTACACTAGGACGGCCCAGGATTCGTCATGGAACTAGACATACGCCTCATTTTCATGGTGTTTTTGGCCAAGTGATTAGTTTGTTGATCTAACTTTTGTCCCTCGTGACTTTCCGTCTATCTTCGACAAGGTCAGGTCGGCTCAGGTATTGGAGTGGCCACAGCTGGCTTCACGGCTCGTTCTGGTGACGCAGCAGTCATTCGGTGATCCAAGGACCTTGGTGTAATTTTTTATTACGTTCGGGTGCTTTGTACTTTTGATGAACCTTTGTAATACATTTGGTTTATTATCGCCAAAAAAGCTGTTGTCCTTCATTTATTTAGTCAAAATAATAAAACATATATTGTCTTTTGTTTTTAGCTGATTGATTTAGTTTGCTCAGCAGACTACAGCGGACTGGAGAGGAGTCCATTTGTGGTGAACTTGGTCAAATGAAAGAGTATCATGAGTCAGTGATGTGGACTTCGCCATCCCTTGAAGGAAAAGGCTGACCCCATTTAGTATCCAAACTTCTTCTCTTCTTGATTTGATATTTCTGCCAACCTTGTTGTACTAATAAAGTTTTTTTTGACAGGGTTATTGTACTAATTAACTAAATTGTAATTTTCACTTTTCTGATATGCTCTTCTTCCCCTGTATAAGAAACCGATTGCGGGTAAAAGGATATTCTTTTGACTGTTATTAAGTTGTAGCCACAAGAATAAGCCACTCTGCCATGTACAAGATCGCTTGCAGCTGCAGCTTCCTGTCTATTCTGCCGTTCTTCCTGGCAGAGCCATGGTGGCTGTGTAGTGCCGTGGTGCTCAGCATTGTGAGAGTGGTCGCTAGATGCAAGCTAATGTTTCCTTTTCTGGAGGCAAGATGCGTTTTGAAATGTATGTGTGTGGGAGGTGGGGGGTCTATTATGAGGAAGAGATGCCTGCCGTGGTGGCTGCAGCTCAGGCGTCGAATAGTTTGAGGTGCTGCGTCCTTAGAACGTTTGGTGGGATATGGGCTTCAGTGGTAGCTGCATGAAAGCTTCATCTGGATCTTATTAAATTGTAATGGCTCGCATGCCTTTGGTATTTTAGTCAAGAGATCGAAAGTGTTAGCGGTTTGATCTTGGGGATACGTGGTGCATTGGTCCTGGAATTTCTTGGCTGGTTTTCTCCTACGCCTCCTAGTCACTGATAGCCTTTTGGGTAACTCACCGGAGGATAATCTGCAGTGTTATTGATAAAAGAACGTTGATGGTTCAAATGTAGGCTCGGCATGCTTTATATGTTATATTTCCCAAGTCTGCTAACTATTTACAAGTAAAATTGCTAATTTTACTTTACACTTTGATGCTGCTGCCTTTTTGGAATGTCTCAAAATTATTATTTGGGAGATAATTTCCCAGGCTAATACAATTGTCAGTGCTTGCAAGCATAGGATTTTCACAGTAGTATATGTTTCCCTTCTTGCTCTTTGAAACCATGGTTGATTTTCTGTCTTCTTCTTCTTCTTTTTTTCTCTTTCGCCCGGGCCATAGTAGGGTAACTTTGCTGATTTGCAAATAGCTAAACTGGTGTTGAAAAATAGAAGGCAGGAAACATTGATAGTCATGTATATTCTTCCCAAGTTTGGTGAATGATCCAGACGATTCAAAGATTACATGTGGCTATCTTCACTCTGCTTTTCTCTTTCATTGCTCACCTTTCCCGTAGTTCTACTTGGATGAGAGATCCTGAGCTAACTGCAGTACTCTTTCCAACAGATTGTACCCTGTTATTTTAGTCACCAAGAATTGGAGGTAGTTTAAGCATAGGACATTTGCTACATTCTTCCTACTTCGTATGGCTGTTATCATCCTACTTTTCTTTGTCACCGATCAGACTTTTAGGTGGTTAATTTCATGGACATCATAAAAAAACACTTGCCTAGTTTATGGATCATGCAAAATTAGAGCCTCTTGATAGTTTAGCCACTAGAAAATACTGATGGTTTAAACATCAACTACCTGATAGATTTGCTTCATCTGGATATCAACTTTGCATCTGCAGCATGTGTTCGGCTCCATGGCCAATGTTATCACACTCGTCTTTGTCATAGATCACTCGCCCATATGTACAAATTTCCAATGACATTTTAATTAATTAATATACGGGATATTATTATTTTTAAATCCAATAACATTCGCTAGTTTCATCAAGTAATTAAAATATTAAACATCGCTCAACATTCAGGAGAAAAAAACAGTTACTCCCTGTATTTTCAAGGTAGATATGTGGATTGAAGCCTGGCAGGCTCCCATTGGATTACAGTTTTATCACTATGCCAAATAATATCACGATTGCGTCTGACCTCTTTTAGGGTACCCTAAATTGAATATGGACCATTTATCGTTTTAAACGAATGGGTAAGTTAACAGGTAATGTTAGGAGGTACCATAATCAAATGTTGGATAAAATAGTAATCTTGCATAGGCAAAGTAATGATAAAAAGAAGGCTTGCAAGCTAGATAAAAAGTGGTCCAAAGCTCAAGATACTCGAATAAATGTTGCATGGTAAATCTCCGCTTAAATTGATCTGCATGATCCACACATTCTCATTAAGGGCCTGGCAAACATTTACTTCTTCTTTTTGGAGGTCTCGTAGACAAGGGGGGACATCGTCTTTTGGCCTCCTGCCATTTAACCATGGCGAGTGCTAGAATGGCACTTTGGCCCGATTGGCAATGGTGATGAAGTAGAATTGCTCCAGGTCCGCGACATCACAAGGGTTGCCCGTGCTAATCCACAACTTCCTCGGGTCAGCTGACTGTAGCCGTGGCCATCGCAACCGCAATGCCCTCATGAATTCTTTGAGATGGAGCACACCAAGTACCCCTAGGTGGGTGGGGTGGCAGATAGTTTCCCTATTAACCTTGCATTTCGCTTCTGAGGTCTTATCCACCCCCGACCAAAGGAAGGCCTGCTCCACCTTCTTAATGGTATCGAGAACTCCAGCTGGGAAGGTGAGAGGGTGATGTTATATATTTCCTGCAAGGTGAGGACGGACTTGATCAAAGTAGTTCGACCAATCGTAGTGATGTTCCTCCCCTGCCAGGATAGGAGCTTTGTCACGATCTTGTCCTCGAGCGGTTGGAAGTCCACTCCCCTGAGTTGGCACACTGAGAGAGGGAGGCCAAGGTATTTGATTCAGAATGTAGTTCGCATGGCCGACACTTTTTTTTAGAATGCCATCCAGGTTGAAATGGCCGCATCGAATAGGGACAAAAGAGTTCTTTTGGAAGTTGGTGGAAAGACCAGTCATCTCACCAAAAGAACCCAAGATGGTCGCCAGACTTTGGATGACCTGCTTGATAGGAGCTATAAAGATTTTGGTGTTGTCCGCATAAAGCGAGGTGATGAATGTAGGCCCCCTCCAACAAATCTTGTGCAGAAGGTTATGCCCAATAGCCATGTTGAGGATCTGGTACACGAGGTCAATGGTGAGGACAAATAGCAATGGTGACAAGGGGTCACCTGGCTGCAGCCCCGCCCATGCAAAACAGATGGGGAGGGAAACCATTGAGTGTCATGAGGAAGATGTGGATAGCAAGGCGGCAATCCAGCCCCGAACCAACTTGGGAATCTCCTTATCTGCAATAGATCAAAGATGTAGTCACATATAATTGAATCAAAGGCCTTCGAGTCTCAAGCTTCAACAATAGGATTGCCTTTTTATTTTTGTGGAGGCGGTGGTCAAGGTTTCTTTTGTACCAGAAGTTATCATGAATGCTCCTCTTCTTTATGGACGCAGTTTGGCCACTATAAACGAGCATGCTCATAACGGGGGTGAGCTGAGAGGCAAGTACCTTGGCAATGAGTTTCGCTATGGCATGTATGAGACTGATAGAGCGGTAGTTAGAAATATCCTCAGCCATTTCTTTCTTTGGCAAAAGGCAATGTTTGCATAATTGAGCCAATGTAAGTTCTCCAAGTCACCAAAGGCGAATACCCCGCCCCACATCTTGTGTGATGATGGTCCGGTAGCATTTGAAGAAAGCGCCAGTGAAACCACATCTTGTTTGATGAGGGCCTTTACCAATACTAGGAAACTCCTTATAGGTGGGGTCACATTAGAGGCGGACGAGCATACTCAAGGCCCCATTACTGGTATTTTGTCCAGATACCAGTGTGAAAGGACGTGGATGTCGCCTAGAGGGGGGGTGAATAGGCGATTTAAAATAATTACGGTTTAGGCTTGAACAAATGCGGAATAAAACCAACGTTTAATATGTCAAGCACAAAACCTAAAACCACTAGGCTCACCTATGTGCACCAACAACTTATGCTAAGCAAGATGAACAACTAAGTGATAGCAAGATATATAACATGAAACAATATGGCTATCACAAAGTAAAGTGCATAAGTAAAGAGCTCGGGTAAGAGATAACCGAGGCACGTGGAGACGATGATGTTTCCCGAAGTTCACACCCTTGCGGATGCTAATCTCCGTTTGGAGCAGTGTGGAGGCACAATGCTCCCCAAGAATCCACTAGGGCCACCGTAATCTCCTCACGCCCTCGCACAATGCAAGATGCCGTGATTCCACTAAGGGACCCTTGAGGGCAGTCATCGAACCCGTACAAACAAGGTTGGGGCAATCTCCACAACTTAATTGGAGGCTCCCAACAACACAACGAAGCTTCACCACAATGGATTGTGGCTCCGAGGTAACATCAAATGCTCGGGGCAATCTTCACAACCTAATTGGAGACCCCGACGCTTGCCCGGAGCTTTAAACCACAATGATTGAGCTCCGAGGCACCACCAACCGTCTAGGGCGCCATTTCACCCAAGCGGAACAAGCTCTAGGGTACCAAGCACCCAAGAGTAATAAGCTTCTCAACTTTTCACTTCCACGTATCACCGTGGAGAACTCAAACCGATGCAACTAATGCAATGGCAAGAACACATGAAGTGGTCAAGTCCCTCACTCCCAAATCCCACCACAACAACAAAAGCTATGGAGGAATATGAGAGGAAGAACAGGGAGCTCACAAAGAACTCCAAGATCTAGATCCAAGGGGTTCCCCTCACATAGAGGAGAAAGTGATTGGTGGAAATGTGGATCTAGATCTCTTCTCTCTTTTCCCTCAAAAAGGAGCAAGAATCATTGGAGGGATTGAGAGTTAGCAAGCTCTAAGAAGGTCAACAATGGGGGGCAAACACGAGCTCAAAGGATAGGGACCATTGGGGAAGAAGACCCCCTTAAATAGGTCCCCACAAATCTGCCCGTTATGTGCAGAATAACATAGGAGCGGTACAATCTCTATGCGCACCGGTACAACCGGTAGTACCGATTAAACCGGAACAACCGGCCTACAACCGCCCAAGAACCGCTCCAAAACAGAACCTAGTCCGGTGGTAGAGCGGTACATGGCCGGTACAACCTCCGGACCAATTCTGGAGCGGTACAACCGCTCCAAACACTTGTTGTACCGGTAGACCGGTACAACCTCTGTTAGAACAGGTACAACCTCTCAGTGTAAAACAGGTAAGACAAAAATAGCCATAACTTTCGCATACGAGCTCCGAATTGAGCAAACTCAAGCTTGTTGGATAGCAGACGACAAGTACTATCCAAACAACGAATAGTTATAGCAAGAAGAGGTAGTAGAAAAATGCCAATGATATAGAGATGTGAAACCTCTATGAATGAAGAACCGGCAAAAACTCCAACATCGAAAACATCATAGAAGATGTATATGGACTCCGTTTTCGATGAACTCGAGCTTGTCATGAAGATGGCCATAAGCTCTAAAACTCACAAAGAGAAACACCAACCAAGAACCAAGAAAGATGATGCAATGCTGCAAATGGTTTGAGCTCTCAACGAACGATACAATCAAGCTACTCACTCGAGAGCCCCCCTTGATAGTACGACAATCGATCCTATAACCCGGTCTCCCAACTACCACCATGAGACCGGTAAAATATAAAACCCTATCAAGGTCAAACATTTGCCTTGCACATAGTCCACTTGAGCTAGATGATGACGATCTTGTCCTTCTCAAGATGGACCACCTTTCTTGATTGCGCCAGCTCGATGAAGACTAGTAGATTGCTCCCCCATACTCCACTATGGGTGAGTCACTCTTCGGCACATCTTCACAAGTCCATAGTCACCACAATGGACGGCAAGCTTCAAGCATGATCTCTCTGTGATGCTTCACTTGAACTTGCTGTTGGGGAACGTTGCATGGGAAACAAAAAATTTCCTACGCACACGCAAGATCTATCCATGGTGATGAGCATCTATGAGAGGGAGAGTGGATCTACATACCCTTGTAGATCGCTAAGTGGGAAGCGTTAAGAAACGCGGTTGATGTAGTCGAACGTCTTCGTGATCCAAATCGCTAGCCGTCCCGCGATCCAATCACGATCTAGCGCCGAACGGACGGCACCTCCGCGTTCAGCACACGTACAGCTCGATGACGATCTCCGCCTTCTTGATCCAGCAAGAGGGAGCGGAGAGGTAGATGAGTTCTCCGGCAGCGCGACGGCGCGGCGGCGGTGGTGGTGGAACTATTCCTGCAGGGCTTCGCCTAAGCACCGTCAGAATCTATTTGGTGGGGGAACTAGGGAATAGAGAACTAGCACGTGGACTTGTGTTTTTGGGGCCTCTATTCCTCTAGTATATATAGGAGGGAGAGGAGGAGGCAGCCTCCCTAGGGTTTCCCCTAGGGGTTCGGCCGAAGGAGGTGGAGGTGGAGCCTCCCACCAATCCTACTCCGAGTAGGATTCCTTCTTCCTACTTGGAAACCTTCTCCACTTGGGGTTTTTCCTTTCCCACCTTTCCTAGCCGCATGGGCCTTGTGGGGCTGGTTTGCCCAGCCCACTAAGGGCTAGTGCACCCCCCCCTCAGACCCATGTGGCCTCCCGGCGTGGGTGGCCCCTCCCGATGACCCTCCGGCACTCCCGGTACACTACCGGAAATACCCGAAACTTTTCCGGTGGTCAAAACGGGACTTCCTATATATCAATCTTTACCTCCGGACCATTCCGGAGCTCCTCGTGATGTACGTGATCTCATCCGGGACTCAGAACAACCTTCGGTCACCACCATACATAACTCAATACTACCGAAACGTCACCGAACGTTAAGTGTGCAGACCCTGCGGGTTCGAGAACTATGTAGACATGACCGAGACACCTCTATGGTCAATAACCAATAGCGGGACCTGGATGCCCATATTGGTTCCTACATATTCTACGAAGATCTTTATCGGTTGAACCTCTATGTCAAGGATTCAGCTAATCCCGTATGCTGTTCCCTTTGTTCTTCGGTATGTTACTTGCCCGAGATTCGATCGTCGGTATCTCTATACCTAGTTCAATCTCGTTACCGGCAAGTCTCTTTACTCGTTCCGTAATACAAGATCCCATGTCTAACACTTTAGTCACATTGCTTGCAAGGCTTATTGTGATGTTGTATTACCGAGTGGGCCCTGAGATACCTCTCCGTCATACGTTGCGACGTTTGATACACACAAGGTATTCCTCCGGTGTCAGTGAGTTGCATGATCTCATGGTCATAGGAACAGATACTTGACATGCAGAAAACAATAGCAATAAACTGACACGATCATATGCTACGTTCATAGTTTGGGTCTTGTCCATCACATCATTCTCCTAATGATGTGATCCCGTTATCAAATGACATCTCATGTCTATGGCTAGGAAACCTTGACCATCTTTGATCAACGAGCTAGTCCACTAGAGGCATACTAGGGACACAGTGTTGTCTATGTATCCACACATGCAATTGAGTTTCCAATCAATACAATTATAGCATGGACAATAAACGATTATCATGAACAAGGAAATATAATAATAACTACTTTTATTATTGCCTCTAGGGCATATTTCCAATAGTCTCCCACTTGCACTAGAGTCGATAATCTAGCTCACATCACTATGTGATTTACATTGTAATGAATCTAACACCCATACAGTTCTGGTGTTGATCATGTTTAGCCCTTGGAAGAGGTTTAGTCATCGGATCTGCAACATTCAGATCCGTGTGCACTTTGCAAATATTTATGTCGTCCTCCTTGATGTAATCGCGGATGGAATTGAAATGTCGCTTTATGTGTCTGGTCCTCTTGTGAAACCTTGGTTCCTTGGCTAGAGCAATGGCACCAGTGTTATCACAGAATAGAGTCATTGGGTTTAGTGCACTAGGCACTACTCCAAGATCTGTCAAGAATTCCTTCATCCAGACACCTTCCTTCGCCGCCTCCGAGGAAGCGATGTACTCCGCTTCACTTGTAGAATCAGCTACAACGCTCTGCTTGGAACTGCACCAGCTTACCGCACCCCCATTGAGAATAAATACGTATCCGGTTTGAGACTTAGACTCATCCGGATCAGTGTCAAAGCTTGCATCGACGTAACCCTTTACGACGAGATCTTGATCACCTCCATAAACGAGAAACATGTCCTTAGTCCTTTTCAGGTACTTCGGGATATTCTTGACCGCCGTCCAGTGTTCCATTCCTGGATCACTTTGAAACCTTCCGGCCATACTTATGGCAAGGCTGACATCGGGTCTTGTGCACAGCATTGCATACATGATAGAGCCTATGGCTGAAGCATAGGGAACGACACTCATCTTTTCTCTATCTTCTGCAGTCATTGGGCATTGAGTCTTACTCAACTTCACACCTTGCAATACAGGCAAGAACCCCTTCTTGGATTGATCCATTTTGAACTTCTTCAAAACTTTGTCAAGGTATGTGCTCTGTGAAAGTCCTATTAAGCGTCTCGATCTATCTCTATAGATCTTGATGCCTAATATGAAAGCAGCTTCTCCTAGGTCCTTCATTGAAAAACTCTTGTTCACATATTCCTTCACGCTTTCCAACATTTCTATATTGTTTCCAATCAGCAATATGTCATCCACATATAATATTAGAAACGCTATAGAGCTCCCACTCACTTTCTTGTAAATACAAGCTTCTCCGTAAACTTGTATACACCCGAACGCTTTGATCACCTCATCAAAGCGAAGATTCCAACTCCGAGATGCTTGCACCAGTCCATAAATGGATCGCTGGAGTTTGCAAACTTTGTCAGCATTCTCTGGATCGACAAAACCTTCTGGTTGCATCATATACAACTCTTCCTTAAGGAAACCGTTAAGGAACGCTGTTTTGACATCCATCTGCCAAATTTCATAATCGAAAAAGGCAGCTATTGCTAACATGATTCTGACGGACTTAAGCATCGCTACGGGTGAGAAGGTCTCATCGTAGTCAACTCCTTGAACTTGTGAAAAACCCTTTGCCACAAGTCGAGCTTTATAGACGGTGACATTACCGTCCGCGTCTGTCTTCCTCTTAAAGATCAATTTGTTATGAATTGCCTTTCGCCCTTCAGGTAATACTTCCAAAGCCCATACTTTGTTTTCATACATGGATCCCATCTCGGATTTCATGGCTCTAACCATTTCTCGGAATCCGGGCCCATCATCGCTTCTCCATAGCTCGTAGGTTCATCATTGTCCAACAACATGACCTCTAAGACAGGGTTGCAGTACCACTCAGGAGCAGTACGCGTCCTTGTCGTCCTACGAGGTTCAATAGCAACTTGATCCGAAGCTTCATGATCATCATCATTAACTTCCTCTTCAACCGATGCAGGCTCTACAGAAACATCTTTCTGCGCTGCCCTACTCTCAGGTTGAAGTAAAGGTTCAACAACCTCATCAAGTTCTATCTTCCTCCCACTCAATTCTTTCGAGAGAAACTCTTTCTCAAGAAATGTTCCATTTTTAGCGACAAACACTTTGCCTTCGGATCTGAGATAGAAGGTATACCCAACTGTCTCTTTTGGGTATCCTATGAAGACACATTTCTCCGCTTTGGGTTCCAGCTTTTCAGGCTAAAGCTTTTTGACATAAGCATCACATCCCCAAACTTTAAGAAACGACAACTTTGGCTTCTTGCCAAACCACAGTTCATATGGCGTCGTCTCAACGGATTTCGATGGTGCCCTATTTAAAGTGAATGCAGCTGTCTCTAATGCATAACCCCAAAACGATAGTGGCAAATCGGCAAGAGACATCATAGATCGCACCATATCCAATAAGGTTCGATTACGACGTTCGGAAACACCATTACGTTGTGGTGTTCCAGGCGGTGCCAATTGTGAAACTATTCCACACTGTCTTAAGTGACTACCAAACTCATAACTCAGATATTCTCCTCCTCGATCAGATCACAGGAATTTAATCTTCTTGTTACGATGATTCTCAACTTCACTCTAAAATTGCTTGAACTTTTCAAACGTTTCAGACTTGTGTTTCATTAAGTAAATATACCCATATCTACTTAAGTCATCAGTGAAGGTGAGAAAATAATGATATCCACCGCACGCCTCAATGCTCATCGGACCGCACACATCAGTATGTATGATTTCCATCAAGTCACTTGCCCGTTCCATTTTTCCAGAGAACGGGGTCTTAGTCATCTTGCCCATGAGGCATGGTTCACATGTGTCAAGTGATTCAAAATCAAGTGACTCCAAAAGTCCATCAGCATGGAGCTTCTTCATGCGTTTTACACCAATATGTCCTAAGCGGCAGTGCCATAAGAAAGTGGTACTATCATTATCAACTCTACATCTTTTGGCATCAATGTTATGAACATGTGTATCATCACTATCGAGATTCAATAAGAATAAATCCCTCACATTGGGTGCATGACCATAAAAGATATTACTCATATAAATAGAACAACCATTATTCTCTGATTTAAATGAGTAACTGTCTTGCAATAAACAAGATCCAGATATAATGTTCATGCTTAACGCAGGCACTAAATAACAATTATTCAGGTTCATCACTAATCCCGATGGTAATCGAAGAGCGAGCGTGCCGACGGCGATCACATCAACCTTGGAACCATTTCCCACGCGCATCGTCACTTCGTCCTTCGCCAGCCTCCGTCTATTCCGTAGTTCCTGTTTTGAGTTGCAAATGTGAGCAACCGAACCGGTATCAAATACCCAGGCACTACAACGAGAGTTGGTAAGGTACACATCAATAACATGTATATCACATATACCTTGTTTGGTCTTGGCCGCCTTCTTGTCAGCCAGATACTTGGGGCAGTTCCGCTTCCAGTGACCAGTTCCCTTGCAATGAAAGCACTCAGTTTCTGGCTTGGGTCCAGCCATGGGTTTCTTCACGGGAGGGGCAACTGCTTTGCCACTCTTCTTGGAGTTACCCTTCTTACCCTTGCCATTCTTCTTGAAACTAGTGGTTTTATTGACCATCAACACTTGATGCTCCTTCTGAGTCTCAGACTCAGCGACTTTCAACATTGCAAACAGCTCGGCGACTGACTTGTTCATCCCGTGCATGTTATAGTTCAACACGAAGCTCTTGTAGCTAGGTGGCAGTGATTGAAGAACTCTGTCAGTGATCGCCTCTGGCGGAAGGGGCATCCCCAATTCAGCCATACGGGTGGAATACCCAGACATTCTGAGTATGTGTTCACTCACAGACCCATTCTCCTCCATCTTGCAAGCATAGAACTTATCGGAGGTCTCATACCTCTCGATCCGGGTGTTCTTCTGAAAGATAAACTTCAACTCCAGGAACATATCATATGCTCCATGACGTTCAAAATGTCTTTGAAGTCCCGGTTCTAAGCCATACAACATTGCACATTGAACCATTGAGTAATCATCAGAACGTGCCTGCCAGGCGTTCGCAACGTCTGGAGACTCTACTGGAGCGGGTGGATCACCAAGCGGTGCATCAAGGACATAAGCCTTTTGGGAAGCCGTAAGGATAATCCTTAGATTACGGGCCCAGTCCACAAAGTTACTTCCATCATATTTCAACTTAGCTTTCTCTAGGAACGCATTAAAATTCAGGGGTGCTACTGCGCGAGCCATTGATCTACAACATAAATTTTGCAAAGACAACTTAGACTATTGTTCAAGATAATGAGTTTAGTTAATCATATTACTTAAAAAACTCCCACTCAATTTGACATCCCTCCGGTCATCCGAGTGTCACATGATCCAAATTCACCAACTCAAGTCTGATCATCACGTGAGATGAGGTGGTTTCATTGGTGAACATCTTCATGTTGATCATATCTACTATATGACTCATGTTCGACCTTTCGGTCTCTTGTGTTCCGAGGCCATGTCTGTACATGCTAGGCTCATCAAGTTTAACCCGAGTGTTCCGCACGTGCAACACTGGCTTGCATCCGTTGTATGCGAACGTAGAGTCTATCACACCCGATCATCACGTGGTGTCTCGAAACGACAAACTTTCGCAACAGTGCACACTCGGGGAGAACACAATTTTATCTTGAAATTTTAGTGAGGGATCACCTTATAATGCTACCGTCGTCCTAAGCAAAATAAGATGCATAAAAGGATTAACATCACATGCAAATCATAAGTGACATGATATGGCCATGAACTTGTGCTTTTGATCTTCATCACCAAAGCACCGGCATGATCTCCATCGTCACCGGCATGATACCATGATCTCCATCATCTTGATCTCCATCAACGTGTCGCCATGAGGTTGTCGCGCCAACTGTTGATTCCATGACTATTGCTAACTCATAGCGATAAAGTAAAGCAAAACGGTGAAAATAAATTAAAGACAACCCTATGGCTCCTGCCGGTTGCCGTACTCATCGACATGCAAGTCGTGATATTCTATACAATACATGATCATCTCATACATCACATATATCTCATCATGTAATTGGCCATATCACATCACAACATACCCAGCAAAAACAAGTTAGACGTCCTCTAATTGTTGTTGCATGTTTTACATGGTTGCTACGGGTATCTAGCAAGAACGATTCTTACCAACGCAAAAACCACAACGGTGATACACAAATTGCTATTCAACCTTCTCAAGGACCGCCTTTGTCGAATCCGATCCAACTAAAGTGGGAGAGACAGACACCCGCCAGCCATCTTTATGCAACAAAGTTACATGTTAGTTGATGGAACCGGTCTCTCGTAAGCGTACGAGTAATGTTGGTCCGGGCCGCTTCATCCCACAATACCGCCGAATCAAGAAAAGACCAAGGGAGGAAGCAATCTGAATATCAACGCCCACAAACTCCTTTGTGTTCTACTCGTGATCTCGTCTACACATAGACCTAGCTCATGATGCCACTGTTGGGGATCGTTGCATGGGAAACAAAAAATTTCCTACGCACACGCAAGATCTATCCATGGTGATGAGCATCTACGAGAGGGAGAGTGGATCTACATACCCTTGTAGATCGCTAAGCGGGAAGCGTTAAGAAACGCGGTTGATGTAGTCGAACGTCTTCGCGATCCAAATTGCTAGCCGTCCCGCGATCCAATCACGATCTAGCGTCGAACGAATGACACCTCCGCGTTCAGCACACGTACAGATCGATGACGATCTCTGCCTTCTTGATCCAGCAATAGGGAGCGGAGAGGTAGATGAGTTCTCCGACAGCGCGGCGGCGCGGCGGCGGTGGTGGTGGAACTATTCCGGCACAGCTTCGCCTAAGCATCGTCGGAATCTATTTGGTGGAGGAACTAGGGAATAGAGAACTAGCATGTGGACTTGTGTTTTTGGGGCCTCTATTCCTCTAGTATATATAGGAGGGAGAGGAGGAGGCAGCCTCCCTAGGGTTTCCCCTAGGGGTTCGGCCAAAGGAGGTAGAGGTGGAGCCTCCCACCAATCCTACTCCTAGTAGGATTCCTTCTTCCTACTTGGAAACCTTCTCCACTTGGGGTTCTTCCTTTCCCACCTTTCCTAGCCACATGGGCCTTGTGGGGCTGGTTTGCCCAGCCCACTAAGGGCTGGTGCACCCCCCCCCCTCAGGCCCATGTGGCCTCCCGGCGTGGGTGGCCCCTCCCGATGACCCTCCGGCACTCCTGGTACACTACCGGAAATACCCGAAACTTTTCCGGTGGTCAAAACGGGACTTCCTATATATCAATCTTTACCTCCGGACCATTCCGGAGCTCCTAGTGACATCCGGGATCTCATCCGGGACTCCGAACAACCTTCGGTCACCACCATACATAACTCAATACTACTGAAACGTCACCGAACGTTAAGTGTGCAGACCCTGTGGGTTCGAGAACTATGTAGACATGACCGAGACACCTCTACGGTCAATAACCAATAGCGGGACCTGGATGCCCATATTGGTTCCTACATATTCTACGAAGATCTTTATCGGTTGAACCTCTATGTCAAGGATTCAGTTAATCCCGTACGCTGTTCCCTTTGTTCTTCGGTATGTTACTTGCCCGAGATTCGATCGTCGGTATCTCTATACCTAGTTCAATCTCGTTACCGGCAAGTCTCTTTACTCGTTCCGTAATACAAGATCCCGTGGCTAACACTTTAGTCACATTGCTTGCAAGGCTTATTGTGATGTTGTATTACCGAGTGGGCCCTGAGATACCTCTCCGTCATACGGAGTAACAAATCCCAGTCTCGATCCATGCCAACTCAACAGACACCTTCGGAGATACGTGTAGAGCATCTTTATAGTCACCCAGTTACGTTGTGACGTTTGATACACACAAGGTATTCCTCCGGTGTCAGTGAGTTGCATGATCTCATGGTCATAGGAACAGATACTTGACATGCAGAAAACAATAGCAATAAACTGACACGATCATATGCTACGTTCATAGTTTGGGTCTTGTCCATCACATCATTCTCCTAATGATGTGATCCCGTTATCAAATGACATCTCATGTCTATGGCTAGGAAACCTTGACCATCTTTGATCAACGAGCTAGTCCACTAGAGGCATACTAGGGACACAGTGTTGTCTATGTATCCACACATGCAATTGAGTTTCCAATCAATACAATTATAGCATGGACAATAAACGATTATCATGAACAAGGAAATATAATAATAACTACTTTTATTATTGCCTCTAGGGCATATTTCCAACACTTGCACACCGCAACCTTGATGACGATCACCACTTGATGTCATCCTCCATGGGTTGTATGGGATCTTCCTATTGATGCAAGCCCATGGAAATATACCTAACCCCGCAAAGAACACTCACAAGGAACATGGGTTAGTACACAAAGCGTAATGGACAATACTTACCATACCATTAGATCACTTGATCCCACTTGGTACATCTTCTACGCTTTGTATGTTGATCAACTTGAATCATTCTTTGCCTTAATCTTGATCAACCTTGTGTATTATATTCTCTCTTCACAAAGATGATGTCTTGAAGGTAAACATGAATGTTCACACAATCTTCTTCTTCAAGACATGCTTGTAATGAGCTCAACTCTCACATGACCAATCTTTGGATAAAACCTTACATACCACCTTGGTCACCATATAAACTCCTTGAAACCAACACATGTACTTCAAGAAGTGCCTATGGACAAATCCTTGGAATATAACTCAAGGCAACCATTAGTCCATAGGGATTGTCAACAATTACCAAAACCACATATGGAGAAATATGCTCTAACACAGTGGCAGGTGTAAAAGCGTGTGACCCCCATTGGTATTCAAATACCAATGGCGGGGGATCCTCTGGGCTACCAATTTGGTCCACACTAGTCGTGGGGCAAGGTATACCAGTGGCAGGAACCTAGGGTTGCCCTCCACTGCTCAAACATGTAGGTCTTGGTTTTCTGCTTTTTCTCCAACAATCATATTGTATGGAAAATGGATTGAACTTTTTAGGTTTCATTATTTGCTATATTTTAGATATTTTACTAATAAACTAGCAAACATGCGTTGCAATGGGAGAAAATAAGTTGGCATGCTTCGCTGTGAAGCAAATGCCAATTATTTCGATTATCAATATAATTCTTTGGGGTTCTAGTTCGAAACAAGGGACGTGAATCCTAGTAAAATTAATCGTGTGAACAGTCGTATCTTTAGATAACCGTACTGATGATAAAAATATCGTACACTTAGTGCTTATTTTGATTTATTGACATTAGATAATAAAAATGTAGTATACTTCGTTTGGCGTCCACGCATGTATGGTTCTGTCGTGTGGGATTCACTTTCCTTTATTATTAGATATAGATTGAAAAAGATCATAAATAAGTTATTTAGGTCTAATGAAACAAAAGTTTGGTACTAACGAATATATATGTCAAAATTCAAACACATACTAAATTATAATTATGTAAAATTAAAAAAATGAATTTTCAATACAAATTAATGCTGTCTGAACCCTATGAAACTTTACGTGGTGTTATTACATGACATGTAGAGTATGTCGTTAAATTTTTAAAAATATTTGAAATTGCTATGATGTAGATTGTTTAGAAAATGAAGACGGCCTCGAGGCACGTGTGTCGCATATCCAATTAATGAATGTGTGTTGTTTACTTGTCTATATAACCTATATACATACTCAAGAACTTAAATGGTATGTTTTCATGTATGCGGTCATCAGTGGCGGAGCTAGCAGAAGATCTCGGGGGGGGGGGGGGGGGGACAAGACATATGCATCTTTTAGGGGGGGCAAATGACTAGTCTCTCATTAATTTAACCATTTAATATTTTTTCCTTCACTAATTGGGCTACAGCTGGGGCAGTGGCACCCCGAGAACTGCAAGTAGCTCCGTCCCCGACGGTCATTCTGGACCAATGCTCATCTACACCCGGGTGTGAACAATAAATTCAAAAAATGGTAAAAAAAATACTGGAATTTGTACATATCGAAGATGCTCATGTGCATATGGTTTGTGCGGAAATTTGTGGTGTTTGGACATCTGAGGAGTTCGTGCCAAAAAAACAAATTTCGGGTGTGTGAGAAACTTTTAAAAAGAACACTATTCATAGCCAGTTTTTTTGTGTGAGCTCCTTAAATGTCCAAACGCCATGAAATTTGCCAAACACCTTGCGCACATGAGCACCTTCGATGCCTAAATTTGTTTTAAAAACATTTTTATTTGAATTTACTGTTCACCGGATGTAGATGAGCCTGGGCACCGTTTTCAACTATCGTGTTTTCACCAATATTTGTGCATTTTCAATGTACATGTAAAAATTTGATGTATGCCCATTAAATAACTAGAAATACATTAAATGGCCTAAATATATCATATAAACCTAGAATAGTCGCAAATTTGACCATGAGACTTGCAATGGTGTATATTAAACACATAAAAAGTTCCGAGGGAAAATGTTGAAAAAATTTGAGTTCTCCTTCAAACTCGATAATTTCCCTTCGAAACACTCAATCTTCTAGAGAGACTCTTCAGTTTCTACGCGAGGTCCATCAAACTTTTTCCGTAATTCTCTTAAATTGTGAATACACCCTCTAGGGGTCATTCAATGACACCATACCAAGTTTTATATTTTCCAAACAGCATTTACATCTTTTTAAAATCAAAAAGGAGGTTGCTCCTTTTAATAGCTAGAAATTCCTTTAATGACCTAAAAATAGTAAATCAACCCAAAAAGTGGCAAAAGTTTCACTTGACTCCTTTTATGAAGTAACTTCAGCCCAACAAAAAAATGAGAACAAAAATCTTCCCCTAAAACACTAAAATCATAAGATTACAAAAATATGCAAAAAGATAAGCAGTGATTGGCGACAAAAAAATACCCGCCATTGGTAACTAACTTAACTAGCATGCACTATGTACGCCCGCCAATGCTAACTTTGTTATCGGTGGCAGGCAATCCGTTACGCCCGTCAGTACCCCTTTGCCGCGTGTGTGGGATCTCTGTTTTTTTCCCAGAAAATGCATCCTACCTCTCGACCAACTTCATTCCCGAAATCCTACCATAGCTGCAACCCTCCCCCGGCCGTCGTTGTCCCCTTGCCGGCCACACACCGGACGCTGGCCCACTCCACCCCACCACCATCGTGGACCTCACGTTGGACGCCGGCCTGCTCCTCCTGCTCCACCATGCATCGCCGATTGAGCCCCTCCCCCATGGCATTCTCCTCCACCACTCTCGGCCTAATGCCTCTGCCACCAGACTCGGACTCTTCCTCCAGCCCAGACGCCTCTACCCCTCCCTTCACCACCTCGTGTGTAAGTGGCCACCAGTGACGGAGCTACGAATTTTATTTGAGGGGGGCCAATGAAACATCTAAAGGATTGAGGGGGGCTATACATTAGATTTAGTGATAAAATTTCTCAAATCCACATAATACTTAGGGATAGTTTGAGAATTTTTCACAGCATGGGGGGAGCCATGGCCCCGGCTCGCCCCCTGCTGGCTCCGTCCCTGGTGGCCACCATCTCCTAGTAAGCCCCTTCCCCTTTGTATTGCATGTCATGTGTTTGACGCGATGCACACTAGGTTTTATTGTACTCAACGGTCTTTAGTTCTTGTGTTTGAGAGTATAGCAGATATCCTCTGCTTTTCCTACCATTTGTTGTGTTAGGTGGCATAGATCTTTCATTTCCAATGGCTTATGTACACTCTTTTCGTCAAAAATTTGCATCCTAGGAAGTTGAGAGACTTGCTATTTTTCCACCCATTACATTTTCTTGTTTTAGAGACATGTCATTATCTCTCCACAACATGATATGTGTTTCCTTTCTCAAATTTTGCATATATACGATGGTAAAATTTGGGTACATTCATATACCAAAAGGCTAAATCGACCATGTTCACATAGCAAAAAGGGTAAAATCAAATCGACCCCTTCACACTAAAAAAAGTTTAATAAAATCAGCCATGTTCACATTTAATTGATCAAGTTTAAATGACCGTCCACATGCACATGCACATGCATTATGCCAAAATCCTTAGTTCTCTCCATCCCAAAATTTGAATCCTTATCAACAACATCTACACTTGTTATGTTTATCCTAATAGGCTCGCTTATATAAGTAGCACTTTTTCGTTAAAAAAATATATGTAGCCTTTTGGCCTTGTCACCGCCTCCATCACAACCCATTACAGTGTGAGAAGCTATAAGGTGTGCCCGTTGCTATGCTTTCTTATTTGAACAGTCTTAGTCATGAATTTTTCAAGAACAATTATTTGTAATTACTAATATTTTATATTGGGTCACCTTCACTCTAGTGGTACTATATATTTGTAGGGATTCAAAATGTATGCCAACGTTCTGGCGAAACGTTAAGTAATTCACGTTTTGTCAAATTTCTGACACTCAATATTTTTAATTTTTAGCATAAGTAATGCCGAATTTTTTCACCCATTTATATTTTTTATGCTTATTTAATCATTGCACTAAGCGTACTAGTGTTTAATTTATGACATGAACTATGTGTTTTCTTTATGTTTCTTTGAAAATGTGTTTTCTTCATGTTTCTTAAGCATTCTTTTCATCATTTTTATCATCATTTCTGTTTAATTTGTCAACCTGAATGTAGGAAATGGACTGCGTGTGCGCCACGTGTGGCGATAGCAGGGTAGGTGCATGTGACAAGGTGATTATAAAATCCAAGGACATCTACGTAGAGATTTTCGAGAACTTTCTATCGAGGACGGTATGTTTTAATTCAACATGTTGTGGCTGATGAGTTGCTCACATATATATATATATAGTTGCCTCAAGAAATGTCTAATTGTTGTTTCTTCCAATTTTGCTTGGTACATCCCCTGTTGGACAAGGGATCACTTGCTGGAGAAGGTGGACATGCCCATCAGTGAGGAGCTCCCATTTGAGGTCAAGCTAGTCATGTTAAAAAATGGCACGTACTTCAACGTTCTTGTCACCAACGATGTGAACCGAACCTTTTTTGGTTGCCCTCATTGCAGAGAACTTGCAGAGGCCTACATGATGAAAGCTGGGGAGATGGACTTGATGTTTCTTGGGGAACCTGATGACGATATCATGGTGTTCTATAACTCCCCCGACTCACCATAGTTCTCGGTGCTAATCCCGAGATCGTAGGCATGCTCGCTGATGAGGTCACCTACCCTAAGTAGGGTCATAGACCTCTCATCTAGGACACACATTGGGGTCCTACAAGTTTGCAGAAGTCCCTGGACTACCTTTGCACTCGGACGGATGTACAAGATGCACTTGGATCCTTGGAAGTCACTCGGACGCTATCAACCACTCGACCTAGCTCCGACACCCGGACGTGAAGGAGCAGAGGCGACGTGGGAGCTGCAACGTTTGAGGGACTTAATTAGCATTGAATACTGTAGACATTGCGTTACCTGTAACGCTCGTAGTTAACTCAGCAGTTTCCAGTAACTCCGGCAGTTACTAGCATTAATGATCCTCGTAATGGCACTCGACTGGCGGTAGCGCACTCTATATAAGCCACCCCCGACGCCAGAAGAGGGGTTACGAACTCTCTGTAATCAGAACACATACCAAGCAATACTTAGCCCCAGGGCTCGAGACGTAGGACTTTTACCACTTCCGAGTGGGGTCTGAACTCGTAAACACCGAGTGTTACACTTGCTCCATAGCTAGGCTTCGCCCTACTCATTCGTACCCCCCGTACTATTGTCAGGATTACTCCCATGACAGTTGGCGCCCACCGTGGGGCGGCAGTTCTAGCAAACTCCGGCGCAAGTGACATTCCTTTATTTTTCCGGCCATCATGCTGGCACTCGGCGGTGAGATCCTCTTCGTCATCCTCCGCTTCGTCGCTGACGGTTCAGCCTGGCTGCACGACGTGCCGCTGGACCCGGATGCATTCCCTTCCCGCGGGGCCGTGCATTTTAGCGCAGCGGCGCACGGGGTTCTCCTGCGATAGTCGTCGGAGCCATACGGCTCAGGGTCGATCCGTTCGACCTCAGGTCGCCGCAAGCGTTCCGGACGCTCACGGTTGCAGCGGTGGCTCAAGCATGTCGTGGCGCGGCAACCTACCTCCGAGCAGGTCGCGGTGCTCAACTCCGGCGAGCCTACCCTCAGTTTGTTTCCCACATCGGGTGACGAGCTGTACGACGAATCCGAGTGTGAGAGCAGCGGAAATGCTGCTGAGATACTGATGGCACACTCCACCGATCATGGTGCCCCTGGGTTCTCGATGGGTGGTTCTCGTGACCGAGGCGGAGGTCGTCTCGGTGATGGTCCTTCCGATGGTTATTTTCCGCAGCCTCTCTCTCGGGAGCAGCGGGAAGAGAGGAGAAGGAGGGACAACGAAGTCCTTCTTATCCCTATCACGGGAACGTCACCCGAGGAGATAGCCTTGGAGGCCACACGCCAGGCCACCTTGGCTGAGCGTGAGCGTGTGGAGAGGCTCCAGCGAGCACTCGACGAACGTGCAGCAAGGGAGCAACCAAGCTCCAGTTACGCCAGGCGGCGGCCGATCCCGAGTGATAAGGCGCCCAAGATCCTAGTGATGCGTACTCCTATAGAGAATCTGGCTGCAGCCACTCGGATAGCTGAATCCATTCAGTCGTCCGGTTCTGCGGCTAGAGAAGGCATTCGGCATATCCAGACTCTGCTGAAGACGGCGATGAGGCAGAATGCAGAAGTGTCTCAGTCGAATCAGCGTGTTTACAGCAAGTCCTTTCGGGCTGACACTGTCTAGTCCGCGCATAGTCCGCATGCTTATGGGAAGCACCGATACTCTCCTCCTCCTCTGAGAGGCCGGCACGGAGGGCATTGGCGCGATGACCGTGACGTCAGTCGGACACCCCCTCCGAGGGGTGGTTCACATGGCAAGCGCCCCTATGACGATGGACGACCTCACAGAGAAGACCGCAATCGGACGCCCCTTCGCCCCAGAGGTTATGAGGAAGCAGGCCGGCGCCCCCCGTTGCTCAATGCCAGGTCTACCATCACTCAGAGATTGGTGGACAAAAGCCAAGTGCTCAGAGACCGAGTGAGCGGATGGGGGACGTCAGGTCTTGAGTGTTTCTGCATATATATCCGAGAGGCCGAGATTCCCCCCAACTACAGGTTGGCGACGGGGATCGGGAAGTTCAACGGCGAATCCAAGCCTGGAACTTGGCTCGAGGACTACCGAGTGGCAGTTCAGATTGGAGGTGGTGATGACTTCGTGGCAATTAAGCATCTTCCCCTCATGCTGGAAGGATCTGCTCGGGCATGGTTGAACCAGTTACCTTCTAGCAGCATCTGTTGCTGGGAGGACCTGACGCAGGTGTTCATCAAGACGTTTGAGGGCACTTACAAGCGTCCGGGTGGATTGACAGAGTTACAGCATTGTGTCCAGAAGAGCAATGAAACTCTCCGAGAGTACATACAGTGATGGACCACTCTGCACAACACAGTCAAGAATGTCACCGAGCACCAAGCCGTGTGTGCCTTCAAGGCAGGCACTCGGTACCGGGAGCTCATACTGAAGTTTGGCCAATCGGGAGATCTGTCTCTCAGTTAGGCCATGGAGATTGCCAACAAATACGCCAATGGCGAAGAGCAAGACCGCCTCCGCAGCGGCAAAGGGCGAGTTGGCGATGCCCCTCAATCGGCGGGGAATGCAGGCAAGAAGCAGAAGCGGCAAGCCGATCCTTCGGGAAAGGCGGAAGTGTGTTGTTCCTGGTCAGGGGAAGCCGAAGCCCAAAAAGAACAAGAAGAAAGATTGGGCTAACAAAAAGAAGCCCGAGTACAATTCTAAAGTGCTGGATCAGCCGTGTGCTATTCACACTAAAAATGATGAGGAGGGCAACCTCATTTACCCAAAGCACACCACTCGGGAGTGCCGGATGCTCAAGCATGAGATGGGTAAAGAGGCCTCTACAGAGAAGGACGACGATGAAGAGGGTGAGCGCGATTCTGAGTACCCTCACGTCGACAAGGTCTTGAACATGATCTTCGCGGATGTCGAAAGCAAGAGCCGATTGAAGGTCATCAATCGGGAGGTGAACTTGGTGGCCCCGGCTACCGTCAAGTACCTCAATTGGACAAAAACTCCTGTTACTTTCGATTAGTTTGATCACCCAGCCCACATAGCCACCCCCGAGAGGCAGGCGCTGGTTGTCGATCCGGCTGTCAATGGAGTCTGGCTGCGCAAAGTTCTGATGGACGGAGGCAGTGGGCTGAACATAATTTATGCGGATACACTCAGCGCAATGGGCATTCCGATGTCCCGCCTGAGTAAGAGTAACATGCATTTCCATGGGGTCATCCCTGGAAAGAAAGCCGAGTCACTCGGTCAGATCGCTCTGGACGTTGTCTTTGGCGGAGAGAAGAACTTCCGCAAGGAACGCCTGACGTTCGAAGTGGTTGATTTCCAGAGTGCGTATCATGCTATCCTGGGTAGGTCTTCCTACACGCGTTTCATGGCCCGACCATGTTACGTGTATCTTAAGTTTAAGATGCCAGGGCCGAATGGTGTGATCACAGTTACCGGCGATCGGAAGGTTGCTGAAGAGTGCCTCCAGCAGGCTCTAAAATTGCAAATGAGCAAGTACTCGCCGTCGAACTCGATGGGTACAAGAAGGCAGTAGACGCTGCAGATTTGCTAAAGTCCAAGCGACCGGTGACGGAATCAGCTTTCCAGTTGGCCGGCGAAACTAAGCAGGTTCACGTTCATCCCACCGATCCGAGTGCGGCTCCGACCAACATCTCGACAACACTCGGTGAAAAATAGGAAGCCGAGCTCATCCAGTTCCTCCGTGAGAACTGGGATATCTTCGCATGGAAGCCGTCTGACATGCCGGGGGTTCCCAGGGGACTGGCTGAGCACCGACTCCGAGTGGATCCAAAAGTTAAACCAGTCAAGGAGCACTTGCGTCGATCCTCCGTAGAGAAGCGCAAGGCGATTGGTGAAGAGATCGCTCGGCTCCTAGCTGCTGAATTCATTCGTGAAGTCTTCCATTTCGAGTGGCTGGCCAACCCAGTGTTAGTGCCCAAGAAGGACAAGTCCCTCCGGATGTGCATCGACTTCAAGCACCTTAATCGGGCCTGCCCGAAAGATCATTTTCCCCTTCCCCGCATAGATCAGATAGTAGATTCCACCGCCGGATGTGAACGCCTGTCGTTCTTGGATGCGTACTCCCGGTACCATCAGATCCGAATGTATGGACCATATGAAATAAAAACAGCTTTCATCACCCCATTTGGGTGTTTCTGCTACATCACTATGCCATTCGGCCTCAAGAATGTTGGGGCAACTTTTATGCGCATGATTCAGAAGTGTTTGCAAGAGCAAATCAGTCGGAACGTAGAGGCTTACATGGATGACATCGTGGTCAAGTCCAGGAAAGGTTCCGACCTCCTAGCTGACCTCGCTAAAACTTTCGCCAACCTTCGCCATTTCCAAATAAAACTTAATCCTGCAAAATGCACATTCGGAGTGCCTTCGGGTAAGCTACTCGGTTTTCTCGTTTCCGAGCGAGGAATTGATGCTAATCCGGACAAGATCGGCGCCATTGTCCGAATGAAGAAACATGTCCGTCTGCATGACGTCCAGAAGCTCACGGGATGCCTGGCAGCCCTGAGTAGATTCATATCTCGACTCGGTGAAAAGGCCTTGCCTCTTCACCGATTGATGAAGAAGTCTGATACTTTTGAATGGACCCCTGAAGCGCAAGCCACATTCGATCAGCTCAAGGCCTTGCTTTCCACCCAGCCGGTGTTAGCTGCTCCGAGCAGTCGAGAGCCTTTGCTCTTGTACATCGCGGCTACTATCCAAGTGGTCAGCACTGTCCTCACTGTGGAGCGCGAGGAACCGGGAAAAACATTCAAAGTGCAGAGACCCGTTTATTATATTTCGGAGGTCTTGACTCCTTCCAAGCAGAGGTATCCACACTATCAGAAGCTAGTTTACGGCATTTACCTCACTGTGAAGAAGGTAGCGCATTACTTCCAAGAGCACTCAGTCACAGTTATCAGCGATGCTCCCCTGTCGGAGATCCTGCATAACAGAGACGCCACGGGCTGAGTGGCCAAATGGGCGATCGAGCTCCTTCTGTTGGAGATCAAGTTCGAAGCCAAGAAGGCAATCAAGTCTCAGGCACTTGTGGACTTTTTAGCCGAGTGGATAGAGCAGGAACAGCCAGCTCCGAGTGTTCCTGAACACTGGACCATGTTTTTTGATGGATCTAAGATGCTTCAAGGGTCTGGAGCTGGAGTAGTTCTCGTTTCCTCCAGAGGAGATCGATTGAGCTATGTCCTTCAAATTCATTTCGACTCGTCAAACAATGAGGCCGAGTACGAAGCCCTCCTGTATGGGCTCCGAATGGCTATCTCGCTCGGCATCCGACGCTTGATGATATTCGGTGACTCGAACCTCGTGGTCAATCAGGTGATGAAGGAATGGGATATCAGGAGTCCGGCCATGACCGGGTACTGTAATGCAGTCCGAAAGTTGGAAAAGAACTTTGAAGGCTTAGAGCTGCATCATATACCCCGAGCGAAGAACCAGGCCACCGATGACTTGGCTAAGATCGGATCTACTCGGCGAGTTGTCCCGAAGGGCATTTTCCTTGAGCACCTGCATTCTCCTTCAGTCAAAGAAGACCCTTTCACTGAAGAGCCCCCGCAGGCAGTCGGACCCTCCGATCCGACTGAAGTTGACATTCCGGCTGTAGTGGATCTCGTTCAACAGATGTTGGTGATCACTCCCGAGTGGACTCAACCTTACTTAGCTTACTTGCTCTGGCAAGAGCTCCCTGAAGATGAAGAAGAAGCCAGACGGATCGTCCGACGATCCAAATCCTTCGAAGTGATGGGAGAACAGCTGTACAAGAAAAGCACTACAGGCGTGGCACAAAAATGCATATCCCCAGAGGAAGGGCTGCAGATTTTGCATGAAATCCATTCGGGAACCTGTGGTCATCACGCGTCCACTCGGACGTTGGTCGCAAAGGCATTTCGTGCAGGGTTTTACTGGCCCCGAGCCAATGCGGCTGCAAAAGACATGGTTGACCTCTGTGTTGGATGTCACTTTTTCAAGAATCAGACACACAAGCCTACATCCGCACTCAAGACCACCCCGCTCACTTGGTCGTTTGCTGTGGTGGGCCTCGACATGGTCGGCCCCCTACGTACGGGGTCGAGTGGGTTTACCCATCTGTTGGTTGTAGTGGATAAGTTCACCAAGTGGGTCAAAGCGAAGCCCATCAAAAGCTTGGTGTAGCTACCGCAGTCAGTTTCATTCGGCGGATTATCTTCATATTCGGAGTTCCCCATGATATCATCACTGATAACGGGAAGAATTTCGATTCGGATGAATTTCGTGAATTCTGCTACACTCAAGGGACTCGGGTCAATTACGCTTCCGTAGCTCACCCGCAGTCGAATGGACAAGCAGAACGAGCTAACGGGATGATTCTTCAAGGGTTGAAGCCCCGATTGATGAGGGATCTGAAAATTGCTGTTGGCGCTTGGGTTGAAGAACTACCGTCTGTCCTCTGGGGCATTCGGACGACTCCGAATCGTTCGACCAAGCGCACTCCTTTCTTTATTGTATAGCGGTCTGAGGCGGTTCTGCCGAGTGATGTTCGCCACAACGCTCCCCGAGTGGAACTTTACAATGAAGATGAAGCAGAAGTGGCACGCCAGGACGATATGGACCTCTTAGAGGAAGAGAGAGAGTTAGCCTTGATCAGGTCGACGCTGTATCAACAAGACTTGAGGCGCCTTTACGACAGACAAGTCAGAAGGCGCGCTTTTCAAGAAGGCGATCTCGTTCTCCGATTGGATCAGCAGAAGCCTCACAAGTTAGCGCCTCCGTGGCAAGGGCCTTACGCAATGTCCAAAGTCCTAAACAATGGAGCTTACCAGTTGTACAATTTCGATACCAATGCAGATGAGCCCCGAGCGTGGAACGCGAACCTGCTCCACAAGTTCTACACTTAGTTCAAAAACACTCTGTCATTCCTGTAATGAACCTCCGAGTGAATTCGATAAATAAAAGTCTTTACTTTCTTTACTCCTTGTCGAAACTTTCTTAATTTTGTTTGTTTTCCTCACCCCCAGTGGGTGTATGGATAAAACTTAGTAGTGAACCTGACTTCGCCTAAGTTACAAACTACTCCAAGTGAGGACATCATCCACACTCGGGGGCTTAGCTGCGAACCTGATTTCGCCTAAGTTCAAAACTACTCCGAGTGAGGACATCATTCACACTCAAGGGCTTAGCTGTGAACCTGATTTTGCCTAAGTTAAAAACTACTCCGAGTGAGGACATCATCCACATTCGGGGGCTTAGCTGTTAACCTGATTTCGCATAAGTTAAAAACTACTCTGAGTGAGGACACCGTCCACACTCGGGGGCTTAGCTGCGAACCTGATTTTGCCTAAGTTAAAAACTACTCCGAGTGAGGACACCGTCCACACTCGGGGGCTTAGCTGCGAACCTGATTTCGCCTAAGTTCAAAACTACTCCGAGTGAGGACATCATCCACACTCGGGGGCTTAGCTGCGAACCTGATTTCTCCTAAGTTCAAAACTACTCCGAGTGAGGACATCATCCACACTCGGGGGCTTAGCTGCGAACCTGATTTCGCCTAAGTTAAAAACTACTCCGAGTGAGGACATCATCCACACTCGGGGGCTTAGCTGCGAACCTGATTTTGCCTAAGTTAAAAACTACTCCGAGTGAAGACACCATCCACACTCGGGGGCTTAGCTGCGAACCTGATTTCGCCTAAGTTCAAAACTACTCCGAGTGAGGACATCATCCACACTCGGGGGCTTAGCTGCGAACCTGATTTCGCCTAAGTTAAAAACTACTCCGAGTGAGGACATCATCCACACTCGGGGGCTTAGCTGCGAACCTGATTTCACCTAAGTTCAAAACTACTCCGAGTGAGGACATCATCCACACTCGGGGGCTTAGTGTTGGGGAACGTTGCATGGGAAACAAAAAATTTCCTACGCACACGCAAGATCTATCCATGGTGATGAGCATCTACGAGAGGGAGAGTGAATCTACATACCCTTGTAGATCGCTAAGCGGAAGCGTTAAGAAACGCGGTTGATGTAGTCGAACGTCTCCGCGATCCAAATCGCAAGTCGTCCCTCGATCCGATCACGAACTAGTGCCGAACGGACGGCACCTCCGCGTTAAACACACGTACGGCTTGATGACGCCTTCACCTCCTCGATCCAGCGAGCAATGGTGAAGTAGTAGATGAGTTCCGGCAGCACGACGGCGTGGTGATGGTGGTGAGGAACAATCTCTGCAGGGCTTCGCCAAGCACTACGGAGATTATGACGGGAGAACTAGAGGGTTAGGGTTGCCGACACACGGCTTGGGAAATCTTGATGTATCCCGTGTGCTAGCCCTGCCCCTCTATTTATATGTTGAGCCTTGGGGTCTAAACTTGGAGTAAGAGCCTCCTCCAGGTCGGTTTTGCCCGCACAAGGTCGGTTTGGCCCGCAGGGAAAGAGTCCAACTTGGATCCCTGCAGTACCGCGCACAAGCGGTAGTACCGCTCACGAGCGGTAGTACCGCTATCACACAAGCGGTAGTACCGCTTACGCGGTAGTACTGCCTTACAACGGTAGTACCGCTTAAGGCAGCAGCAAAACTTCCTTTTGCACTTTCCAATACCTCGTGGGCTTTACCCCTTTGGCCCATATAAAGTGTTGCTGCACCCGAACACTTCGGTAAACACCCGGAACCCCTTCCGGTGAATTCCGGAACCCTTCCGGAGATCAAAACACTATTATCACATATATCAATCTTTACCTCCGGACTCTTCCGGAGATCCTCGTCATGTCCGGGATCTTATCCGGGACTCCGAACAACCTTCGGTCACCAACAAAATAACTCAACTATACTAATCGTCACCAAACGTTAAGTGTGTAGACCCTGCGGGTTCGAGAACTATGTAGACATGACCGAGACACCTCTACGATCAATAACCAATAGCGGGACCTGGATGCCCATATTGGCTCCTACATATTCTACGAAGATCTTTATCGGTCGAACCTCTATGTCAAGGATTCAGTTAATCCCGTATACTGTTCCCTTTGTTCTTCGGTATGTTACTTGCCCGAGATTCGATCGTCGGTATCTCTATACCTAGTTCAATCTCGTTACCGGCAAGTCTCTTTACTCGTTCCGTAATACAAGATCTCGTGGCTAACACTTTAGTCACATTGCTTGCAAGGCTCATTGTGATGTTGTATTACCGAGTGGGCCCTGAGATACCTCTCCGTCACACGGAGTAACAAATCACAGTCTTGATCCATGCCAACCCAACAGACACCCTCGGAGATACCTGTAGAGCACCTTTATAGTCACCCAGTTACGTTGCGACGTTTGATACACACAAGGTACTCCTCCGATGTCAGGGAGTTGCATGATCTCATGGTCATAGGAACAGATACTTGACATGCAGAAAACAATAGCAATAAACTGACACGATCATATGCTACGTTTATAGTTTGGGTCTTGTCCATCACATCATTCTCCTAATGATGTGATCCTGTTATGAAATGACATCTCATGTCAATGGCTAGGAAACCTTAACCATCTTTTGATCAACGAGCTAGTCAACTAGAGGCTTACTAGGGACACAGTGTTGTCTATGTACCCACACATGTATTTGAGTTTCCAATCAATACAATTATAGCATGGATAATAAATGATTATCATGAACAAGGAAATATAATAATAACTAATTTATTATTGCCTCTAGGGCATATTTCCAACAGTCTCCCACTTGCACTAGAGTCAATAATCTAGTTCACATCACTATGTGATTTACATTGTAATGAATCGAACACCCATGCAGTTCTGGTGTTGTTCATGTATAGCCCTTGGAAGAGGTTTAGTCATCGGATCTGCAACATTTAGATCCGTGTGTACTTTGCAAATATTTATGTCGTCCTCCTTGATGTAATCGCGGATGGAATTGAAACGTCGCTTTATGTGTCTGGTCCTCTTGTGAAATCTTGGTTCCTTGTCTACAGCAATGGCACCAGTATTATCACAAAACAGAGTCATTGGGTTAAGCGCACTAGGCACTACTCCAAGATCTGTCATGAACTCCTTCATCCAGACACCTTCCTTCGCCGCCTCCGAGGCAGCGATGTACTCCGCTTCGCATGTAGAATCAGCTACCACGCTTTGCTTGGAACTGCACCAGCTAACCGCACCCCCATTAAGAATAAATACGTATCCGGTTTGTGACTTAGAGTCATCCGGATCAGTGTCAAAGCTTGCATCGACGTAACCCTTTACGACGAGCTCTTGATCACCTCCATAAACGAGAAACATGTCCTTAGTCCTTTTCAGGTACTTTAGGATATTCTTGACCGCCGTCCAGTGTTCCATTCCTGGATCACTTTGAAACCTTCCGTCCATACTTATGGCAAGGCTGACATCGGGTCTTGTGCACAGCATTGCATACATAATAGAGCCTATGGCTGAAGCATAGGGGATGACACTCATCTTTTCTCTATCTTCTGCAGTCACTGGGCATTGAGTCTTACTCAACTTCACACCTTGCAAAGCAGGCAAGAACCCCTTCTTGGACTGATCCATTTTGAACTTCTTCAAAACTTTGTCAAGGTATGTGCTTTGTGAAAGTCCTATTAAGCATCTCGATCTATCTCTATAGATCTTGATGCCTAATATGAAAGCAGCTTCTCCTAGGTCCTTCATTGAAAAACTCTTGTTCAAATATTCCTTCACGCCTTCCAACATTTCTATATTGTTTCCAATCAGCAATATGTCATCTACATATAATATTAGAAACGCTATAGAGCTCCCACTCACTTTCTTGTAAATACAAGCTTCTCCGTAAACTTGTATAAACTCGACCGCTTTGATCACCTCATCAAAGCGAAGATTCCAACTCCGAGATGCTTGCACCAGTCCATAAATGGATCGCTGGAGTTTGCAAACTTTGTCAGCATTCTCTGGATCGACAAAACCTTCTGGTTGCATCATATACAACTCTTCCTTAAGGAAACCGTTAAGGAACGCTGTTTTGACATCCATCTGCCAAATTTCATAATCGAAAAAGGCAGCTATTGCTAACATGATTCTGACGGACTTAAGCATCGCTACGGGTGAGAAGGTCTCATCGTAGTCAACTCCTTGAACTTGTGAAAAACCCTTTGCCACAAGTCGAGCTTTATAGACGGTGACATTACCGTCCGCGTCCGTCTTCCTCTTAAAGATCCATTTGTTCTGAATGGCCTTACGCCCTTCAGGTAATACTTCCAAAGTCCACACTTTGTTTTCATACATGGATCCCATCTCGGATTTCATGGCCTCTAACCACTTCTCGGAATCCGGGCCCATCATCGCTTCTCCATAGCTCGTAGGTTCGTCGTTGTCCAACAACATGACTTCTAAGACAGGGTTGACGTACCACTCAGGAGCAGTACGCGTCCTTGTCGACCTACGAGGTTCGATAGCAACTTGATCCAAAGCTTCATGATTATCATCATTAACTTCCTCTTCAGCTGTTGTAGGCTCTACAGAAACATCTTTCTGCGCTGCGCTACTTTCAGGTTGAAGTAAAGGTTCAACAACCTCATCAAGTTCTATCTTCCTCCCACTCAATTCTTTCGAGAGAAACTCTTTCTCAAGAAATGTTCCGTTTTTAGCGACAAACACTTTGCCTTTGGATCTGAGGTAGAAGGTATACCCAACTATCTCTTTTGGGTATCCTATGAAGACGCATTTCTCCGCTTTGGGTTCCAGCTTTTCAGGCTGAAGCTTTTTGACATAAGCATCACATCCCCAAACTTTAAGAAACGACAGCTTTGGCTTCTTGCCAAACCAAAGTTCATATGGCGTCGTCTCAACGGATTTCAATGGTGCCCTATTTAAAGTGAATGCAGCTGTCTCTAATGCATAACCCCAAAACGATAGTGGCAAATCGGCAAGAGACATCATAGATCGCACCATATCCAATAAGGTTCGATTACGACGTTCG
Source organism: Elymus sibiricus (assembly GCA_039707655.1). Lineage (NCBI taxonomy): Eukaryota > Viridiplantae > Streptophyta > Magnoliopsida > Poales > Poaceae > Elymus > Elymus sibiricus. Next base: position 399,900,802 of record CM077667.1, read on the forward strand.
GACACACCATTACGCTGTGGTGTTCCAGGCGGTGTCAGTTGTGAAACAATTCCACATTGTCTTAAGTGACTGCCAAACTCATAACTCAGATATTCTCCTCCTCGATCAGATCGTAGGAATTTAATCTACTTGTTACGATGATTCTCAACTTCACTCTGAAATTGCTTGAACTTTTCAAACGTTTCAGACTTGTGTTTCATTAAGTAAATATACCCATATCTACTTAAGTCATCAGTGAAGGTGAGAAAGTAACGATAACCACCGCGCGCCTCAATGCTCATCGGACCGCACACATCAGTATGTATGATTTCCAATAAGTCACTTGCCCGTTCCATTATTCCGGAGAACGGCGTTTTAGTCATCTTGCCCATGAGGCATGGCTCACATGTGTCAAGTGATTCAAAATCAAGTGACTCCAAAAGTCCATCAGCATGGAGCTTCCTCATGCGTTTTATGCCAATATGACCTAAACGGCAGTGCCACAAGAAAGTGGTATTATCATTATCAATTCTACATCTTTTGGCATCAATGTTATGAACATGTGTATCATTACTATCGAGATTCAATAAGAATAAACCCCTCACATTGGGCATGACCATAAAAGATATTACTCATATAAATAGAACAACCATTATTCTCTGATTTAAATGAGTAACCGTCTCGCAATAAACAAGATCCAGATATAATGTTCATGCTTAACGCAGGCACTAAATAACAATTATTCAGGTTCATCACTAATCCCGATGGTAATCGAAGAGCGAGCGTGCCAACGGCGATCACATCAACCTTGGAACCATTTCCCACGCGCATCGTCACTTCGTCCTTTGCCAGCCTCCGTCTATTCCGCAGTTCCTGTTTTGAGTTGCAAATATGAGCAACCGCACCGGTATCAAATACCCAGGCACTACAACGAGAGTTGGTAAGGTACACATCAATAACATGTATATCATATATACCTTGTTTGTTGTTGGCCGCCTTCTTGTCAGCCAAATACTTGGGGCAGTTCCGCTTCCAGTGTCCAGTTCCCTTGCAATGAAAGCACACAGTTTCTGGTTTGGGTCCAGCCTTGGGTTTCTTCACGAGAGGAGCAACTGCTTTGCCACTCTTCTTGGAGTTACCCTTCTTACCCTTGCCATTTTTCTTGAAACTAGTGGTTTTATTGACCATCAACACTTGATGCTCCTTCTGAATTTCAGACTCAGTGGCTTTCAGCATCGCAAACAGCTCGGCGACTGACTTGTTCATCCCGTGCATGTTATAGTTCAACATGAAGCTCTTGTAGCTAGGTGGCAATGATTGAAGAACTCTGTCAGTGATAGCCTCTGGCGGAAGGGGCATCCCCAATTCAGCCAGACGGGTGGAGTACCCAGACATTCTGAGTACGTGATCACTGATAGACCCGTTCTCCTCCATCTTGCAAGCATAGAACTTATCGGAGATCTCATATCTCTCGATCCGAGCATTCTTCTGAAAGATAAACTTTAACTCCTGGAACATCTCATATGCTCCATGACGTTCAAAACGTCTTTGAAGTCCCGGTTCTAAGCCATACAATATTGCACATTGAACTATTGAGTAATCTTCAGAACGAGCCTGCCAGGCGTTCACAACGTCTAGAGACTCAACTGGAGCGGGTGGATCACCAAGCGGTGCATCAAGGACATAAGCCTTCTGGGAAGCCGTAAGGATAATCCTTAGATTACGGGCCCAGTCCACAAAGTTACTTCCATCATCTTTCAACTTAGCTTTCTCTAGGAACGCATTAAAATTCAGGGGTGCTACTGCGCGAGCCATGATCTACAACATAAATATAGCAAAGACAACTTAGACTATTGTTCAAGATAATGAGTTTAGTTAATCATATTACTTAAAAACTCCCACTCAAATAGACATCCCTCCGGTCATTCGAGTGTAACATGATCCAAATCCACCAACTCAAGTCCGATCATCACGTGAGTTGAGGTGGTTTCAATGGTGAACATCTTCATGTTGATCATATCTACTATATGACTCATGTTTGACCTTTCGGTCTCTTGTGTTCCGAGGCCATGTCTGTACATGCTAGGCTCGTCAAGTTTAACCCGAGTGTTCCGCACGTGCAACATGGCTTACACCCATTGTATGTGAACGTAGAGTCTATCACACCCCATCATCACGTGGTGTCTCGAAACGACGAACTTTCGCAACGGTGCACACTCGGGGAGAACACAATTTTATCTTGAAATTTAAGTGAGGGATCACCTTATAATGCTACCGTCGTCCTAAGCAAAATAAGATGCATAAAAGGATTAACATCACATGCAAATCATAAGTGACATGATATGGCCATGAACTCGTGCTTTTGATCTCCATCTCCAAAGCACCGGCTTGATCTCCATCGTCACCGGCATGACACCATGATCTCCATCATCTTGATCTCCATCAATGTGTCGCCATGAGGTTGTCGCGCCGACTGTTGCTTCCATGACTATTGCTAACTCATAGCGATAAAGTAAAGCAAAACGGCGAAAATAATTAAAGACAACTCTATGGCTCCTACCAGTTGCCGTACTCATCGACATGCAAGTCGTGATATTCTATACAACACATGATCATCTCATACATCACATATATCTCATCATGTAATTGGCCATATCACATCACAACATACCCTGCAAAAACAAGTTAGACGTCCTCTAATTGTTGTTGCAAATTTTACGTGGCTGCTACGGGTTTGCAAGAACCGTTCTTACCTACGCAAAACCACAACGTGGTGTAGTGATTGCTTTTTGATCTTCTAAAAGAACCCTCTTCATTGAAATCGATTCAACTAAAGTGAGAGAGACAGACACCCGCTAGCCATCTTTATGCAACGAAGTTACATGTCAGTTGAAGAAACCGGTCTCTCGTAAGCGTACGAGTAATGTTGGTCCGGGCCGCTTCATCTCAAAATACCGCCGAATCAAGTATCAACTAGTAACGGCAAGCAATATGTATACACCCACGCCCACAACTCGTTTGTGTTCTACTCGAGATCTCATCTACGCATAGACCTAGCTCTGATACCACTGTTGGGGAACGTTGCATGGGAAACAAAAAAATTCCTACGCACACGCAAGATCTATCCATGGTGATGAGCATCTACGAGAGGGAGAGTGAATCTACATACCCTTGTAGATCGCTAAGCGGAAGCGTTAAGAAACGCGGTTGATGTAGTCGAACGTCTCCACGATCCAAATCGCAAGTCGTCCCTCGATCCGATCACGAACTAGTGCCGAACGGACGGCACCTCCGCGTTCAACACACGTACGGCTTGATGACGCCTTCACCTCCTCGATCCAGCGAGCGATGGTGAAGTAGTAGATGAGTTCCGGCAGCACGACGGCGTGGTGATGGTGGTGAGGAACAATCTCTGCAGGGCTTCGCCAAGCACTACGGAGATTATGACGGGAGAACTAGAGGGTGAGGGTTGCCGACACACGGCTTGGGAAATCTTGATGTATCCCGTGTGCTAGCCCTGCCCCTCTATTTATATGTTGAGCCTTGGGGTCTAAACTTGGAGTAAAAGCCTCCTCCAGGTCGGTTTTGCCCGCACAAGGTCGGTTTGGCCCGCAGGGAAAGAGTCCAACTCGGATCCCTGCAGTACCGTGCACAAGCGGTAGTACCGCTCACGAGCGGTAGTACCGCTTGAGCGGTAGTACCGCTATCACACAAGCGGTAGTACCGCTTACGCGTTAGTACTGCCTTACAACGGTAGTACCGCTTAAGGCAGCAGCAAAACTTCCTTTTGCACTTTCCAATACCTCGTGGGCTTTACCCCTTTGGCCCATATAAAGTGTTGCTGCACCCGAACACTTCGGTAAACACCCGGAACCCCTTCCGGTGAATTCCGGAACCCTTCCGGAGATCAAAACACTATTATCACATATATCAATCTTTACCTCCGGACTCTTCCGGAGATCCTCGTCATGTCCGGGATCTTATCCGGGACTCCGAACAACCTTCGGTCACCAACAAAATAACTCAACTATACTAATCGTCACCAAACGTTAAGTGTGTAGACCCTGCGGGTTCGAGAACTATGTAGACATGACCGAGACACCTCTACGATCAATAACCAATAGTGGGACCTGGATGCCCATATTGGCTCCTACATATTCTACGAAGATCTTTATCGGTCGAACCTCTATGTCAAGGATTCAGTTAATCCCGTATACTGTTCCCTTTGTTCTTCGGTATGTTACTTGCCCGAGATTCGATCGTCGGTATCTCTATACCTAGTTCAATCTCGTTACCGGCAAGTCTCTTTACTCGTTCCGTAATACAAGATCTCGTGGCTAACACTTTAGTCACATTGCTTGCAAGGCTCATTGTGATGTTGTATTACCGAGTGGGCCCTGAGATACCTCTCCGTCACACGGAGTAACAAATCCCAGTCTTGATCCATGCCAACCCAACAGACACCCTCGGAGATACCTGTAGAGCACCTTTATAGTCACCCAGTTACGTTGCGATGTTTGATACACACAAGGTACTCCTCCGATGTCAGGGAGTTGCATGATCTCATGGTCATAGGAACAGATACTTGACATGCAGAAAACAATAGCAATAAACTGACACGATCATATGCTACGTTTATAGTTTGGGTCTTGTCCATCACATCATTCTCCTAATGATGTGATCCTGTTATCAAATGACATCTCATGTCAATGGCTAGGAAACCTTAACCATCTTTTGATCAACGAGCTAGTCAACTAGAGGCTTACTAGGGACACAGTGTTGTCTATGTACCCACACATGTATTTGAGTTTCCAATCAATACAATTATAGCATGGATAATAAACGATTATCATGAACAAGGAAATATAATAATAACTAATTTATTATTGCCTCTAGGGCATATTTCCAACACTTAGCTGCGTGCCTGATTTCGCCTAAGTTAAAAACTACTTCGAGTGAGGACATCATCCACACTCGGGGGCTTAGCTGTGAACCTGATTTCGCCTAAGTTCAAAACTACTTCGAGTGAGGACATCATCCACACTCAGGAGCTTAGCTGCGAACCTGATTTCGCCTAAGTTAAAAGCTGCTCCAAGTGAGGACATCATCCATACTCGGGGGCTTAGCTGCGAACCTGATTTCGCCTAAGTTCAAAACTACTCTGAGTGAGGACATCATCCACACTCGGGGACTTAGTTGCGAACCTAATTTCGCGTAAGTTAAAAGCTACGCTGAGTGGGGACATCATCCACACACGGGGACTTAGCTGCGAACCTGATTTCGCCTAAGTTCAAAATCAAGACGAACGTTCAAAACGGTTAAATGAAGGCATTCGAATGTCAAGCAATTCAAAGCAAAAGTGCAGATAGTTGTGACCACAAGGTCACAGGAAATGTACGGATACAGAAATCACTCGGCATACCGAGGCAAATATGGCTTAAAAGTTTTTCTCCCGAGATTCACTCGGCTGATGACGGGGATGCTGCGTCAGTGAAGTTGTCAGGGTCGATAACCTCCGCAATCCGAGTGGCCGCCGGCAGGAAGGTCTCCATGAAATCCTCGATCTTGGCGTTCTTTCGGTTGACGACCTTTGGCGCCTTCAACTTCTCCTCGTCTATGCCCTTGCAATGCACACGGACAAGGGAGAGCGCAATGTCTGCCCCGGCTCGGGCCGCAGACTTCTTCCACAACTGCACTCGGCGCGGAATGTCCCGCAGATGATTGATGAGGGCGTCCAAGTCACTCGGGGGCTCCTCGTCAGGGACGACTTCCTTGTCGATCTCTTTGGCCGCTTCGCGTAAAAGGTTGAGGAAGATAGCCGCCTCTGAAGCACGCTCGTCGAGTTGAAGCAGAGCAAGAGTCGAGCTGTCACGAAGAAGACCCGCACTCGGATCTAGCTCCTTCTTGATTTTGGAGGTCTCCTCCTCGGCGTCCCACCATAGATCTAGCGATCATTCGGGAGAAAGGAGTTAAGGGAGGAGAAGAGTTGAGGTGAAATGACTCGGAACTTGACCATGCTCAATGCGTACCTTTGAGCTTGTCGTTCATCTCGTTGCAGTGGTCCTCGATGAGCTTCTCCAGCTCTTGCCTCTTCGATTCGACTTGCTTTAGTTTCGCCTCAGCCTCGACCGCCTCCGCAGTGCTCCTCCTAGCAACTTCCTCCAGAGCTTTCTTATCTTCCTCCCACTTCTCAAAGGATTTCAGCTTGTCTTCAGCTTCCTTTGCCTTCCGACTGGCCTCCTTCTGAGCGGTTGCCAGTTCGCGGTCCTTCTCCAAAGCCTCCTTCATGGTCTCTATAGAAATAGAAGCCCGGAGCCTCTTAGTAAGTTGAAGGTTCTCACTACGTACATCTGATGAAATACTTTCAGTTGGACAGGGAAAAGGTTCAAGTCCAAAGGTACTCGGTCAAGATTCGATTACCTCCGAGTGATCGCTTTTCTTGTTCCAGGCATGTACTCTTGGTCTTCTCAGTCTCCAGACTGCGGCGTAGCTCCTGTACTTCCTTCTCCAGGGCATTATAACGGGTCCCGAGCTCACACACGCCCTGTCGACAAGAAACAAGGTAAAATCAGTGATAACAGTCAAACATCAAGACAAATAGCATTCGGATTTTGAGACTGTCGCCGACTGCTTCAGTTGACGGCAGCCTTGGGGACTACACCCAGTGGGTGCGCTCAGCGTGCCCCCACCGGAGAACTACAGGTTCTACACCCCGACGGTCAACGTCGAGAGGCTCTGGTCCATGGACCATCACCGTATCCTCTTCGACAAGTATCTCATCATTCGGATCCTACTACATTCGGATTCTGAGACTGTCGCCGACTGCTTCAGTCGACGGCAGCCTCCGGGACTACACCCAGTGGGTGCGCTCAGCGCGCCCCCACCGGAGAACTACAGGTTCTACACCCCGATAGTCAACGTCGAGAGGCTCTCGTCCATGGACCATCACTGCATCCTCTTCGACAAGTATCTCATCATTCGGATCCTACTACATTCGGATTCTGAGACTGTCGCCGACTGCTTCAGTCGACGGCAGCCTCGGGGACTACACCTAGTGGGTGCGCTAAGCGCGCTCCCACTGGAAAACTACGGGTCCTACACCCTGACGGTCAACGTTGAGAAGCTCTGGTCCATGGACCATCACAGCATCCTCTTCGACAAGTGTGACTACAAGATCTCCTATGAATAACATTCGGAAGTCTCTAAGACTCCACCCAGTGGGTGTGCTCCAGACGCAAACCTACTCGGAACATCAAAAACATCTACAACGCGCAAAAACTTTGTCTAAAGAAGGTACTTACAAGAGTACTTACTCGGACATTCTTCTCCAAAGCCTCGCCAGCGTCATGTGCCTCCTTCATCTTGTCGTTCATCAGCCTCAGTTGGATCAGAGCCTCCTTACTTGCTCCCACTTGGTCCTCCGGGACGCGCTGCAGCCCGATGGCGCTGGTCGCAGGTGGGACGGTTGGAGACATTCCGAGTGCTGATCCAGTTCCCGAAGGGGTTCCCCGAGCTGTTGCTGGCACTTGAACAGGTGGGACGTCCCGCATGACGATATCCACGCTGGAGATGGGATTTGGTGGTGCGACCCGGTCATCCACGTCGATCTCAATCACTTCGCGTGGTTCTGCAAGTATTCGAAAGCCATTCAGAAATAAGTTCAAAAATGGAATGAGGTGTTCAAAGATTATATATGATCAGGATCGAGTGCTACCTTTCCAAGTTGCAGCGTCGACCTCGACCTTGTCCTTCTCCAGGGAAGCAGTCGACGTGTCGGCTCTGCAGAAGAATCACTCGGAATGTTATTACATCTGATCAGTCATTCGGGAGGATATTCGGAGTGAAGGTACTTACGTAGAGTCCACCGGCACGTTCATCTTGGTCTTGGGCAGAATCGCCTTCCAAGGTTTGCTGGAAGTGATCTTCGGCTGCTTGGTGCTCTTCTGTGGAGATGGAACGAGCTCGGCACGTCCACGCTTTGAAGTCCGAGTCGAAGGGATGACCACAGAGGACTTGGTGGTGCTTGACCCCCCTGCGTTGCCTCCTCGGACCCTAGGGTCTTGGGGCATCCTCTTGCGGGGCTCGGGAAGCACCTCCTCCGAAGGAGAAGACTCCGCCTCGTCCCCTGGTTCCGACTCCTTCTCGCCCTCTCCGTCTTCGCTGTCATCCACGTACTCCTCCTCTCCGTCCGAGTCGTCGTGACGCTCGTTGTCACTGGCCACATCAGCAGGAGCGTGGTCGCCAGCAGGTATCAAGCTCACCATGCCTGTGAAGGCATGTCAGGATAAAAGTTACACCAATCAGGATTTGATAATTGAAAGCTTCATCACTCGGAAACAGTAATAGCACTCGAAATTTACCTCGTTCGCCGGATTCTCCACCGAGTACGGAGGCACACGCCTCGTACCCCTGGGGTTGTCCCGAACTGGGGTGATGGCCTTGAGCTTGTTAGCCACAGCCTCCTCGCTAAGCTCCTTCGGGTGCGTACACGTAGGGTCATCTAGACCCGAATACAGCCACAGGGGTGGGCTCTGGCCTGCAGCGGCTGAATCCTTCTCTGGAAGAAGACCTCCAGCAGGTCCTGTCCGTTGATCCCATGGTTCACTAGAGATACCAGCGCGATCACGAGGATGTCTACATCTACCTTCTCGTCCTTGGACACGGTCAGCTTGGGGAGTCGCCGAATGCGCTCAGCCGAGTATGGAGGGAGACCCGACTGACCCTCTCCGACTGGGACGTCCTCGCAGTAAAACCAAGACGACCGCCAACCCTTAACAGTGTCTGGGAAAGTCATAGATGGGAAACTACTTTTGCCTCTTAGCTGAATACTCAGGCCCCCACACAACTGAACTACATTCGTCTTCTCCTCCGTCAGATTGGTTTTCTTTACACTCATCACTCAGCACGTGAATAAGTGTTTGAACAAACCCCAGTGGGGGTGGCAACCAAGAAAGTTCTCACAGAGCGAAATGAAAGCGGCCAGATAGGTGATGGAATTGGGGGGAAGATGATGAAGTTGAGCTCCAGAAAAATCCAAGAACGTACGGAAGAAAGGGTGCGGGGGCAAAGAAAAACCTCTGTCGAGGTGAGTGGTGAGGAGGACCCTCTCATTCCCGCGCGGCGCAGGCTCTGTCTCCCCCTTCTCCGGCAGCCTCCAGCTTCCGGCGACCAGGAGACCCTGGCTCTCCAGGTCCTCCAACCCACTGGCTGTGACCCGAGAGGCCAACCAATCGCCTCGGACGAAGCCGGCTGGAGCGCCCGCGCTCGAGGAGGACTCGCGAGAGGTCTTCTTCGCCCTCTCAGCTCTCACAGTTGCGCTCTTCGTCATCTCCGGCGAGGAGCGGCAGCAAATCGGCGGGGAGCGGAGCTTTCGGTGGAGCGGAGGAGCGAATCGGGGGAATGGAGATGTTTTTCCTATCTCTCTCCCGGCTTGTTTTTTATACTCTGGCTCAGCGAAATTTCAATCATCGGATCTACAGCGGCCGCGCAATCAACGGACGCGGGCAGATCCGCGATATCTTTGGGGCAGAGATGCGGGGACGCGTGGCAAAATTCCCGGCGCAAAAATCGAGGCGTCACGGCCACTTTCCCCACTTTCCTAACACAACTGTCACGATCGCTCGCGCGCGCCTCCCCACGATTTCGAAATCGCCGGAGATTTCGTGGAATCATCGTCCGAATGAACTCTGTGTTAGCATTCCAATGCATCAAAACTGCTCGAGTGAACTCTGTGTTCACTGGTGCGTTCCGATGCATCAAAACTGACCGAGTGGGCCCCGTGCTCGCTGGTGTGTCCCGATGCACCAAAATTGACCGAATGAGCCCCGTGCTCGCTGGTGCGTTCCAATGCACTACAATCGATCGAGTGAGCTCCGAGCTCACTGGCGTGTTCCGATATGCCAAAACTCACCGAATGAACCAAAAAGGCCCGTCGGGCACTCGATTGAATCTAACACCGATTCAAGAGCCTCTGAGTGAAGGTCAAACGGAAGGTTCAATAATCTTATCTCTAGGCTGTAAGGTTGTTTCTCCCGAGAACTGATCTACGCCAGGTCAAGTGACTTGAACAGTCGGGCCATTCGAGTCGTTCAAAATTTACTTAACCTGAATCGGTCGCGGTTTCGATGACGAGTGAGGAGCAATCCGCCTTGCTCCCTAGCGTCCCCGAAACGCTACCAACAGCCCAGTGCGTTGGTCACTCAGCTCTCAAAAACCTCAACCGATTCGGGGGCTACTGACGAGGTCACCTACCCTAGGAAGGGTCATAGACCTCTCATCTAGGACACACATGGGGTCCTACAAGTTTGCAGAAGTCCCTGGACTACCTTTGCACTCGGATGGATATACAAGATGCACTCGGATCCTTGGAAGTCACTCAGACGCTATCAACCACTCGGCCTAGCTCCGACACCCGGACATGAAGGAGCAGAGGCGACGTGGGAGCTGCAACGTTCGAGGGACTTAATTAGCATTGAATACTGTAGACGTTGCGTTACCTGTAACGCTCGTAGTTAACTCAGCAGTTTCCAGAAACTCTGGTAGTTACTAGCATTAATGACCCTCGTAATGGCACTCGGTTGGCGGTTGCGCACTCTATATAAGCCACCCCCCGACGCCAGAAGAGGGGTTACGAACTCTCTGTAATCAGAACACATACCAAGCAATACTTAGCCCCAGGGCTCGAGACGTAGGACTTTTACCACTTCCGAGTGGGGTCCGAACTCATAAACACCGAGTGTTACACTTGCTCCGTAGCTAGGCTTCGCCCTACTCATTCGTACCCCCCGTACTATTGTCAGGATTACTCCCACGACACTCACTATATGGTATTAGTACTTCGTTGGACATGTTATGTGGTATTACTGTTATATTGTAGTGTTAAACTTAAGAATATTGTTAAACTTAAATGTTATTGTATTGTTACGTCAAACTTTGATATATGATACTCGCCTATATGATATTACCATTACTATTAAACTGAAAAATGCTGCCATGACAGCTTTTTTGGCTAATTTTTGTTGTTGTCACAACATTATGTGACCTTTGGCTCCAAATGTTGCATGACAGTAGAAGTTGGCCATTTGGCTGAAGACGTTGTGGTGGTAGTGAAACACATTGTCTCCACATCGTTATTTTTTCGGGCCTGGGCTACATTGTCAATAGCGGGCGAGTATAGAGCTCGCCACTCGTAATAACATTACCAGTGGCAAGGGATCAGTAGCGGGTGCCCTCCACTGCCATGGTCGCCACTAGTGGGGCTTTTGTGTCTGCCACTGCTAGCCTGTTTTAAAGTAGTGGTCAGTCGGCATCTCGTCTATGCTTTTTTACCCCCTCCTCAAACATGGGATCATCAATAGTCAACTTGCTCCATATTAAGGTTATTCGAGTTGAAATCCTGCGTTTGAATCTGACCTCTGCCAATGACACTTTGAAAGTTGGAGTGGATGATATCCTCCTTTAACTTGGTATGTGACCCAGTTGTACCTTCTCAACCGGTGGATGTGATTTTTCCTTCATCTTGAATTGACTCGGGGGTGGAAGAATTTGGTGTCAGTGTTGTCCTCTTTGACATTGGCTATGCGCGTGCACTGCTTCTTCCTGGCCCGCTAAGGACGGCATGGCTAATGACCCTATGCTTCAGACATGCCCGAAGATCATGCTCGCCATGAGAAACAATGTGTGATTCTTGATCGATGTCAAGGCGAAGGATGACGACAAGAGCAACATGGAAATTTTGCCTTTGAGAAAAGGCCTCTACTCTACTTCACCAGGTGGGCACCCGTGTGCTTCAACTTATGAAACAGATTCCACACTGCTCGGAATGCCCCGTTGGCTCATGCCAAGACCTCTAGACAAACTCATTGAATCTTGGCAGTCAAAACCAAAACTTCTCAAATTAAAAGCGGCTGGGTCTTTTCGGACCCCCTCCTTGATGAAGAGTGTGCGATGGTCGGATAACGAAGTGGAGATGGCATGGAGCACATGGGCTTCAAAATGAATGGACCACCCGGCGTTGCATAAAAACGAATCAAGCTTGCATGTTGTGGGGTTCGCCCTCTCATTAAGTGGCAATTCTTGCAAATGAACCCCTTAAGTTCACAACTCTCCTTCCAGTTGTGATCTATGAGCATCCATGATGAGGCAAGCTGCTCAAACAAGTGGCTGCAAATTACAACTGAATATATGGTAAACCGAAATGGTCTTTTCGATTTTTCAAGATGAACTTCTGCATGCGACACGCAAAAACAATGTGGCAGAGTCGTACTCGTTGTTGTACACAGGAACTTTTTTTTTTTTGCGAGAAACTTCCAATCTATTCATCTTCAATCATGGCAGTACAAAGAACAACAGAGGTAATAAAAATTACAACCATGTCCGTGGACCACCTAGCGACGACTACAAGCACTGGAGCGAGCCGAAGGCGCGCCGCCGTCATCGCCCCGCCCTCACCGGAGCCGGGCAAACCTTGTTGTAGTAGACAGTCGGGAAGTCGTCGTGCTAAGGCCCCATAGGACCAGCGCACCAGAGTAGCAACCATCGCCGATGAAGAAAGTCGTAGATCAGAAGAATCAAACCTGTAAACACCCAAACAAAGGCGAACGAAGACCGGATCCAAACAGATCCACCGAAGACCAGCACCGACCGAATCCCGCGAGATCCGACGGAGACAAACCTCCACACGCCCTCCGATGATGCTAGACACACCATCGGGACGGGGATAGAACGTGGGAGACATTATTCCTACTATGGGATATCGCCGCCGCCACACAGCCCCAACCAACACGCTGAATCTAACAAGAACGGGAACTGGACACATGCCTCAGCTGCATGGTGGATTTCAGCCAAGTGATCAGTTTGTAGATCTAACTTTTGTCTTTCATTTAGTCAAAAGAATAAATCATATCTTGTTCTTTTTGTTTTTAGTTGGTTGGTGTTAATTAGTTTGCTCAACAGACTACAGGGGACTGAAGAAAAGTCCCTTTCCGGTGAACTTATCAACTGAATATATTTTTTCTTCAAGACAACAGCAAGTCAGGGCTCAGGACATACATTAACTTGGTCAAATCAAGAGTTTCATCAGTCAGGTATAAGGCGTGGAAGAGTTTGAGGTGCTGTGTCCTTAGATCGTTTGGTGGGATATGGGCTTCAGCGATAGCTGCATGAAAGGTTCATCTGGATCTTATTAAAATGTAATGGCTCTCATACCTTTGGTATTTTAGTGAACCGAAAGTGTTAGTGGTTTGAGCCTCGGGGTACAGGGTGCATTGGTCCTGGAATTTCGTGGCTGCTTTTCTCCTCCTCCTCCTTGTCACTGGTAGCCTTTTGGGTAACTCACCAGTCACCAGAGGATAATCTGCAGCGTTATTCATAAAAGAACGTTGATGGTTCAAATGTAGGCTCGGCATGTTTTTGCCTGATAAAATAGCTAATTCCACTTTACACTTTGATGCTGCCGCCTTTCGGAATGTCTAGGAACTGTTAGTTAACTGGATGGTAATTTCACAAGTTAATACAAAATTGTCAATACTTGCAAGCATAGGATTTTCAGGTAGTGTGTGTTTCCTTTCTTGCTCTTCGAAATTTATGGTTAATTTTCTGTATTTTTTTACTTTTACCCGGGCCATAGTATGATAACTTTGCTGATTTGCAAATAGCTAAATCGGTGCCTTGAAAAATGTAGAAGGCAAGGAACATTGAGAACCATGCATATTCTTCCCAAGTTTGGTGAATGATCCAGACGATTCAAAGCGTACATGTGGCTATCTTCACTCTGCTTCTCTTTTTCACTGCTCGACTTTCTGGTAGTTCTACTTGGATGAGATCCGGAGCTAACTGCAATACGCTTTCCAACAGGGAACAGATGGTACCCTGTTATTTTAGTCACCAACAATTGGAGCTAGTTTAAGCATAGGACTTTCGCTAGTACATTGCCTCCTCGATTGCATGGCCAATTTCATCCTGCTTTTCCTTGTCACCGATCAGACTTGTAGATGGTTAATTCCGTGGACATCCTAACAAACACCTGCCTAGTTTGCGGATCATGCAAAATACTAGAGCCTCTCGATAGTTTAGCCACAGAAAATACCGATGGTTTAAACATCAACCGCATGGTGGATTGCTTCATTTGGGCATCAACACTGCATCTGCAGCATGCGTTCGGCTACGCGGCCAGTGTTATCCCACTCGTCTTTGTCATAGATCACTCGCCCGTATGTTCAAATTTCATGTAACGTTGGCTAGTTTCATTAATAAGTAACTGGCGTGCGTGCTCTCTTTTGTCCACAGCACTCTCTCTAGGCTCTGGCTATACATGTTGCCTGATTAAGTGCACTGTTGCCTGATTAAGTGCACTGCAAATAGTAATTAGCTCGAGCATGTGGCACTGCAAATACTAAGAAGACGTGTGGAACCCTAAAAAAAAGACGTGTGGCAAGGGCCCTTGCCAAAGGATGATCATGCGCATGTCATCGTCGTCGTACGCAAGGTCGTTTTCCACGTATTCATCTCTGTCGGCACTCGCACCCATTATTTGTCCTGGGTGAGAGGGTTCCTCAAGCTAAAGCTAATACGTGCATGATTCATTAGTTACCGTGCAACGCGGCGGCGCTCATGGCGGACGTGAAATATGGGCGACCCGGTCAAGTCCGAGCGGGCTGGGTGCCGTGGACGCCGGAGGCCGGAGTGACGCCCCTGGAAGGCTGCGAGCGGCAGGTTGGGTGGCACGCGATGTCGTAAAGGCGGCGGCGGCCTTTTTTTTTTTTTTTTGAAACGAGGTAAAAGATTTGCCATTTTCATTGATTAAGAAAGAAGTTTAAGAGGTTAAGGCCTATGGCCGAATTACACGTGTGGTAGAATTGGCGCCCGTTGTTGTTGGCGCGCTTCTGGGCTAGCATCCATTAGGTACTCACTGAAATCATCACCAAAAAATTTTGCTATCTCTGAACTTCATTGTCTTGATTCATAGGATCATTATGCGTTCATTCGTATTTTTTCATTGGAATGGCAGGTTTAGGAATCTCATTGGATTCATGTCTAGAAGTGTTAGGTATGCCTCTCGTAGGAAAATATCCTCAAAAGATATGGTATCCTTAGACTTCATTATAGTACCGACCCTCATGTCATGTCACGTACCTTAAATTTCAGAGTAAATTGCCAAAAACACACCACAATTGCGTCGCTCGGTGCGAAAACCCACCGTTTTCATAAAAGTTTGCCGAAAACACCGATTTTCAGTAATCGCATTGCCGAAAGCACTAACCGGTCGATTGAGAGCGGTTTGATGCAAAATATGACAGACGGGGCCAACTTTCAGGACTGACGTGGCACCAAACGTGGCACCAAAATTTAGCGCGGTCGGCTGAAACGTTAAGTTAACAAAAGGGCCCACTAGTCAGCATGATTGTTCATTTTATCGAACACGTTGTGTGCAGCGACCGGCCGTTGCTCGCGCCATCCGCACCGCACAGCTCTGCGCCGCCGTCCGACGACAGACTCCGGCGAGCCAAGCGTCACCAGCCCCGCCTCTAGCGTCGTTCTCCTCCTTCCTTCCTCACTCATGAGCTCCACCTACCTCGTCACCGACGCACGCCATGGACGTGACGCCGCCATGTCCTCCGGCCATGACCTCCCTGCCAATCGCCGCGGCGGGCTGCATGAGCCGGCGGAGCTTCTGGTGGTGGTTTGGATAGGTGGAGTAGTGGCGTCGGGCTAGAAGGCTCCCGCGGCGAGTCGCCGGAGTCGGCGTGTTGCGGCACGCCATGGACGGCAGGGCGCTGGGGTGAGAGGTGTGAGTGGCCATGGCCGGGATCTTGTCCAGCGTGTGCGTGGCGTCGTCTAGGAGTCGATGGAGGAGTCGAGGAAGTCGATTGTGCAGTGCCGTTGACGAATTTTGGAGACGAGATGGCGTCTGGCCGGAGAGGAGGAAGAAGACCTGCGCGTCGCGGTCGGGACACGTCCGTCCAATTCAAGGTGCAGGAGGACGTAAAGGAGGAGGACGATGTTTCTGGACATGGCTACGAGGTCGACGGAGGCGGTTAGCCGCGTGGTCTATGGTGGTCGTGCTCAGGTGGAGCTCTTTTCTCTCTAGACAGAAAAAAATGGAAGGGGAAGCGACATGCTCTCCAACTCTAGTGAGAGACGACTTTCGCCTTGCTCTGCTCACGCCCTAGCTCGCCGGACGGCGGGGCTCCGGCGGGTGCTGCGGCCGGTCCACCCGTGGCGGGCGATCAAGGCGCTGGCTCGTGGGGAGATAGCAGCAACATCGATCGTCTCGGTCCAGGCAGACCAGGTCAATGCGAGCCACATTAACGACCTCGTGGCCCTGACTGGTGGGGCCAAGACGTCAGGTTCGCTGTCAAAACGCGGTCAATCGGTCAGTTAGTGCTTTCGGCAACATGATTACTAGAAGTCGGTGTTTTCGGCAAACTTTTATGAAAACGGTGGTTTTTCGCATCAAGCGACGCAATTGTGGTGGTTTTTGGCAATTTACTCTTAAATTTCATCATTAGAAATATAGCCGAGAAAAAGAAAGTGTGTGATATGTGGCCCAAGTTTATGCTTTTGGAGAGCTGGCACATTGACCTTTTTCAAGCAACCCATGTGTGCATGTAAGGGAGTGTTGTATTTTCCTTCTTCCATTACCCATAGGGAGTAATTTTTTATCCTTTGTGGGAATTTTATTCTGGACAAGATGTCAATATAGTCTCCCAACATGCCTTAGATAAACCCGAAGTGTCTAAATAGCATTAACCAAATATGTTAGAGATGATTTTTCTCTTTTGGGGAGGCGTCCTTTAATGAATAACACCATGTTCCACACATAGAAGAATTAACTAATTTGAACACCACGATTTGACTGAACCCTTGTAATTTTCCTTTCAAAATAATTTTCACCTTTTGCCTTGGATTTAAAGTGTTATAGAACCTCATCTTTAGGTTTTAACGGATACGCATAATAATATCCAGGGGAATCATAATTGACGTCATGAAATATTTCTTTTCATATTCTGTCAACATGCCATTTATCTCTCACTAGTATAATACACGTGTGTTGCCACGGGCTTTTCGAAATATTTTGTTGGAGTTATACACAGATAATTGAGCGGTGATGGCAAACTATCGTAGAAGCTGATTCATTTATCTTGACTGTTCATCAGAGGGATGATAGGATGGAGGATAGGAACAAGTGGCGATGCCATCACCCTCTTAGAGGTCGTCAATCTGTATGAGACTACCATGATCATGGAGGAGAAGGGATGAAGCGATATAAAAAGATGGATACTTATATAATGATGCGAGACATTTTATATAAGCATAGTGGGCGGTGGGAGAAGCAACCACCTTTCAAACATTGGTTTTGGCGGTTTGGGTGCCAGTGCCCGTGCATTGCCACAGACTTCTGAAATATTAAAAGCTGGAGCTATACAAAGATAATGGATGTTAAATTTCACATGTAGAGACAATATAACACGGACACAATCGGATAATAATTGAAGTCCACTCACTTTCAATGTAAACTAATAACAAAAAGGTGAGTTGACGATGTATCATATAGTAAGATCTACTTGATGTGCTTAAAAAATTCTCGCACAATATCAGGAAAGTTGTCTTTAGCTTCATTCGCACGATGCTTCAGCTAGTATAATAAAAACTGTTTGCCCAACTCATATTCATCCTGCACAAGCAATATATGTAATTAGCACGAATACTTCACGTTTAAGGTCTTAAAACGTGTAACGAAAAATACTCACCGCCCGAAACGGCTTCACCAGTTCTTTACCGTTCCACCGGGGCATAAAATAAACAACAAAATAGCCAGACATTTCCCTGGAATTTATCAAATTAATATTATATAAATTATAGTGATAATAAAAATAAATGTTTGTATTCTGAATTTTAATTTATGTTCTCTATTTCTAAGTTCTCGCTGCTACAATCAATCCTTTTTACTACACTGGTTTATTTGTCCGAAAGGACACTAATAGCTTCTGCATATTCTCAAATAGTTACTTCATACGGGACTGGTGACAACTCGTGTTCGACCGAAATGTTATTCATAAATATTCTCCTCGACTGGTATGGTTACTATTAGGATACTTACACGAAGGTGCTACACTGACCTATGTGTCTTGCAAGCCATCACACATCTCCCATCAATACACATGTCACAGATGCGCAACAGGCCAACCCCACAGCCCCATTAGCGCACCTCAAGAACCTGGAAGCCCACCTCCCATTAGCATCCACACCAAGACGATAAAAATCATGCAACACACATCTACTCAAATGAGCAAGGGCTCGAGAAACAAATTCGATACAAAATCGGCCAGTTGCCGCCAAGGATAGGCTCCATGGTCAGAATCAGTGGAAACACAACGCTATCATGCACTTTTTAAAAAAAAATCGAATTTCAAATTTCAACAAATATTCCTATTTCAAATACTGTTTTGGAATTTTAAAATTGTTCTCATTTTGTAAAACTGTTCACAAATTCAAAAAAAAATTATGCTTTAAATAATGTTCAGAATTTCAAAAATTACTCAAAGTTTCAAAATATATTCCGTTTTCACAATTTTATACATAAATTTTAAAAAAATTGGGAACTTTGAAAAAACGTTCGCATTTTCAAAAATATTCTAAATTTAAAAAAAATATTCATTTTAAAACGTTTTTAAAAATTAAAAATATTAATCTTTAAAATATATCCTGCACATCTGTTTAAAAAAAGAATTTTCAAGAATAAAAATCGAACACTACAGTTGCCGGAACGCTACAGTAGGCGTGTGGTTACAATGTCTGATTGGCCGGCCCAGTTGAGCCGCTCCCTGTTGTGAGGGAGGCGGACTATTCGGGGCGCGACTATGTCTCGCTTGAGGCGAGACAGTAGCGCATCTTACCTCGAGCAGACGTCAGATGGGGCAGCCCAGCACAGACCACAGGCCTTCAACCCTCTTTTTGTCATCTGTTTTTACATTTTGCTTTTGCGTTTTGCTTTTTTATGCTTGTATTTCGAAATATTCTAAAGATATCTATTGTAAAAATAACTTTACAGACAAATTTGAGAAATGTCAATTGCGTATTTGAAAAATGTTAAAGGTGTATAGAGAAATGTGAATTCAAAAGAAGTAGACATCAAAACATATAGACAAAAATAATGTTAAACGTGTATATGAAAAATGTTTCTGATGTATAAAGAAATATGTATGGAAAAAATAGAATCCAAAAATTATATGTTTTAAATAATCAGGTATTTGAAAAATGTTAAACGTGAATATGAAAAATGTTCCTGCGGTATAAAAAATATAAAATGTGCATGAAAAAAGTAGACATAAAAAGGTAAAAGTTTCTACAGTAATAGTCATGTATTTGAAATATTTTAAACATGTATATAAAAAATGTTCCTGGTGTATATGTGAAATTTAGAATGTGTATGAAAAAAAGTTGACATCGAAAAATATGTTTGAAAAAAAAAATAGTCATGTATGTGAAAAAAATGTTCAACATGTACACAAAAGATTTTTATAAAATGCAAAAAAAAGTTGGTGTAGGTTAGAAAAATTTTATTTCCAGTACAAAATGTGTGTGACATTTTAAAGAAACATTCAAATGTTTCCAAAAAAATACATGGAATTTTTAGATGTGTTTATAAAATGTTAGTAATCTTCACATAATAATTTCAGAATTCTTCTATTCTCATTCAAAATTCTTTAATGTGTATTTGAAAAATGTAGACCATGTATTTGAAAACGTGTTCAAACCATATAATAAAATAAAAATATAGATCGTCTATTTGAATAATTCAGCGTGTGTCGAAAAAGTGTTTTACGTGTATATTAAAAATGTATATTATGTAATGAGAAAACTAGACACGCGTTAAAAGAAGAAAACAATGATAACCGACAAAAAATAACAAAAAGGAAACAAAAATTAGAAAATGAGAAGAGTAAAAATTGAGAAATAAACAAAGGAAACTGATGGAAAAAAGTAAAGAAACCCCTAGTAAAAACCGAGAAAGAAACGAACAAACGCAGTGAAAAACAAAGAAAACAGAAAAACTAAAGAAAATCAATAAAAACAAAAAAAAGAAAAAGAAAAGGAAAAAAAACGGAAAAAACCAAGCCAAAACCGCAAGCGTATCGATCGGAAGTTCAGAACCCAGCGAACGGAAAAACACACAAAAAATGAGCCGGCCAAGTAGCTATAATTTTTTATTCTTGCAGGGGCGGCCATGTAGCTATATGTATCCTTCAAGCGAGACGGATGTTATACTTACTAGCAGGGCATCTGTGCGTTGTTATAGGCTATCCATCATGTTATCTTTAATACTCGAGCCTAACATAAAAAAAACTCACCCCACGACACATTCTTTCTTTTTTTTTCTATCGGATTCTTTCCTTCCCGCTCGGTTTCCCGCCATAGTAGGATATTTCTCGCTGGAGCCACCTTTTTTAAAATCAGATGACGCCTACCTCACCTTCGTTGTGCATTGCAAAGGGGTAAAAAAATCATATTTAGAATATAATAGAATGGGTTAAACTAACACATACTATTTACACAAAAGAACAAATAAATATAGAGAACATTCTCAAAGGTCTATTCAACTTTACAAATGCACACTGACGTTGGAGGTGAGTGGCAACCTGAACGTATTTCTAGTTACCAATAAACTCCACATCCAGCCCATTCATTGCTAGAAGGGGTAATTGCCGTTCTTTTCTTCCTCGTCCTTCTCTACATCTTCTACTCCTAGCCTCTTCATATCAATCTATTTCGTTCGCGTCAACCAGCACCACGTCAACATCAGTGCGTTCGTCAACGATGCCTCATCATCTTCTTCCTCCGTCCTCGTCAGTTTTAGTTCTCGTTCTTACTTATTTTCTAGAATACTCTTTCTTTCTTTTTTTATTTTCTTTTTTTGAAACACTCTTTCCTTCTCTAACATCATGGATCACTTGGCGGCTTTAGTTCTTTTTTAATTCTTATTCTTGGAACACTCTTTCTTTCTACTATGGCATGAACCACCTAGCCAATGTTGTGTCGTATTGTCTTCCTCTGCGTACGTTTCGACAACCGTCAACGTGTAGACATCCTGCAGAGCATGATCGTCATCCATCTTGGTGAACGCTAGGTTGCCCATGTCGCGAGCGTATGGTGGCCATTGTCCATGTTGGCAAGCGGTGCTCGGCCGTATCACTGAGAGCATGTTGATCATCCTTACCCATGAGCGCTTTCAAAATGATTCAGCGGGATTAACGGCTTGCATGATTAATTAAGTACACAACTAATTAAAGGCCAACATAATTCTCTATATGCCTAACCAAATTAATTAATTATCTGCCTAATTGAAAAAAACTACTTCTAATTACCTGTAGGCATAATTAACCGTCTACCTAATTAATTAATTGGATTAATAACTTGATTTCAAATTGATTTCGTGCGAAAAAAAATCATATTTAAATGGGCCTAATTAATTGCATACGTAACTAACTGTCTAGTTATTAATTGTATTAATGGTTTGATTCCAAATTGATTGAGCGCTCGATTTCCAAAATATTTCCGTATGAAATGGCTGCTACGAACGACGACGGTCTACCGAGTATTGTAGGACATATTTTCTTAATGAATTTCTTGACATTTGAATGGACACACTTGATTGAGAATGTAGTATGTCTGACTCTTAATATGACCGCGTCCACGAAAGCATGTATGTGGCGGTCCGATGACCCGCCTTCCGCCACACACGTCCTGGACATCGTAATCCATGCCCGAGCAACACGCCGGCGTCAGGCCCGGCCACAACGTCCTCCATGGTGTTACGCACGACGTTCATCCGCAAGGGCGCGTGGATGTGTACGTCCATAAAATAAAACATATGTTATTTTTGTTGTATTAGGAAACTTGATATTATTAATTAATAGTACAGATAATGATAATAATAAATGGCATATTGTGCGGAATTAACGATTTGTTATGAGGAAAATCTGACTTTGTTTTGAAAGGTTATCAAGAAAAATCTTATGTCTCTCTTTTAGGAAGGTGATCTCACATATATGGTGTGATTTCTGAATTATTAATTACCTATTGTTTACATTATTGAAAATTGAATCAGCACCTACCAAACCAAGCATGAAACAAGATCACCCCTTTAATTGGATTTTGATTTTTAATGGGAGATAGAAAAATTAGTGGGAGGGGGTGGTGCGAGGCGAGACGGAAAAAACTGGACGAAAAAAACCCGCGTACCAGGCTACGATCTCCCCCTTTAGGAGTAGAGATGTGATTGTCAATTAATAGTAGAGACAATGATAATAATAAAATGGCATACTGCACGAAATTAATGATTTGTTATGAGGAATATCTGACTTTCTTTTGGAAGGTTATCGGGAAAAATCTTATGTCTCCCTTTTAGGAAGGTGATCTCACATATATATGGTGCGATTTTTGAATTATTAATTACCTATTATTTACATGGTTGAATTGAATCGACACCTTTCAAACCAAGCATGAAATAATATCACCCATTTAATGGGATTTGGATTTTTAATGGGAGAGAGAAAAACCAGTGGGAGGAGTGGTGCGAGGTGAGACGGAAAAAACCGCGTACAAGGCTATTAACTCCCCCTTTAGAAGTAGAGATAGATGAGAATGTATTAGCTCTAGTGATGCCAAGTTCTTTATTTTGAAGTATCTAGAGGCTTGCGAGGTTCCTTAGCTTGCACGCAAGCTTGTCACTTAGGGCATCTCGAACGGCGACCCTCAAACCGTTCATATACGTCTGAACCGTGTTGTCCGGACCGCGGAAACCATCCAACGCGGGCTTGTATCGGTCCACCGAGCGGTCCGGACATGTTTTCTCCCAAGCCCGCGTCTGGCAGCCCTGGCCCACCAAAAACCCCACCCGCCGCTCCCTCACTTTCCATCCCACATGTCGCGCTACATTCATGTCGGCCCAGAGCATGCAGCGGACGACATTGATGTCCGCGATTGACCGGACGGGAAGGCGACGCAGACGGACACAACCTCTCGGGCGTAGCCGCTTTCAATGCGGACGCCGCGTCCCAAGAAACCAACTTTGGCCACTGCACCGCATTGAAGCGGGTTGACTGCCCCTCCGTCTGGCCTAGCCGCGGCTATTTAAGCCCTGCACCGGCGATGAACGGATCCGCACTCCCCCTACCGACCACTGCACCATCCTCCTCCCCCTCGCCGAGCACTTCCTCCTCTCCGAGCCCAGCGGCGATGCCAAAGTCTTGGTTCTCTGCGTCAACAAGCGGTGCCAGTGGAAATTCCTCGTCAGGCGGATCGTGGCACCGGCGGCGTCGCTCATCGGGAACATCTGCATCCACGACAGCGGTCTCCTCCGGTAAGGAGGAGATAGTCATCTTCTCCTATGACGAGGAGGACCAGTAGCAACGCCGTCTCCTCTCGGAGGTGGCTCTGGCGGACGAAGAATTCGTCCGTCGTATGGAGATCATGACGGAGCATTCGCTCTGTTAGATGGACCCAGCGCCACCATCGTCGGCGCGCGTGAACGAGGAGCCATCGTCCCCGCCGCGGGTCCGCGTTAAGCGGGAGCTGGCATCCCCACTCCGTCAGGTGAAGGACAAGCCGGTGTCCCCACCTCGCAACCGCGGCCTCCACATCGGCTGTCGCGTGAAGTAGGAGCCGGTGTCCCCCTAGCGCTTCCGCCACGTGAAGGGCGAACCGGCATCGCCCACGCCTGACGTGGCTTGAGACTACGTCGGTATTTCCCCAAAGAGGAAGGGATGATGCAGCACAGCGACGGTAAGTATTTCCCTCAGTTATGAAACCAAGGTTATCGAACCAGTAGGAGGATCACCACCACCCAATAAGCAGCACCTGCACACAAACAACAAATACTTGCAACCCGACGCGAAAGAGAGGTTGTCAATCTCTCTACGATAATAAGATAGATTAGGTAGTGATAGATAGGAGAGATAGATCTCTCAAGAACACAAATAAAAAGAGTAAATATGCAGCAATATGTTTTTGGGGTTTTGGTTTTGTAGATCTGAAAACGAAGATTGCAAAAAGATAGATCGGAAAGCAATATGATGGAAAAGTAGACCCGGGGGCCGTAGGGTTCACTAGTGGCTTCTCTCATGAGTATAGCGCACGGTGGGTGAACAAATTACTGTTGGGCAATTGATAGAAAATCGAATAGTCATGACGATATCCAAGGCGATGATCATTATATAGGCATCACGTCCAAGATAGATAGACCGACTCCTGCCTGCATCTAACTCTATTACTCCACACATCGACCGCTATCCAGCATGCATCTAGTGTATTAAGTTCATGGAAAAATGGAGTAATGCAATAAGAACGATGACATGATGTAGACAAGATCTATTCATGTAGGAATAGACCCCATCTTGTTATCCTTAATAGCAACGATACATGCGTGTCTTACTGCCCCTTCTGTCACTGGGAAAGAACACCGCAAGATCGAACCCATCACAAAGCACCTCTTCCCATGGCAAGAAAAATCGATCTAGTCGGCCTAACTAAACCAAAGATTCGAAGAAGAAATACAAGGCTATAAGCAATCATGCATATAAGAGATCAAAGAAGACTCAAATAATATCCATGGATAGAAACTGATCATGAACTCAAAATTCATCGGATCCCAACAAACACACCGCAAAAGTTTACATCAAATAGATCTCCAAGAGACCATTGTATTGAGAATTATAAGAGAGAGAGAAGAAGCCATCTAGCTACTCCCTACGGACCCGTAGGTCTATGGTGGACTACTCACGCATCATCGGAGAGGCACCTATGAAGAAGATGAACCCCTCCGTGATGGTGTTTAGATTGGATCTCGCGGTTCTGGAACTTGCGGCGGCTGGAATTGTGTTTCGTCGACTCCTCTAGGGTTTTCCGAATATTTGAGAATTTATAGGCATCAGAGGCGGTGCGGAAGGGGGCCGAGGAGGGCACAACCCATCAGGGCGCGCCGGGGCCCCCCTGGCGCGCCCTGGTGGGTTGTGCTCTCCACAGCCCACCCCTCCGGCAGTTGTTTGGCCCACTGGGTGTCTTCTGGTCCAGAAAAAATCTCCAAAAAGTTTCGTCGCGATTGGACTCCGTTTGGTATTGATTTTCTGCGAAGTAAAAAACAAGCAAAAACAGCAACTGGCACTTTGGCACTATGTCAATAGGTTAGTCTCAAAAAATGATATAAAGTTATTATAAAATGATTGTAAAACATCCAAGAATGATAATATAATAGCATGGAACAAGCAAAAATTATAGATACGTTGGAGACGTATCAGCATCCCCAAGCTTAATTCCTACTCGTCCTCGAGTAGGTAAATGATAAAAACAGAATTTTTGATGTGGAATGCTGCCTAACATGTTCATCACATTCTTTTCTTTTGTATAGCATGGGCATTTGGACTTATAATGATTCAAAGCAATAGTCTTGTTCTAACATAATGACTTCAATATTCAAGCATGTCAACAAGCAACCATGTCTTTCAAAATATCAACACTAAAGAAAGTTATCCCTAGCCCATCATGCTCAATCATTGATCCATTCGTGAAACACACTCAAATATTAGCTATGCCCAATGCTCAAGTACGATCATAGTGCCCCCTAGTTGGTGCTTATAAGAGAAGATGGAGACTCAAAGCAAAAAATAAAAATTGCATAAAGTAAATGATAGGCCTTTCGCAGAGGGAAGTAGGGATTTGTAGAGGTGCCAGAGCTCAAGGTTTAAAATTGAGTGAGAAAAAATATTTTGGGTGGCATGCTTTTTCTGTCAACGAAAACGACAAAGTAGTTCACAATACTTTCCATGCTAGATATATCATAGGCGGTTCCCAAACAGAAAATAAAGTTTATTACTTTTTCCACCAAACTTTCACTTTCCATGGCGGGCCGTATCCACGGTTGCCTTCCATACCAACACTTTTCAAGGAAATTATTATTTGACAACATAAAGTAAATATTTTTTTTCTTTTTCATTTCGGAAATAGGCATCCCTATTACCGCCGCACTCTCGTGCAATGACAAGTGAATAAACACTCATCTTGAGAATAACACATCTAGCATGGAAAAATATTGGACACCCCCCGCCGTTTCATGAGCGGTACGAGCACACAAAAAAGAAAATTTATTTTGAAAATTTAGAGATGGCACATACAAATTTGCTTGGAACGGCATGGAAATACCGCATATAGGTAGGTATGGTGGACTCATAAGGCAAAACTTGGTTTAAGGATTTTGGATGCACAAGTAGTATTTCTACTTAGTACAAATGAAGGCTAGCAAATAGATTGGGAAGCAACCAAACCAAAAAACGAAAAATCACATAAGTGAGCATTAAACATAACTAACACCGAATAATGCACCACAAGTAGGATGTAACTTCATTGCATAACTATTGACTTTCGTGCATGCATAGGGAATCACAAACCTTAACACCAATATTCCTACTAAGCATATTACTCACTAACATGACTCACATATTACTATCATCATGTTTCAAAACTATTACAAGGAATCAAATTTAATTTGTCCAATGATCTTCATGAAAGTTTTTATTATATCCTCCTTGGATATCTATCACTTTGGAACTAGTTTCATATATTGCCATTGCTTTTTGGCAAGCTCAAACAAATTTAAGTGAAGCACATGAGCATAAAGATTTCATCTCTCAAAAAGGTATAAGTGAAGCATGAGAGGATTTCTTCAAAATTTACTAACTCTCAAATTAACCTAAGTGAAGCATGAGAGTATTTCTACAAAAGTTTCCAAGCACACCGTGCTCAAAAAGATATAAGTGAAGCACTAGAGCAATTTCTATAGCTCAAAAAGTTTAAGTGAAGCACATAGAGCAATTCTAACAAATCATAGCATGGTTTTGGCTTTCTCAAATAGGTGTGTCCAGCAAGGATACAAAGGAAAAACTAACAAACAAAGCAAGCAAAGATACAAGACGCTCCAAGCAAAACACATGATATGTGACGAATAAAAATATAGCTCCAAGTAAAATACCGATGGTCGTTAGAAGAAAGAGGGGATGCCACTCGGGGGCATACCCAAGCTTAGTTGCTTGTTTCTCTTTGGATATATCTTGGGGGTGCGGTAGCATCCCCAAGCTTAGGCTTTTGCTACTCCTTATTCCTTCATCCATCGTGATCTCACCCAAAACTTGAAAACTTCAATCACACAAAACTCAACAAAATCTTCGTGAGATCCGTTAGTATAAGAAAGCAAATCACTACTTTAGGTACTGTTGCAAACCCATTCATATTGTGTTATTGCATTATACCTACTGTATTTTAACTTTACCATGGCTTATACCCCCCAATACAAACTATAGATTCATCAAAACAAGCACACAATGCAACGAAAACAGAATCTGTCTTAAACAGAACAGTCTGTAGTAATCTGTACTCTACCCATACTTCTGTAACTCTAAAAATTCTGAAAAATTAGAAAAACGTAAGGAATTTGTATAGAAACACTGTGTTAAAATTTCAGCTCAATATCACGTTCCAGAAAAAAATGAAAATTCAAATATTGGACGCAAAGTTTCTGTTTCAGATTCAGCATCACTTCTACTCATCCTATGAATCATCCTAACGGTTCCACTTGGCACAAACACTAAATAAACCATAAAAACACAATCATAAGAGAGGCATAATTGTGTCAGAACACAAAAACAGAAAGGAAAAAGCAAAAATGTATTTATTCATTGGGTTGCCTCCCAACAAGCGCTATCGTTTTACGCCCCTAGCTAGGCATAACGCATAGATTCAAGCATTGTCATCTTTGGTTTTGGCCACCTTTGTGAGGGCCTTCTCGAATCCGGGGGGCTCTTTCCGCTTCCCCAAATTTTCAGGAGAAGAAACCATCTTAAGATCCAAAATATCCAAACGCTTATTGCAAAGGGTAATCAAAGTGTTCAAGCGATTGAGGTTCCCACTAATATGTTTGAGGGGTTCGTGATATTTTTGTAACTCAACTAAGTGCTTATGTAAGTCACCCAATTTGTCGAGAATTTGAACTCCCTCTTGTGAAAAGGCAAGCCCCTTTTTTTGTGGAGGAACCCCCAAAATCCCTTCCAAAACTTCATAAGCGGCGTTTGTATCAAGTTCAATAAAATTTCCCTTTGAGGTAAAATCCAAAAGCTCTCTATGATGCAAGGCCAATCCAATATAAAAATTTCTAAGCAAAACTTTTGCATCTCCTTTTAGATTGGAAATACGATAGTATTCCATTAGCCAATACCAGGCATCTTTCAAATTTTCCCCTTGTTTTTGTTTGAAGTATAAAACTTCAAAATCTGGTGACAGAGGGGGAGTAGTAACGCTAGTCATAGCAACAAGTAAGAGATCCGGCAAGAAAAAGGCAAACGAAGAAGAGGGCGAATAAAACGGCAAATTGGTGAAGTGGGGGAGAGGAAAACGAGAGGCAAATGGCAAATAATGTAATTGCAAGGAGATGAGATTTGTGATTAGGAACCTGGTAGATGATGATGGAGTCCCCTCGGCGCCTACGATAGGCACGTAGAAGAGACCGCTTCTTCCCCGGCAACGGCGCCAGAAATTCCTTTGACGTGGCTTGAGACTGCGTCGGTATTTCCCCAAAGAGGAAGGGATGATGCAGCACAGCGACGGTAAGTATTTCCCTCAGTTATGGAACCAAGGTTATCGAACCAGTAGGAGGATCACCACCACCCAATAAGCAGCACCTGCACACAAACAACAAATACTTGCAACCCGACGCGAAAGAGAGGTTGTCAATCTCTCTACGGTAATAAGATAGATTAGGTAGTGATAGATAGGAGAGATAGATCTCTCAAGAACACAAATAAAAAGAGTAAATATGCAGCAATATGTTTTTGGGTTTTTGGTTTTGTAGATCAGAAAACAAAGATTGCAAAAAGATAGATCGGAAAGCAATATGATGGAAAAGTAGACCCGGGGGGGCGTAGGGTTCACTAGTGGCTTCTCTCATTAGTATAGCGCACGGTGGGTGAACAAATTACTGTTGGGCAATTGATAGAAAATCGAATAGTCATGACGATATCCAAGGCGATGATCATTATATAGGCATCACGTCCAAGATAGATAGACCGACTCATGCCTGCATCTACCTCTATTACTCCACACCTCGACCGCTATCCAGCATGCATCTAATGTATTAAGTTCATGGAAAAACGGAGTAATGCAATAAGAACGATGACATGATGTAGACAGGATCTATTCAGGTAGGAATAGACCCCCATCTTGTTATCCTTAATAGCAACGATACATGCGTGTCTTGCTGCCCCTTTTGTCACTGGGAAAGAACACCGCAAGATCGAACCCATCACAAAGCACCTCTTCCCATGGCAAGAAAAATCGATCTAGTCGGCCTAACTAAACCAAAGATTCGAAGAAGAAATACGAGGCTATAAGCAATCATGCATATAAGAGATCAAAGAAGACTCAAATAATATTCATGGATAGAAACTGATCATGAACTCAAAATTCATCGGATCCCAACAAACACACCGCAAAAGTTTACATCAAATATATCTCCAAGAGACCATTGTATTGAGAATCATAAGAGAGAGGGAAGAAGCCATCTAGCTACTGCCTACGGACCCGTAGGTCTATGGTGGACTACTCACGCGTCATCGGAGAGGCACCTATGAAGAAGATGAACCCCTCCGTGATGGTGTTTAGATTGGATCTCGCGGTTCTGGAACTTGCGGCGGCTGGAATTGTGTTTCGTCGACTCCTCTAGGGTTTTCCGAATATTTGAGAATTTATAGGCATCAGAGGCGGTGCGGAAGGGGGCCGAGGAGGGCACAACCCATCAGGGCGCCGGGGCCCCCCTGGCGCGCCCTGGTGGGTTGTGCTCTCCACAGCCCACCCCTCCGGCAGTTGTTTGGCCCACTGGGTGTCTTCTGGCCCAGAAAAAATCTCCAAAAAGTTTCGTCGCGATTGGACTCCGTTTGGTATTGATTTTCTGCGAAGTAAAAAACAAGCAAAAACAGCAACTGGCACTTTGGCACTATGTCAATAGGTTAGTCCCAAAAAATGATATAAAGTTGTTATAAAATGATTGTAAAACATCCAAGAATGATAATATAACAGCATGGAACAAGCAAAAATTATAGATACGTTGGAGACGTATCAACGCCCCACAACCGGTACGCGCGGGTCGACGGGCCCTCCTCGCCACCACGACGCAACGACTGCCCGATAAAGGAGGAGTTGTCGCCTGCGATCGCCAAGGAACATGGCCGCATCCTCCACTACCTCGTAGGCAGCGGCTATGGCGGTGTCTCCGACTCTCGGACCATGGTATTTGAGGTCAAGCATGCGGCGCGGCAGTAGGCGAGGTACGACCGGCGTAATGACGATCGCCGATCCACGTTCGCCAAGACAGACGTGGCGCCGGAATGGGTCCCCAACGACCCGAACGTCGCCGCGGCGTGGGCGCTCGATTGCTCCGTCACCACCGTGGAGACGGTCGACAGGCGTCACCGCCGCCTTGACGGCGAGCTCACCAATATCGGCGAGGAGTGGTTGCTTACCGACCGCTTCACCAATTCCGGCAGGGGCAAGGCCACCGCCAAGGCATGTGACCCACAAGTATAGGGGATCAATTGTAGTCCTTTCGATAGGTAAGAGTGTCGAACCCAACGAGGAGCAGAAGGAAATGACAAGTAGTTTTCAGCAAGGTATTCTCTGTAAGTGTTGTAAGTAACAATGATAGATAGTTTTGTAGCAAGATAGTTCGTAACAAGTAACAAGTAACAATAGTAGCAAGTTTGTGGCAAGTAAGCCCAATCCTTTTTATAGCAAAGGACAGGCCTGAAAGTTCTCTTATATAAAGCAAAGTGCTCTCGAGGACACATGAGAATTTCTGTCTAGTCACATTCATCATGTTGAGTTGATTCGCGTTCGTTACTTTGATAATTTGATATGTGGATGGACCGGTGCTTGAGTGTTGTTCTTACTTGAACATGCAACCCACTTATGATTACCCCCTCTCACAAGCATTCGCAACTACGAAAGAAGAATTAAGATAAATCTAATCATAGCATGAAACATGTGGATCCAAACCAGCCCCTTACGGAATAACGCATAAACTAGGGTTTAAGCTTCGGTCACTCTAGCAACCCATCATCTACTTATTACTCCACAATGCCTTTCCTTAGGCCCAAGTATGGTGAAGTGTCATGTAGTCGATGTTCACATGACACCACTAAAGGAAGCAACAACATACATATCATCAAAATATCGAACGAATACCAACTTCACATGATTACTTATAACAAGACTTCTCTCATGTCCTCGAGAACAAAAGTAACTACTCACAAATCATCACCATGTTCAAGATTAGAGGTGTAATGAATATGATAAAGGATCTGAACATATTATCTTCCACCAAATAAACCAACAAGCATACTACAAGATGTAATCAACACTACTAGTAACCCACATGTACCAATCTGAGGTTTTGAGACAAAGATTGAGTACAAGAGATGAACTAGGGTTTGAGATGAAATGGTGCTGGTGAAGATGTTGATGAAGATTGGTCCTCCCACGAAGGAGGAAGCGTTGGTGATGATGATGTCTTCGATTTCCCCCTCCCGGAGGGAAGTTTCCCCGGTAGAATCGCTCTACCAGAGAGCAAAAGAGCTCATGCCCATGTTTCCGCCTCGAGACGGTGGCGCTTCATCCCGAAAGTATCCTCTTGATTTTTTCTAGGTCAAAACCCTTCATATAGCAGAAGAGGGACACCGAAGACCGCCTGTGGGTCTCCCAAGGCATCAGGGCGCGCCCTAGGGGGGTGGTCGCACCTTTTTGCCTTGGGAGCAATAGGTGGGCCCCCTCCAGTGCTTCTTTACTCCAATAATTCTTATATATTCTGTATAAAATCTTCGTGAAGTTTCAGGTCATTTGGAGCCATAAATTTTCCACCCTTTTCCATTGCCTTCAGCTCCAGAATTCCGGCAATTTCCCTCTTTGTGTAGATCTTGTAAATTAGGAGAGAAAGGCATTAGAATTGTATCGTAAAGTGGAATAATGACCAAAAACAATATAAATATCAATAGGAATTCATGATGCGAAATGGACGTATCAACTCCTCCAAGCTTAGACCTCGCTTGTCCTCAAGCGAAACCCGAACTCGATAATAATGACCACGTGTTTTAGAGAGAGGTGTCGATAAAAACAAAATACGGACATGAAAGCATCATGATTATTAACATAGCAGCAAGTTTTCATCATATAGCTTCTCATAAACAAGTAACAATCCGTCCACAACTATTAAAATATGAATCATAAACTTTATTGACAACCAACAAACTATGTTCTTAGTCATTGAGACAATCACAATTCATCACATTTTAGAGAAGAGTCTATGTAAGAGCTTTCATTTTAGCAAGTTCACATACTCAACTATCATTTAGTCTTCTATGATTGTTGACACTCAATGCATATGTTTGGAGCAAACGTTTCCGTCAAACACATAGGAAGATAGGGGCTTTATTGTTTTCACCTCCCAACTTGCTTACCTCAAGGATAATGTCAACAATAATGACTCACGATCATCTACATCCAACTGGATATGTATGCCCGGATCTTTCCCCAACACATGACGCTTAACAACTAAAGAGTTAATAGATTGGAATAGGGATAAACATTATTGACTCTTGCATAAAAGTAAATACAGAAAAGTAAAAGATAGGCCCTTCGAGGAGGGAAGCAGAGGTTGTCATGCGCTTTTCAATTTAGGACGTGCAAGCTCGTAATGTAAAGGAGCGTCGCTTTATATTGCCCCTTATGATAGCAACCTTTATTATGCAGTTTGTCGCTTTTATTTCATTGCCATCACAAGATCGTACAAAGCTTATTTTCCCTTACAATAAAAGTTCATACATATTTAGGAGCAATTTTTATTGCTTTATGCACCGATGACAACTTACTTGAAGGATCTTATTCAATCCATAGGTATGTATGGTGGACTCTCATGAAAAAAACTGGGTTTGAGGGTTATGGATGCACAAGTAGTATATCTACTTAGTACGAATTTTTGTCTAGCAAAAGAACCTAAACAAGCACCACATGTTAAAGGATACATGACAATATCTACGTGAATGTAAACAAACATAACTCATTACGTTGTCTTCCTTGTCTAACATCAACTATTCGATCATATAGAAAATATTTGATGGGGGCTCACAATCATAGAAAATGTCCAAGATAGTATATTTGTATGTGAATCTCCTCTCCCCTTTCATAATTTTGCATGGATTGTATCAATGACTAATGCTATGTTTGTTAATTCCAAACAACTTTCATCAAGCATACTCCTTTTATGTGGAGTCATTACTCCCCATGGGATTAGCATATGATCATTTTATTTCTTTTATTTCATTGCTATGATTGATGCATGAGGGTAAAGCAAACAAACTCAAACTAATCTTTATTATATAACTCTCACACTTGGTTACATGGATATATAGATCACGAAGCAAACACTCTAAGAAAAACAATACTAAACTTTTATTCTTCTAAATCACGAAATAGCTAAGGATCGAACTAAGATAAATTATAATGATAAAAGTGGTGGTGCTACGATACCGGGGCACCTCCCCCAAACTTGGAACAAGCTAAGGATGGTGCCCATACCCATGTACTCAAGTGTCCTTGGGTGATGGCGGTGATGAAGTAATTTTCTTAGCAATGATGCTCTTTAGAATACGGATCTCCACGTTAAGTTTATCAACTTCTCGCTTAAGGCCTAGGTTCTCCTTGCGAAGTTTGTTGGTGACGATCATCGCTCCTTCCATCAAAGGATTGACTTTACTGATGGAAGCAGCAGTAGTATCTACCTGCGTACGACGATAAGGGGTAAATCGAGTATTGGAAGGTGTAACCTTGTTCGGTAATCTTGACTTTTTGAACTCCGCATGCATATCTACAGGTTGAGGCAGAGGGGCTTCTTCTTCTTCTTCACTTGAAGGCTCAATTCTTTTGAGGTCAGCCCCCTCCTCTTCCTCCATTAACAACCCATAAGGATCAATATCCCCATAGACTCATGGATTGCTGATGAGATGTGAGACATAGCTCTCTCCGTCTGAATCTTGAGACGACATATTGCTTCTAAATCTGTCAGAAAAATAGC
Source organism: Elymus sibiricus (assembly GCA_039707655.1). Lineage (NCBI taxonomy): Eukaryota > Viridiplantae > Streptophyta > Magnoliopsida > Poales > Poaceae > Elymus > Elymus sibiricus. Next base: position 399,934,943 of record CM077667.1, read on the forward strand.
CCGAAGCAAGAACAGAGGAGAAACTTGCAATGCGGTGGTCAAAACATACGGGAGTATGTATAATGAATTTTTTTGGGTCAAAATACGTGTCCCGGAAGAAAACGGAGTCGGGGAGGCACACGAGGTGCTCCCAAGGCAACCCGACACGCCCAGGGGGGTAGGGCGTGCCTATTGCCTTGGGACCTCCTCATGGGTCCCCTCGGTTGGTTCTTATTTTTGTAATTTTCCTAATGTTCCAAAACGGACAAAAAATATTTTTATGGAATTTTTGAAGTCGGTTTACTTACCGTATCACATACCTACTCCTTTTCAAGGTTCTGGAGCGTTCCGGAAGGTCTCTTCTATATATTCTTCCGGTAACATCACTTGAATAATATTAGTTTCAACATTAATGGGCGTACCTAAGATATAACACTTAATTCTTTGCCATTAACCACTCTCAGATTAGTGCCTTCGGCATTGTTGATCTTAATAGCTCCGGAGCGATAAACTTCTTCGACGATATATCGTCTTTCCCATTTGGAGAGAAGTTTTCCTGCAAAAAATCTGAAACGAGAATTGTACAAAAGAACTAGTTCGCCTATTTTAAATCCCCGTATCTGGATTCTTTTGTCATGCATCTTTTAACTTTTTCTTTAAACAGCTTGGCATTTTCATAGGCTTGTGTTCTCCAATCATCTAGGGAGCTAATGTCAAATAACCTCTTCTTACTCGCAAGTTTGAAATCATAATTAAGTTCTTTAATTACCCAATAAGATTTGTGTCCTAACTCAAGAGGTAAATGACATGCTTTTTCATAAACCATCTTATAAGGGGACATTCCCATAGGTTTTTTATAAGCAGTTCTATAAGCCCATATGCATCATCAATTTTCTTAGACCAATTCTTTCTAGATCTATTAACAGTCTTTTGCAAGGTCAATTTTATTTCCCTGTTACTCAACTCAACTTGACCACTAGACCGAGGATGATAATGTTATGCAATTCTATGGTTGACATCATATTTGGCTAGAAGTTTACGGAAAGCACCATGAATAAAATGTGAACCACCATCAGTCATTAAATATCTAGGGACTCCAAACCTCGGGAAAATAACATATTTAAGGATTTTAATAGAAGTGTTATAATCATCACTACTAGTTGGAATAGCTTCTACCTACTTAGTAACGTAATCAACAACAACTAGAATATGAGTATATCCATTAGAGGAAGGAAAATGTCCCATATAATCAAAGCCCCAAACTTCAAATGGTTCAATAACAAGTGAGTAATTCATAGGCATTTCCCGACGTCTGCCAATATTACCAATTCTTTGACATTCATCACAAGAGAGGACAAACTTACGTGCATCTTTGAAAAGAATAGGTCAATAAAAACCAGACTCTAGTACCTTATGTGCAGTTCTATCTCCAGTGTGGTGCCCTCCGTATGCCTCGGAATGACACTTCCGTAGGATTTGTTCATGTTCGTGCTCAGGTCCTTCTTTATATAGATGTGGGTCATCCCAAAAGTAATGTCTCAAGTCAAAGAAGAAGTTTTCTTTTGTTGGTATGTGAAATTAGGTGGTATATATTTAGCAACAATGTAATTAGCATAATCTACATACCAAGGAGTACCGTGGGAGGTATTTATGACAGCTAATTGCTCATCAGGAGAACTATCATCAATAGGCAGTGGGTCATCAGGAACAGTTTCCATCCTAGACGAATTATCTGCTACAGGATTCTCAGCTCTCTTTCGATCAATAACGTGCAAATCAAACTCTTTAAGTAAAAGAACCCACCTAATTAGTCTAGGCTTAGCATCTTTCTTTTCCATCGGCTATTTAATAGCACCATGATCAATGTGAATAGAACTTTAGAATCAACAATATAAGGTCTAAACTTATCACATGCAAACACAACTGCTAAAAGTTATTTCCTAGTAGTAGCATAATTTCTTTGAGCACTGTCTAGAGTCTTACTAGCATAATGAATAACATTCAACTTCTTGACTACTCTTTGCCCTAGAACAACACCAACAGCATAATCACTAGCATCACACATAATTTCAAATGGTAAGTTTCAATCGGGTGGTTGAACAATATGTGCAGAAATTAAAGCTTTCTTAAGTATTTCGAAGGCCTCTACACAATCATCATCAAAAACAAATGAAATATCTTTTTGAGAAGATTAGTTAATGGCCTAGAAATATTTGAGAAATCCTTAATAAATCTTCCATAGAAACCAGGATGACCAAGGAAATATCGTGTACCTTTTACATCTCTAGGACATGTCATTTTCTCAATTGCATCAATTTTAGTTTTGTTACCATAAAGGGGCAACTAACTGAGGGTAACTCATATGAGGAGACAATTTTCTATGTGTGAGGCCGATGAGCCAATGCATGTTGCTCGTGGAACGTGTGACCAAGGCACTCGCTCTGGACAGAGGAACGTATTGCTTTCGGGTTTTATGTGGGAGCACATTTGTACTATACATGAAGCGCACATATGCTATTACGAAGTATATGTACAAGAAGTGTACTGTACTCAGGAGTACAAAATACACTACCACATAAAGTACAAATGTGGTGCAAGAAGAGTACATATACATTAAACATGGGACACATGTTGACATGGGAGTTCAAATACACTACCATATGTGTACAAGTACACCATGTTAGGGAGTAAAAGTATACTAAAACAACAAGCTGGTATAAAATGTAAAAACCTTTCAACATAGGATCTAGTTTGAAGATGTCAACTCGAGGAACACAACGATGAAAAAGTTTGCAATTTGAACACTCGATTTAAGAGGAATTTCATTTTGAAATCAAATCTCATAAATAATGCACATACAATCAACCACCATCCATCGATCGGTGGAGAAATACCTACCAAAACTCTCTCGTGCCGCTTGTCGTCAGCAGGGAAGTTTGAAGGCGATCTTTGCAAAGGATATTCTTGACTGAGAAAACTTTGATTTCGGGAAAAAGACACGGAACAAGAACTTCAAGTGGGCCGATTTGCACTCCAAACCTGGCATGTATACACTGACCATACGACCACATTCAGCCCACATTACACCATCGGCCAGAACCAGCCCAACCATTTGGGGCCACATGACCAGTGAATCCCTATTTGCCGCAATGTGTCGCTAAACACACGGAGGGGAGAGAAAATGAACAACTAATTGTATGGCCATATTTAGGGTGACGCAGTACTCGGTTTTGGGAACATTCAGAATGTTTCAGAATCGGTTTTCTTATTTTTTTTTGTTTCTTTACTATTTTCACCGTTTTTTTATTGTTTGTTTTCTCTTTTTATATTCTTTACGTTTCTCCTTTTCTTTTTTTCTTATTGTTTAATTTTTTCCAAAGATAGAAATTTTCAAGAATGGTCATTTGTTTATTAGAGTGTTTGCAACTTTGAAAATATGTTTGTAAATTTCTAAAAGTGTTCAAAATTTTTTAGAGATTGCAAATCTGACAAACTGTTTGTGTTTTAGAAACAATTGAAAAAAATGTTCATAAAAAAATGGTACCCCTCCGATCCATATTAATTGAGTTGCTTTGGTACAACTTTCGAAGGAGTAATGTTTTTTCAAAAAATGTTATGAATTTTGAAACAATATTGATGTTTTTAAAAAATATTATAAATTTGAAAAATAAAACGTGTTTTCAAAAATGTTACGAATTTTTAAAACATGTTCGCGTTTAAAACAATATTCACTTTTCCAGAAAATGTTTATGTTTTTTCATCAAAATTTTGTTTCTAAAAATGTAAAATAAAATAAAATATTCGTGCTCTTAAAAACTAGTCACAATTTTTTTAAGATCGCTAGAGTACCTTTCAAGTCACTATAGTAAAGTCGAGTCGCTACCGTATGTCAATTTCTACAATGCCCTAGTCGAGTTAGTAATGGGTCGGCCTAGTCGGAGCGCGCCATGTGCAACACGACGGCCATTTGAGGACACGCCATTTGAGGGCGCCATGTGCATTTCCTATTTGGCGCTGCATGCGCCAGTTAACGTGCATTTTTGATAACTGGCGCCTGTCGCGTTCGTAAATGGGCCGGCCTATTTAGACACCGGTTGATGAATATTTTTTGAAAATTATATGAACTTTTTTGAATACCGTTGAATTTTTTGAAAATTGATGAACATCTTTTTAAAAATGGATGATTTTTTGTCAAAATTGATGAACTTTTTTAAGATTTATAAACTTTTTTTCAGTTCAATGAACATTTTTTTAAAATACATGAACTTTTTTTGAATTTCTATGAACTTTTTTAAAATTTAATGAACTTTTTACCAATTTAATGAACTTTTTCCAAATTAGATGAACTTTTTTTCAATTTCAATGAACTTTTTTCAAATTGATGAAGTTTTTTCGTATTTTTATTTTCGTAACAAATAGAAAATCTGGACGGTTTTTTCCTACTGGACAAACAGAACAAAAAAAACTGGACAGCTCGCGTGCGTGCTAGTGGGCCCGCCCATGCCAGCGACGCTGCAGCCGCCGGATCGTTAACGGGCGCCTGCAGCGCTGACTAGGAGCTCCCATGCTAAGAGAGTAGTTTGGCTCTCCTACGGGGAGTCGGTAGTGGGCCGATCCAGTAGCCATGTCCCATGTGGATTTTTTCACGCAAATATCATGCATGTTTTTTTAATTTTTAATTATTTTTATATTTTATTAAATCTAAATACATAATTTAAATTTAATTTAGTTAATATTTTCAAAGTCTCCATCACACATAAAAAATGTTCATGCAGTGTAAAATATGTTTGGTCAACTTTTAGAAAATGCTTCTACCATCAAACAAATGTATGTCATATTTATAAAATGTCCATGCATTAAAAAAATATGTATATGACATTTTTGAAAACAAATAGTATACAATTGTAAGATGCACGTGTAATTAAAATTTATTTTCTACCATTCAAAAATGTACGTTACATTTCAAAAAATGTTCATGTCTTTCAAAAATATATTGTGACACTTTTGAAAATCTTTATGCAATATAAATAAATATTAGCATAGTTAAAAAAAATGTTTTGCGTGTACTTGAAAAAAAATTAAGACGTATTCTGAAAAATGTTCCAAATATGTATTTGAAAAACTGTTAATCATGTATTGAAAATTTCAAACTTCTATAAATAGTTTAGATGTATAAAAAAATATACAACGTGTGGGAAAAAATAGACATCAAATCATATAGAAAGAAACATGTATTTGAAAAATGTGAAACATGTATAAAGTAATGTTTCTGGTGTATAGAAAAAATGTACAATGCTAATGTAAAAAATAGACATGTGTTAAAGAAAAGGAAAAAACGCAGGGAAAGCCGAAGAAAACAACGAAAAAAGAAAAATTGAAGAAAATCCGAGAAAACCTAAGGAAACTTATATAAGTAATAGAGAGGGATTGGTGGAATTGTTGATGTATTGCTTAAGCCTCGTGGTTGTATATATAGGAGTACATGACTATTTTGAAGTACAAGACAAGCTAGAATAAATCATAGTCTATCATATGTTTCCTAATAATCACGATACTCAACATCCCGCCGCATTCAGACGGTAACGATGCTGATGTTGAGACTGGAGAATAATCCGAAGGTAAGCCGACGGACACCCCCCACGCACACACATAGTCGTACGTCGATGCATCGCAGAAGTCGTGGCAGGTGTGGAAACCGGCGAGGATGCTCAAGCAAGACGTAGCCCTTTGTGCCGATGTCGAGGTAGCTGAGAGTGTAGGATGGTGTAGCCGTGGCCGATGTAGTCGTGCGAGGGACGTCGTGGACGATCTCGAGTCGGGGTGGCCGGTGTCGAGGTAGTCGCCATGGACCGGGAATAAGAGCGACGACGGCTAGGAAGCGCCGCGACGGTGCTCGAAGTAGGCGAGGAAGAACCCGACAACGTGACGAAGACCGACGCGGACAGTGGCGTTCCTGCGCATAGGAAGGGTTCGTGGTGCATACCACACAACAGTCGACGCGCGTGGATGGCAAAGAGGACCATGTGCCACTACGCTACGACCCCAAGGGGCGATGCAGCGGCAGCACGTGGGTCGGGGCGACGACAGGGACCACGTGCCACACTCGCTACGACCCGATGGGACGACACAACGACAATGCGAGGGTTGGTGCAGCCACGGGGATGGCCTGGAGCGAACGGTCTCGGGGCAGCAATGGATCCCAGGGCCGCGGCACTACGACCCGAAGAGGCGATGCGGCCGCGGCGCGTGGACCGGTGCAGCCACGGGGCGATGCAACGGTAGCGCGAGGGTCGGTGCATCCACAGGGACGCCTTGGAGCGGGCCGCGACACTACGCCCCGAAGGGATGACGCAGCAGCAGCGCGCGGGTTGGTGCAATGATACGTCTCCAACGTATCTATAACTTTTGATTGTTCCATGCTGTTATATTATCATTCCTGGATGTTTTACAATCATTTTATAGCAACTTTATATCATTTTTTGGGACTAACCTATTGACATAGTGCCAAGTGCCAGTTGTTGTTTTTGCTTGTTTTTTACTTCACAGAATATCAGTACCAAACGGAGTCCAATCGCGATCAAACTTTTTGAAGATTTTTTTTGGACCGGAAGAAAAGCAGTGAGCCAAAGAAGCACCCGGGAGGAGGCCCTTGGGGCCCAGAAGACACCAGGGTGCGCCAGAGGCCCCCAGCGCGCCCTGGTGGGTTGTGGTGGCCTCGGGAGTCCCCTCCACCGCCTCTCAGCTCTATAAATACCCAAATATTCCAGAAACCCTAGAGGAGTCGATGAAAAGCACTTCCAGTCGCCGCAAGCTCCAGAACCGCGAGATCCAATCTAACATCATCATGGAGGGGTTCATCATCCTCATTGGTGCCTCTCCGATGATGCGTGAGTAGTCCACCATAGACCTACGGGTCCGTAGGCAGTAGCTAGATGGCTTTCTCTCTCTCTTTTGATTCTCAATACAATGGTCTCTTCGAGATCTATTTGATGTAATGACTTTTTGCGGTGTGTTTGTTGGGATCCGATGAATTTTGAGTTCATGATCAGTTTCTATCCATGAATATTATTTGAGTCTTTTTTTGATCTCTTATATGCATGATTACTTATAGCCTCGTATTTCTTCTTCGAATCTTTGGTTTAGTTAGGCCAACTAGATCGATTTTTCTTGCCATGGGAAGAGGTGCTTTGTGATGGTTTGATCTTGCGGTGTCCTCTCCGAGTGACAGAAGGGGCAACGAGGCACGCATGTATCGTTGCTATTAAGGATAACAAGATGGGGTCTATTCCTACATGAATAGATCTTGTCTACATCATGTCATCGTTATTATTGCATTACTCCGTTTCTCCATGAACTTAATACACTAGATGCATGCTAGATAGGAGTTGATGTGTGGAGTAATAGTAGTAGATGCAGAATCGTTTCGGTCTACTGATCTTGGACGTGATGCCTATATAATGATCATCGCATTGGATATCGTCATGATTATTTGATCTTCTATCAATTGCCCAACGGTAATTTGTTTACCCACCGTGTGCTATACTCATGAGAGAAGCCACTAGTGAAACCTACGGCCCCCGGGTCTATCCTTTCAATATTTTGCTTTCCGATCTATCTTTTGCCACTTTTGTTTTCAGATCTATTATTCCAAAAACCCAAAAATACCTTGCTGCACTTTTTATTTGCTTCTTTTATTTTGTGTTCTTGTGCGATCTATTTATCCAATCTCATACAACCTAATCTATCTTTTTACCGTGGAGAGATTGACAACCTCTCTTACGCATCGGGTTGCAAGTATTTGTTCTTTGTGTGCACGTACTGTTTACATAGTGTTGCGTGGTTCTCCTACTAGTTCGATAACCTTGGTTTCATAACAGAGGGAGATACTTACTGTAGCTGTGCTGCATCATCCCTTCCTCTCTGGGGAAATACCGACGCAGTCTCAAGCCACGTCAAAGGAATTTCTGGCGCCGTTGCTGGGGAGACATCATCAACATCTATCAGGTTCCTAATCACAAATCTCATATCCTTGCAATTTACATTATTTCTCATTTGCCTCTCATTTTCCTCTCCCCCACTTCACCAAATTTGTCGTTTTATTCGCCCTCTTTTACGTTTGCCTTTTTCTCGTCAGATCTCTTGTTTGCCTACCTTGTTGGTATGGCTAGTTCTTCCTCTATTGCGTGTACTCCCGAGAATGAAGTTCTCAATTTTAAGCAAAGGGGAGGGGAGAACCTAAAAGATGCTTGGTATAGGATTTGCAATGCTCATAATAGATCTATTCATAAGCAATCTACCGTTGTTCTTCTCCGCAGTTTTTACGTGGGCATCACCACTTGGTATAGATTCTCCTTGATACGATTACCGGTGGGAATTTCTTGATGTGTCCATCTTTGGATGCTTTTAATGCTATGGGAAATCTAGTGGGTTCACCAGTTCTCATGATTAATGAAACAACCTTAACTCTCGAACATGTTATGAAGAGGCTAGATGTTATTGAAAAGAATATGATTACCAAAGAACATCTTGAAAATTTGGATAAGAAAATGCATAATCTTGCTAATAAAATTGGTTCAAAAGCGGGAGATGTATTTAAATTATTAAAAGAAAAGGAAGCTGTAGTTAACGAAAGTATAGAGGAAAGTCCCTCCGGGATTGATAAGTTGGAAGAAATTTTTAGTAACTTGAGCTCGGCCTTTTCTTCTGTTAAAACTATTGAAAAAACTCCCGTAAAAATTGGCAAGTCTACAGAAGTCACTAAGAACAAACGTGCCACACCTAATGGCCACAAGGAAGATCTTAAAATGATTAGTGTTTATCCCAATTTTGTTGAAATAGCGAAAGACCCTACTTACAAGAATGAACTTTTCGGTCTTGTTCCTAGAAGTATTGTCATTGAAAATGTGCATGCTAAATTCTTGAAGAAATCTAGTTGTATGATTGGGGAGTTGGTGTTGGAAATATGCCCTAGAGGCAATAATAATTTAGTTATTATCATATTTCCTTGTTCATGATAATCGTTTATTATCCATGCTATAATTGTATTGATTGGAAACTCAAATACATGTGTGGGTACATAGACAACACTGTGTCCCTGGTATGCCTCTAATAGACTAGCTCGTTGATCAAAGATGGTCAAGGTTTCCTAGCCATAGACATGAGATGTCATTTGATAACGGGATCACATCATTAGGAGAATGATGTGATGGACAAGACCCAAACTATGAACATAGCATATGATCGTGTCAGTTTATTGCTATTGTTTTCTGCATGTCAAGTATCTGTTCCTATGACCATGAGATCATGCAACTCACTGACACCGGAGGAATACCTTGTGTGTATCAAACGTCGCAACGTAACTGGGTGACTATAAAGATGCCCTACAGGTATCTCCGAGGTAGTCTGTTGAGTTGGCATGGATCAAGACTGGGATTTGTTACTCCGTGTGACGGAGAGGTATCTCAGGGCCCACTCGGTAATACAACATCACAATGAGCCTTGCAAGCAAAGTGACTAAAGAGTTAGCCACGGGATCTTGTATTACGAAACGAGTAAAGAGACTTGCTAGTAACGAGATTGAACTAGGTATAGAGATACCGACGATCGAATCTCGGGCAAGTAACATATCGAAGAAACAAAGGGAACATCATACGGGATTAACTGAATCCTTGACATAGAGGTTCAACCGATAAAGATCTTCGTAGAATATGTAGGAACCAATATGGGCATCCAGGTCCCGCTATTGGTTATTGACCGTAGAGGTGTCTCGGTCATGTCTACATAGTTCTCGAACCCGCAGGGTCTGCACACTTAACGTTCGGTGACGTTTTGGTAGTATTGAGTTATGTATGTTGGTGACCGAAAGTTATCCGAGGAGCTCCGGAATGGTCCAGAGGTAAAGATTGATATATAGGAAGTCCCATTTTAGTCACCGGAAAAAGTTCGGGCGTCACCGGTAGTGTACCGGGAGTGCCGGGAGGGTTCCGGGGGTCCACCGGGAGGGGCACACTCACCCCAAGGGCCACATGGGCCTAGGGGGTGGCGCACCAGCCCCTGGTGGGCTGGCTGGCCAGCCCCTAAGGGGCCCATGCGAAATAGGAAAGGAGGAGTCCTAGTTGGGGAAGGACTCCTCCCCTATGGTTCGGCCGAACCCTCCTTGGTGGAGGGATTTGGGCTACCTCCTCCCCTCCCTTCCTCCTATATATACTAGAGGATTTGAGGGCAGCCCTCACCTGAAAAGCCACGGCTGCCTCTCTCTCCCTCTAGATCTATAATCCACCAGATCGTCTCGGTTGTGCTTGGCAAAGCCCTGCCGGGACAGCTCCACCACCACTGCCACCACGCCGTTGTGCTGGCGGAGAACTCATTTACCTCTCTGCTCCCTCTTGCTGGATCAAGAAGGCGGAGATCGTCATCGAGTTGTACGTGTGCTGAACGCGGAGGTGCCGTCCGTTCGGTGCTAGATCGGAAGGACCGTGATTGGATCACGGGGCGGTTCGTGATTGGATCGCGGGACGGATCGTGATCGGATCGCGGGACGGCTAGCGATTTGGATCGCGAAGACGTTCCACTACATCAACCGCGTTTCCCAACGCTTCCCGCTTAGCGATCTACAAGGGGATGTAGATCCACTCTCCCCCTCGTAGATGCTCATAACCATGGATAGATCTTGCGTGTGCGTAGGAAATTTTTTGTTTCCCATGCAACGTTCCCCATCAGTGGCATCATGAGCTAGGTCTATGCGTAGATGAGATCACGAGTAGAACACAAAGGAGTTTGTGGGTGTTGATGCTCAGATTGCTTCCTCCCTTGGTATTTTCTTGATTCAGCGGTATTGTGGGATGAAGCGGCCCGAACCAACATTACTCGTACGCTTACGAGAGACCGGTTCCATCAACTGACATGTGACTTTGTTGCATAAAGATGGCCGGCGGGTGTCTGTCTCTCCCACTTTAGTTGGATCGGATTCGACAAAGGCGGTCCTTGAGAAGGTTGAATAGCAATTTGTGTATCACCGTTGTGGTTTTGCATAGGTAAGAATCGTTCTTGCTAGATACCCGTAGCAGCCACGTAAAACATGCAACAACAATTAGAGGACGTCTAACTTGTTTTTGCAGGGTATGTTGTGATATGATATGGCCAATGACATGATGAGATATATGTGATGTATGAGATGATCATGTTATGTATAGATAATCACGACTTGCATGTCAATGAGTACGGCAACCGGCAGGAGCCATAGGGTTGTCTTTAATCTATTTTCGCTGTTTTTGCTTTACTTTATTGCTATGAGTTAGCAATAGTCGTAGAAGCAATAGTTGGCGCGAGAACCTCATGGCGACACGTTGATGGTTATCAAGATGATGGAGATCATGGCGTCATGCCGGTGACGATGGAGATCATGCCGGTGCTTCGGAGATGGAGATCAAAAGCACAAGTTCATGGCCATATCATGTCACTTATGATTTGCATGTGATGTTAATCCTTTTATGCATCTTATTTTGCTTAGGACGACGGTAGCATTATAAGGTGATCCCTCACTAAAATTTCAAGATAAAATTGTGTTCTCCCCGAGTGTGCACCGTTGCGAAAGTTCGTCGTTTCGAGACACCACGTGATGATCAGGTGTGATAGACTCTACGTTCACATACAACGGGTGCAAGCCGGTGTTGCACGTGCGGAACACTTGGGTTAAACTTGACGAGCCTAGCATGTACAAACATGGCCTCGGAACACAAGAGACCGAAAGGTCGAACATGAGTCATATAGTAGATATGATCAACATGAAGATGTTCACCATTGAAACCACCTCATCTCACGTGATGATCGAACTTGGGTTGGTGAATTTGGATCATGTGACACTCAAATGACCATAGGGATGTCAATTTGAGTGGGAGTTTTTTAAGTAATATGATTAACTAAACTCATTATCATGAACATTGTCAAAATGTCTTTGCAAATTATGTTGTAGATTACTAGCTCGCGCTGTAGCTCCCTTGAATTTTTATATGTTCCTAGAGAAATAGAGTTGAAAGATGATGGTAGCAATAATGCGGACTAGGTCCGTGATCTGAGGATTGTCTTCATTGCTGCACAGAAGGCTTATGTCCTTAATGCACCGCTCGGTGCGCCACCCCCTCAAGTGTCGTCTGTAGATGTTGTGAACATCTGACAGGCACGTTCTGATGACTACTTGATAGTTCAGTGCGTCATGCATTACGGCTTAGAATTGAAGCTCCAAAACGTTTTGAACGTCACGGAACATATGAGATGTTCTAAGAGCTGAAATTGGGATCTCAGGCTCGTGCCCGTGTTGAGAGGTATGAGACCTCTAACAAGGTTCTTTGCCTACAAGATGAAGGAGAATAGCTCAATCGGTGAGCATGTGTTCAGATTGTCTGGGTGCTACAATCGCTTGAATCGAGTGGGAGTTGATCTTTCAGATAAGATAGTGATTGATATAGTTCTCCAAGTCACTGTCGCTAAGCTACTAGAGCTTCGTGATGAACTATAAAATGCCAGGGATGGAAATAATGATCCCTGAGCTATTCGCGATGTTTGACACCGCGAAGGTAGAAATCAAGAAGGAGCATCAAGTGTTGATGGTTAGTGAAACCACTAGTTTCGAGAAGGGCAAGGGCAAGGAGGGAAACTTCATGGATGGCAAGTCAGTTGCTGCTCCAGTGAAGAAACCCAAGGTTGAACCCAAACCCGAGACTAAGTGCTTCTATTATGAGGAGAACGGTCGCTGAAGCGAAACAACCCTAGATACTTGGTAGATAAGAAGGCTGGCAACATGGACAGAAGTATATTTGATATACGTGTTATTGATGTGTACCTTACTGGTACTCCTAGTAGCACCTGGATATTGGATACCGGTTCGGTTGCTAAATGTTAGTAACTCGAAATAAAATCTATGGAATAAACGGAGGCTAGCTAAGGGTGAGGTGACGATGAGTGTTGGAAGTGTTTCCAAGGTTGATGTGATCACCATCGCACGCTCTCTCTACCTTCGGGGGTAGTGATGAACCTAAATAAATGTTATTTGGTGTTTGCGTTGAGCATGAATGTGATTATTGCAATACGGTTATTCATTTAAGTTAGAGAATAATGGTTATTCTGTTTACATGAATAATACCTTCAATGGTCATGCACCCAATGAGAATGGTTTATTGAATCTGGATCGTAGTGATACACATGTTCATAATATTGATGCCAAAAGATACAAAGTTAATAATGATAGTACCACATACTTGTGGCACTGCCGCTAAATGTCATATTGGTGTAAAGCGCATGAAGAAACTCCATGCTGATGGATCTTTGGACTCATTCGATTTCGAATCGGTTGAGACATGCGGACCATGCCTCATGGGCAAGATGACTAAGACCCCGTTTTCCGGTATGATGGAGCGGGCAAGTGACTTATTGGAAATGATACATGTTGATGTATTCGGTCCAATGAGTGTTGTAGCGTGCGGTGGATATCGTTATTTTCCTACCTTCACTGATGATTTGAGTAGATATGCACTACTGGAATTCAGTTATTTGCCGTCTGGCAGATCTTTGCCGTCTGCTGGCAGATGGCAAAGAAGGTCTTTGCCATCTGCTGCCGTAAAGCAGATGGCAAAGAGCTGACTGATGGCAAAGGTACTGTTTGCCATCCGCCTTTCCTTTGGCGTCTGCCAGCGGACGACATAGATCCTACAGGCAGATGGCAAAGAGGTAAGATGGGTCCCACTGGACCTTGGGCCTGGCTAGGTCCAACGGACGGACACTTTGCCGTCCTCGTGGCCTTTGCCGTCAGCTCTGGGTCTCTTTGCCGTCCGCTAGCGGACGGCAAAGGGGATGTGTCTATAACGGCCGTTTCCCCATCCCCCCGCCGCTCCACTACCCACACTCTCTCCCCCGCCCCTCTCTCTCTCCACCAGCTCCCTGCGCCACCCCGCGCCGCCCCCTCCCCCGCCTCCGGCGCCGGCCATCCTCCCAGCTGCCCCCTCCCCTCGCTGCCTCCCGGCGCCGCCCCTAGCCGGACCTCCTCCCCAGCGGCCACCCCTCCCCCGCCCCCGGCGCCGCCCCCTCCCCAGCGGCCACCCCTTCCCCGCCTCCGGCGCCGCCCCCTCCCCAGCGGCCACCCCTCCCCCGCCCCCGGCGCCGCCCCCTCCCCAGGGGCCACCCCTCCCCCGCCCCCGGATCCGCCCCTCCCCAGCGGCCACCCCTACCCGCCCCCGGCTCCGCCCCCTCCCCAGCCGCCCCCTGCCCTCGCTGGCTCCCGGCGCCGCCCCCTCCCCGCGGCTCCCCCTCCCTGCGGCTTCCCCCTCCTCCCGCTGCCCCGACTGCCCCCGCCGTCCCCAACTCCAGTGAGTGCCCGCCCCACCCCCCCCACACCCCTCACCTTTCTGTTTTTTTCTATAGATACTTAGTTTTTTTCTTTTTTTCTTTTAAATTAGATAGTTAATTTAGATAGTTAGTTTATTTTCTGTTTTTACTATTAAATTAGATAGTTAGTTTATTTTCTATTTTTTTCTGTTCAATTAGATAGTTAGTTAAAAAACTTAGATAGAAAACAAAAAACTTAGAAGAAAAGAAGAGAAGAAAAAAACTAGAAGAAAAAAGAAGAAGAAGAAGAAGAAGAAGAAGAAGAAGAAGAAGAAGAAGAAGAAGAAGAAGAAGAAGAAGAAGAAGAAAGAGGAGAGGAGGAGAAGGAGAAGAGGAAAAATGAAAAGAAGAAGAAAAAGAAGAAGAAGAAGAAGAAGAAGATAAGGAGAAGAAGAAGAAAGAGGAGAGGAGGAGAAGAAGACACCCCGAACCCCGACCCCCGACACCTCTTCGGCCTCCTGTTGACCGAAAAGGTCCTCCTCGGCCTTCCAGAGGCCACGGGATCATAGTTTTGTAAATTATGAGTTAGGTCGTATATATATTCCGATTCTAGCTGTTATGAAAAACATCATATTTTGTGTTGATCGGGTGGATTTCAATGTGCAGTTGTTTCGTCGCTGCGAGGGTCTGTTGTTCGACGACCTCCCTGTGCGTTTGACGAGCTTCCCGACGCGTTCGTGGGTGAGCACAAATGACATCTCCTCCACCCCTTAATTTGCTCTGTTCCGGTCTTCGTGCCGATGAAACTTGCTAGCTATAGGTGTCTTCAATCATCAGTATGCGTGACCAGTATGCATCTCCCGTTCGAAAGGGTGGCATCTATAAATATGCATGTCTTTGCATATTTATAACCGCCATCCTTTTGAATTGTCCAACGTTATCCATGGACAGCCCGAGTATGTGTAGATTGGGTTCGTTTTCCCTTATGCTTTGCTCTGGATCCGATGCGGAATTTTGTCAGTGCCTCCCTGTTGTTCTCCGGGTACACATCCTCTCTGCTTATTGCCGAGACGTGTATCAGGAGAACAGCGGGGAGGTGCTGCCAAAATTCTGCGTCGGATCCGGAGCAGAGCATGGGAAAACGAACCCAATCTACACATACTCGGGTGGGATTAGGACCTATCTTTACCTATTAGCGTGTAGGTTGCATGGACGTAATAAAACCGACAAACTTGATTAACTGATGAATATAGATGATGAATTATATATATTTCCTGTGTGTTTAGTAGGTAGGCAAGATGAGTGATCGTGCGTGGATGTACACCGGTCACCCTAGTCAGAAAGACATGACCATTGAATGGTTTACAAAAACCAAGGGGTTTCTGAGCGCCGCATTTGCAAATGGCCAGGAAATAACCTGGTGCCCCTGTGTCCGGTGGGACAACCATAAAAAGTGGACACGGGATGAAATGGGTAAACACTTGCAGAAGTGGGGTTTTACGCCTGATTATACGGTGTGGAGATTTCATGGTGAGTCTGCCCAACGTGTCAGAGCTGAGGTGGTTCGTCGTCGCACCGATGAGCATGGTACCGGGATCGAAGACATGGTGCAAGACTTTGATGATACTCGGGATTCGGACGATGAGATGGAGGAATCTGCAAAGGCCTTCTATGAAATGTTGGAGTCTTCAAAACGTCCTCTCCACGAGCACACTGAGCTTTGTCAGTTGGATGCCATCGCGCAAGTAATGGCTCTGAAGGCTCAGTTCAACCTGGGCAGAGAATGCTACGACGCGATGATGACGATATTTGGACGCTTTCTACCCAAAGGCCATGTATTGCCTGCAAACCTGTACCAGTCGGACAAAATCCTACGTGCGCTTAAGATGCCCTATGAGAAGATAGATGCCTGTGAGAATGGATGTGCCTTATTTAGGCTTGAGTATGCAGGCTTGAACTATTGTCCCATTTGCAAGTCTTCCAGGTATGTTGTGGTAGACAACGGTATGGGTGAGAAGAGTCAGACCAAAATCCCAGTTAATGTTCTTCGGTATATGCCAATCATACCAAGACTTCAACGTCTTTTCATGGTCAAAGAGACGGCCAGACAGATGACGTGGCACAAATTGGGCAAAATAACCGAACAAGATGCAGATGGGAATCCGATGTTGGGACACACTTCAGACGCTTTTGCGTGGAAGCACTTCGATGCATTACATAAGGATAAAGCGGCAGATCCAAGGCATCCTCGAGTCGCCATCAGCACGAATGGGTTCAATGTGTTTGGTATGACGGCAACCCAATACAGTTGTTGGCCTGTATTTGTCATTCCACTAAATCTCCCACCCGGAGAGATTATGAAAAGAAAGAACATTTTCTTAACGTTGATAATTCCAGGGCCCAACTATCCGGGGAAGAATATGAATGTGTACATGCAACCGCTTAAGGATGAATTGCAAGAAGCTTGGGACAATGGGATCAAGACATATGACGCCGCTACAAAACATAACTTCAAAATGCATGTGTGGTACATGTACTCGACGCATGACTTGCCGGCGTATGCGCTATTCATTGGCTGGTGTGTGCATGGAAGGTTCCCGTGCCCCACATGCAAGGCAGCTCTTGAGTTCCGTTGGCTGCAGGCTGGTCGCAAGTATTCTTGCTTCGACTTGCATAGACAGTTCATGGATCCTCACCATAAGTTCAGAAAAGACAAGAAGAATTTCATCAAAGGTAGAGTTGTCAAAAACTATGCACCACCTGCATTGACAGGCCAACAAACCCTGGATCAGTTAAACGCTCTCGAGCCTGATCCAGCGCGTCCAGGGTATTTCAAAGGGTATAATTCGGAACACGCCTGGACTCACAAGATATGCTTGTGGGATCTGCCTTACTTTAAAGACCTCCTTCGCCCACACAACATCGACGTGATGCACACTGAAAAGAATATCGCCGAGGCCCTTTTTGGTACATTGTTCGGCATAGAGGGGAAGTCAAAGGATAATCCTAAGGCTAGAGTCGATCAGGAGGCTCTACGTGATAGACCGTTACAAAACATGCGACAACCGAAAGGAAAGAAGAACTGGAGGAAGCCAAAGGCATGGTTCAATCTTGGAAGGCCAGCTATGAGGGAAATGATCTTGTGGGTGAAAATGCAGTTGATGTTCCCCGATGGGTATGCAGCGAATCTAAAGAGGGGAGCGAGTCTTGACAAATTGAAAATATTTGGTCTCAAGAGTCATGATTGGCACATATGGCTTGAGCGGGTAATGCCGGTGATGTTGCGTGGCTTTATCCCTGAGGATGAATGGCTAGTACTGGCAGAGCTGAGCTATTTCTTCCGTGCTCTTTGTGCGAAAGAACTATCGCCTGACGTGCTAGACGAACTGGAAGAGTTGCGCCGGAGTTGATCTGCAAGTTAGAAAAGATCTTTCCACCGGGATTCTTTAATCCAATGCAGCATTTGATTTTGCATCTCCCGACCGAGGCAAGATTGGGGGGGCCCGTGCAAAATCGTTGGTGCTTCGCAACTGAGAGGATGCAGAAGACGCTTCGAGCAAAATGTAAAAATAAACGTAGAATTGAAGCATCGATGGCCGAGGCATTCATTACTAAGGAGGCGGCAAACTTCGTCACAGCACACTACGAAGCCAAGAATCGTCATTTGCATAATCCGAAGCCTCGGTACAATGATGGCGACCGTGAAAAAGGTCGATCCAACCTCAGCCTATTCAAAGGGAAGCTCGCACTAGCCGGTGCTTCGAAAGCAATAGCGTTGGATGTCGAAGAATGGCGGACCATTTCGTTGTATATCTTCAACAACCTAACAGAAGTGCGGCCGTACATCGAGTAAGTTCTCGGTACATTGTTTCACAACTTCTAATTCCTTTGAAATGCTCTTATTCCCGGATATGTGATACAATCGATACGTCGCCAAATTCTCGGATGGAGCGGTGATCCAAAAGGATTCCATCAAAGAGTATGAGCTTCTGGCAAAGCATGGAGGCGGCTATCCCGGTTTCATCTCTTGGTTCAAACAAACGGTAACTTCCATTAGACCATTTCATTTCTTCGTCTAGTTTGCGGCTAATGCAACAATCCTTTCGTATTAAACTTGTAGGCTAATGCAGAGTCTATGGACTCCAAATTGAGACAAGTCGCTAATGGTTTTGACTATAAGGTCCGTTCATTTGACAAATACGACATCAACGGGTATCGCTTTCGTACTTTTGGCAAAGAGCTATCTATGCCCGACCGAAAGTCTACAAATTGTTGTGTCTCTGCTATCGGCGAAGGAGGTGTCGAGTATTATGGAAGAGTTGAAGCAATTTATGAACTTATATTCCTTGGTGAAAACCCACCAAACGTCGTAGTCTTCAAATGTTATTGGTTCCAGCCGAAGGAGACTAGAAGGACTCATGAACATATAGGGATAGTCGAAATCAAACAAAGCACCCATTTAGATGTTCCCGATGTCTATATTACGGCTCAACAGGCGACCCAAGTTTTTTATCTACCGTGGGCCTGCCAAACTGATCCAAATCTGAATGGTTGGGATGTCGTTTATGATGTGCCACAACGTTTTAGACCACCTCCCCTCAATGAAGATGATTATGAACCTCACATTAACCCAGACACATATGAAGGAGAATTCTTCCAAGAAACACGTCCTTCCAAAAAACGTTTCAAGAACCGCTCTACTTCACCCCAGAACATTGAAGTAGACAGCGACAGTGAATCCGACTTCACCCCTGAGCCGGAACAAGAAGAGACGGAAGAAGAAGAGGTTACTGCTGCGGATGACCTCTCAATGCTTGACCGATTACATAAAAGAGGCCTTCCACATGTTGTTCCCGATAGTGATGATGATGATGCATTTATTGATGATAGTGATGATGACGATGCATTTATTGATCCCGGAGCATATATAGACGATGAAGATTATTATTAGTTCATGTCAGGTATTATTCAATTTTTATTATATACATGATGATGATACACTCAAATTATATATATACATATTATTATTCATGTCGGTATTCAATTTTTTTATGTTGTACTAATTTCGTTTACTCTTTGTCATGGCAGGTGTTGAAAGATGGTGGGCGCGGGTCGAGAGCGATCCGAGGCTCCTTCGTCGGCGCGTGGTGGGAGGGGTACTTCCATTCCACCCCAAACTCTCCGGAGAGCGTTGTACGACAGTATTGGGACACCCGAGGGCGCTTCTTCGTTGGCGAAGTTGCCGACCGGGAGAGGAGGTCGGGGGAGAGGTAGGAAGGCTCCTAAAGTTACACGTGGCCGCGGGAGAGGTAGGAAGGCTGCTACGCCTTCCTCCCCGCCACCCCCAGCTGATTCACCCGAGCACAGGACTGCTACGGTGGACCCGTCTGAGGTGGAGGCTACAAGGACTCCTGTCTACGAGCCTCGGGTCGACGATCCTTCTATCTCAGACGCGGCCACCCGCGAGACTCCTGTGCCAGACGCTTCGTCCCGCGAGACTCCTGTGCCAGACGCTTCATCCTACGAGACTCCACACGCTTCGACCGGATGGGATACCTGGCCGGATCTGCATCAGCCGGAGCCGAGTGGCCATGCTGATGGTGGCGGGGATCAGCTTCCTGATAGCGGGGAGGAGGTGGCTGAGGGGGCCACCGTCTACCAGCGTGGGTGTACACGGCTCCCGCCCGTGCCGGCGACCCGCGAGCAGAGGTGGCCGATTAGGCCTGAGTCACTGAAGTAAGTGCATTTACTCTTTTTAAACCTTTTGCCTTCATGTTTCTTCACATATCTAATGCGTTGTCATACTGCAGGGGTTGGATTCACGACAAGGATGTCCGCAGGCCCAACTCCATCCTTGGTGTGCTTTTACGGCATAACTTCCTGGGGTTTGTCACGTTGCCCGGCGAGGGTCAGCTTCCAGAGTTAGGATTGAAATGGGAGCACTACTTGGCTGCCCCGGCCCCGCCGGAGGAGATGATCGACGATGTGTTGTGCCACACGAGGGCCGACATGGTGATCAGAAAGTTATGGGTAATTTCTCCTTTACACAATTAAAAATCAATAATAGCTATTTATTGTACTAATCAGTGTTGTCTCGTTTGATTGCAAACCTTCTACAGGTGTGAGGAGGGATACGAGGAGGCCGCGGCAAAGCTTATCGATTACGAGTGCAGGCGCCTACTACAGAACTTACGGCACGAGGCTCGGGTACAGGCTGTTCGAGACTACTACGCCTCGCGGCGTATTAAGAAGGACAAGTCGTCGTCCCGCCGAAAGTTTCTGGACAAGGAGCAGTACATGAAGGTAATTATCTATTCTTAAGGCCTTGTACTTAGTTTCCTTGCTTTGATTCGTAGGCGTATCTCTCAAATTTCTCTTTACTAACTTAGGTGCCCCCGAGATGGTGTGCGGATAAGATGGATTGTTGGGAGGCGTTGGTGAATGAGTGGTGCTCTGACGAATGGTGAGCCGTCCACGACGATGCCAAGGAACGGCGTGCCCAAATGGAAGGTGTGCCACACCATCAAGGCAGCGCCAACTTATTTCAGTTCGGGCGGAACTGGGTACGTGGTTTGCTTCATGATTCCTGCAATTCATTTTTTGATGCTAGCTTGACCCCTTTATTAATAGTTTGTTCCTCTCTTGTAGGCGCAATACAATAAGACGGAGGTGCCACAGGTGTACGACCTCTATGCCATGGCCCATACTGCCTCGTACAAGAAGGCCAAGGCATTCTCTGAGTCTGACCTCGATAATCCCCAGAACTTCACCAACATCTCCTCCCATAACAAGCTCGTGAGGTACAGAGATGTGGGGAAGGCGGTGAATGGGGAGGACTTCAACCTGAGCCAGCATCCTATTGATCCAGACCTGGTGATGATAGCTGGCGACGGGAGGCCCCATGGCCATATAGCCATTGGAGATGGACTTATACGGTCTTCGCGCACTCTCCGGCAGATCAAGGCGCGCCAAACGAGCTCCTGCCCTGAGATGACGCCTCGTCCATGGCCAGTCCAGCTCGCCATCGAGGTTAGTCATACGGACTGAGATAGCTTTCCTCCATTACATTGTGTGTGCGAACAAAGATGATTACAATGCTAACGAGGAGTTGTGTTGCAGGCTGCTCTGCAGAAAGAGAGAGAGAGAACCCAGACGCTTCTGGCGGAACAGGCCCGGCAGGCGGCGAAGGAGAAGAGGGATTTGGAGGAGAGGACGGCTAGGTTGTTGGAGGAGGAGAGGGCACGGAACGATGCGTCTAACCGGGCCATGTACGAGCTCATCGTGGTAAGTTTCTTCTTCATATTAGCCAAATTATGCACTACATGTTCTTTGCATTAATAACCAATATGATACACTTGTCAAAACCAAATGTGCAGACTTTGTGCGAGAAGACCGGCCAGACCCCTCCGCCGATGCCAATCATTACCACGGCTGGAACGGTGAGTTTCATTTCAATGTTCATTAGTTACTAGTCTTAACGTTTCAGCGTCATCATTCTAACGCAAATGATCTTTGGTGCAGCATAACTCCCGAGCCGCATCGCACGATCCTTCTCCAGGGCCAAGTAGTGCTCGAGGTGAAACCGGCCCGAGGAACCCCGATGCTTCACCTCCGTGATGACGAGGACGGTAAGCCGTAATATGCCACTTACTTGGCTCATTTTCTCAAACAAAGACAAACTTAGCACTTAGACAAACTTAGCACAAAGACAAACTTAGCACTTAGACAAATGTCATATTTTACCTAAGTTAGCTTTGTTTCCTATAAAAAGACATAGTAAGCTTACTTACCTCCAAAATGACATATTGTACCTAAGTTAGCTCTAAAATGACCTATACTTAGCATTGTTTCCTCCACAATGACATAATAAGCTTAGTTAACTCAAAAATGGCATAATAGACTTGGTAACCTCATAGAAGCCATAGACTTAGCTTATTTTCTTGCAAAATGACACAATAAGCTTAGTTAGGTCAAAAATGTGATAATTACCTAGGTTAGCTCTAAAATGACACAAATAAGCAATAAGAAGAAGAAAAACAAGAGGAGAAAGAGAGAGAAGAAAAATGCTTCTTCATCATCTTCTTCTTCTAGATCTTCTACTTCTTCTAGTATTCTTATTCTAACTTTCTTATTTCCAATTTTGCAGATTTGATTGAGTTCACGGCAGCTTGATTTGATGTAGTGCTAGTGTTTACTTTCTGTTTTCATTTTGTATCGATGAACTTACATGAAACTTTCTTCCTATGTATGAGAATATGTATGTATGGATGAAACTAATGTAATATGGTGAACAATGTGACATTTGATACTTTTAATTTGGTATAATTGTTGGTTGATCATATCCATATGACAGGGATATTGTTGCTGTGAAATATATATATATTGTTGCTGTACAATTGTTGAATATAACAAAAACAAACAAAAAAGAGGCAATACAGCCTCTTTGCCGTCTGCCCCGGACGGCAAAGACTGCTTTGCCGACGGCCGCCGTCGGCATAGATGACACGTGGCAGGTACCTGTTAACCCTGGGAGCGGCAGGACGCGGGCCAATTGGCTTCTTTGCCGACGTCCACCGTCGGCATAGCGGGGCGGACGGCAAAGGGTTGATTCTTTGCCGACGGTGGCCGTCGGCATAGCGGGGGCCGACGGCAAAGCGTTTGTGTGGGGCCGTCCACGGCAGACGGCAAAGTGTTTGTGTGGGGCCTGGCATAGCAGACGGCAAAGGCTTGTGTGGGGCCAGGCATAGCAGACGGCAAAGGTTTTGTGTGTTTGCCGTCCGGGGGCTGACGGCAAAGACTCTGGTGAGGTCCTGTTAGACACCTAACGGTGCTAACGTCAAACTTCGCCGTCCGGGCTCTTTGCCGTCTGCAGACCGACGGCAACAAATCTTTGTCGTCCGTTGTGTGATGGCAGACGGCAAAGGACCTCTTTGCCGGGCTTTATTCGTCCCAAAATGTTGCCGTCTGCTGGCAGACGGCAAAGTTCTTTGCCGTCCGTGGTTGCTCCTTTGCCGTCTGCCATGGCGAACGGCAAATTCCCTGATTCTTGTAGTGATGGGTATATTTACTTAATGAAACACAAGTCTAGAACGTTTGAAAAAGTTCAAACAAATTCAGAGTGAAGTTTGAGATCATCGTGACAAGAAGATAAAATGTCTACGATATGATCGTGGAAGTGAATATCTGAGTTACGAGTTTGGTATGCAACTTAAGACAATGTGGAAGTTGTTTCACAACTCACGCCGCCTGGAACACCATAGTGTGATGGTGTGTCCGAACGTCGCAGTCGTGCTCTATTGGATATGGTACGTGCTATGATGTCTCTTGTCGATTTGCCACTATCGTTTTGGGGTTATGCATTAGAGACAACTACATTCACTTTAAATAGGACACCATCTAAGTCCGTTGAGATGACACCGTATGAATTTTGGTTTGGCAGAAACCTAAGCTGTCATTTCTCAGAGTTTGGGAATACGACGCTTATGTCTGATAAGCTCGATCCCAAAGCGGAAAGGTGCATCTTCATAGAATACCCTAAGGAAACAGTTGGGTATACCTTCTATCTCAGATCCAAGGGCAAAGTGTTTGTTGCTAAAAACGGGTCCTTTCTCGAGAAAGAGTTTCTCTCGAAAGAATTGAGTGGGAGGAAGGTAGAACTTGATGAGGTTATTGAACCGTCACTTCAATTGGATAGTAGCACGACGCAGAAAGATGTTTCTGTGGCGCCTACACCGAATGAAGAGGAAGTTAATGATGATGATCATGACACTTCGGGTCAAGTTACTACCGAACCTCGTAGTCCAAGAAGAAATCGTACTGCCTCTGAGTGGTACTTCAATCCTGTCTTGGAGGTCATGTTGTTAGACAACAGTGAACCTACGAGCTATGAAGAAGCGATGGTGGGCTCGGATTCCAACAAATGGCTAGGAACCATGAAATCCGAGAAATGATCCATGTATGAAAACCAAGTATGGACTTTGGTAGACTTGCCCGTTGAACGGCAGGCCGTTGAGTACAAATGGACCTTTAAGAAGAAGACAGACACTGATGGTAAATGTCACCATTTATAAAGCTCGACTTGTCGCAAAGAAGTTTCCGACAAGTTCAAGGAGTTGACTACGATGAGACTTTCTCACCCGTAGCGATGCTAAAGTCTGTTGGAATTATGTTAGCAGTTGCTGCATTTTTCGATTATGAAATCTGGCAGATGGATGTCAAAACATCGTTTCCTTAACGGTATCCGTGAGGAAAGGTTGTATGTGATACAACCGGAAGGTTTTGTCAGTCCTAAGGATGCTAAAATGTATGCAAGCTCCAGCGATCCTTCTATGGACAGGAGCAAGCATCTCGGAGTTGGAATATATGCTTTGATGAGGTGATCAAAGTTTTTGGGTCTATACAAAGTTTATGAGAAACTTGTATTTACAATAAAGTGAGTGGGAGCACTATAGAATTTCTGATAAGTATATGTGGATGACATATTGTTGATCGGAAATGATGTAAAATTTCTGGAAAGCATAAAGGGTTGTTTGAAAAGGAGTTTTTCAAAGGAAAACCTGGAATGAAGCTACTTAAATATTGGGCATCAGGATCTATAGAGATAGATCAAGACGTCTGATAAAACTTTCAATGAGTACATACCTTGACAAGATTTTGAAAGAGTTCAAAATGGACCAGTCAAAGAAAGAGTTCTTCCCTGATTTGTAAGGTGTAGAGTTGAGTGAGACTCAAAGCTCGACCACGGCAGAAGAAAGAGAAAGGACGAAGGTCGTCCCCTATGCCTTATCCATAGGCTCTGTATAGTATGCCATGCTGTGTACCGCACCTGGTGTGTGCCTTGCCATGAGTCTGTCAAGGGGTACAAGAGTGGTCCAGGAGTGGATCACTGGACAGCGGTCAAGATTATCCTTAGTAACTAGAGGACTAAGGAAATGTTTCTCGATTATGGAGGTGATAAAGAGTTCTTCGTAAAGGGTTACGTCGATGCAAGCTCTGACACCTATCTGGACGACTCTGAGTAGCAGTCCGGATACGTATAGTGGAGCAGTCATTTGGAATAGCTCCAAGTGGAGCGTGGTAGCATCTGCAGTATGACATATAGATTTGCAAAGAACACACGGATCTGAATGTTGCAGACCGTTGACTAGAACCTCTCTCACATGCAAAACATGATTGAACCCCAGAACTCATTGGGTGTTAGATTCATTACAATGTTAATCACATGGTCATGTGAGCTAGATTATTGACTCCAATGCAAGTGGGAGACTGTTGGAAATATGCCCTAGAGGCAATAATAATTTAGTTATTATCATATTTCCTTGTTCATGATAATCGTTTATTATCCATGCTATAATTGTATTGATTGGAAACTCAAATACATGTGTGGGTACGTAGACAACACTGTGTCCCTAGTATGCCTCTAATAGACTAGCTCGTTGATCAAAGATGATCAAGGTTTCCTAGCCATAGACATGAGATGTCATTTGATAACGGGATCACATCATTAGGAGAATGATGTGATGGACAAGACCCAAACTATGAACATAGCATATGATCGTGTCAGTTTATTGCTATTGTTTTCTGCATGTCAAGTATCTGTTCCTATGACCATGAGATCATGCAACTCACTAACACCGGAGGAATACCTTGTGTGTATCAAACGTCGCAACGTAACTGGGTGACTATAAAGATGCCCTACAGGTATCTCCGAGGTAGTCTGTTGAGTTGGCATGGATCAAGACTGGGATTTGTTACTCCGTGTGACGGAGAGGTATCTCAGGGCCCACTCGGTAATACAACATCACAATGAGCCTTGCAAGCAAAGTGACTAAAGAGTTAGCCACGGGATCTTGTATTACGAAACGAGTAAAGAGACTTGCTGGTAACGAGATTGAACTAGGTATAGAGATACCGACGATCGAATCTCGGGCAAGTAACATATCGAAGAAACAAAGGGAACATCATACGGGATTAACTGAATCCTTGACATAGAGGTTCAACCGATAAAGATATTCGTAGAATATATAGGAACCAATATGGGCATCCAGGTCCCGCTATTGGTTATTGACCGTAGAGGTGTCTCGGTCATGTCTACATAGTTCTCGAACCCGCAGGGTCTGCACACTTAACGTTCGGTGACGTTTCAGTAGTATTGAGTTATGTATGTTGGTGACCGAAAGTTGTTCGGAGTCCCGGATGAGATCCCGGACATCACGAGGAGCTCCGGAATGGTCCGGAGGTAAAGATTGATATATAGGAAGTCCCGTTTTGGTCACCGGAAAAAGTTCGGGCGTCACCGCTAATGTACCGGGAGTGCCGGGAGGGTTCCGGGGGTCCACCGGGAGGGGCCCACTCACCCCAAGGGCCACATGGGCCTAGGGGGTGGCGCACCAGCCCCTGGTGGGCTGGCTGGCCAGCCCCTAAGGGGCCCATGCGAAATAGGAAAGGAGGAGTCCTAGTTGGGGAAGGACTCCTCCCCTATGGTTCGGCCGAACCCTCCTTGGTGGAGGGTTTTGGGCTGCCTCCTCCCCTCCCTTCCTCCTATATATACTAGAGGATTTGAGGGCAGCCCTCACCTGAAAAGCCACGGCTGCCTCTCTCTCCCTCTAGATCTGTTCTCCACTAGATCATATCGGTTGTGCTTGGCGAAGCCCTGCCGGGACAGCTCCGCCACCACTGCCACGACGCCGTTGTGCTGGCGGAGAACTCATCTACCTCTCCGCTCCCTCTTGCTGGATCAAGAAGGCGGAGATCGTCATCGAGCTGTACGTGTGCTGAACGCGGAGGTGCCGTCCGTTCGGCGCTAGATCGGAAGGACCGTGATTGGATCACGGGACGGTTCGTGATTGGATCGCGGGTGGGCTAGCGATTTGGATCGCGAAGACGTTCGACTACATCAACCGCGTTTCCCAACGCTTCCCGCTTAGCGATCTACAAGGGTATGTAGATCCACTCTCCCCCTCATAGATGCTCATCACCATGCATAGATCTTGCGTGTGCGTAGGAAATTTTTTTGTTTCCCATGCAACGTTCCCCATCAGTTGGAAACTAAAGATGGCAACACTTGAATCTATGCATTATGCCTAGCTAGGGGCGTAAAACGATAGCGCTTGTTGGGAGGCAACCCAATGAATAAATTTATTTTCACCTTTTTTTTGTTCTTGAGTGTTGACACAATTATGCTACTGTTATGATTGTGTTTTTATGTTTTAATTAGTGTTTGTGCCAAGTAAAGCCTTTAGGATGGCTCACAAGATGAGTAGAAACAATGTTGAATCTGAAACAGAAACTTTGACTCCAGTGCAGGAATTTTCATTTTTTACTGGGGCGTGATAATGAGCTGAAATTTTAACACGGTATTTCTATACAAATTCTTTACGTTGTCCTATTTTTCGGAATTTTTAGAGTTACATAAGTATGCTTAGAGTACAGATTGCTACAGACTATTCTGTTTTTGACAGATTCTGTTTTCGTTGCATTGTGTGCTTGTTTTGATGAATCTATGGTTTGTATTGAAGGGTATACGCCATGGTAAAGTTAGAATACATTAGATATAATGCGATAATAAAATATGAATGGATTTGCAACAGTACTTAGAGTGGTGGTTTGCTTTATTATACTAACGGATCTCACAAAGGTTTTGTTGAGTTTTGTGTGATTGAAGTTTTCAAGTTTTGGGTGAGATCACGATGGATGAAGGAATAAGGAGTGAAAAGAGCCTAAGCTTGGGGATGCTATAGCACCCCCAAGATAATATCCAAGGAGAAACAAGCAACTAAGCTTGGGGATGCCCCGAGTGGCATCCTCTCTTTCTTCTAACGACCATCGGTATTTTACTTGGAGCTATATTTTTATTCTTCACATATCATGAGTTTTGCTTGGAGCGTCTTGTATTTTTTGAGTCTTTGCTTGATTCTCTTTTTAGTTTGTCACAAGTATCCTTGCTGGACACACCTATTTGAGAGAGCCAAAATTATGCTATGATTTATTAGAATTGCTCTATATGCTTCACTTAAAAATTTTGAGCTATGGAACTGCTCTAGTGCTTCACTTGTATCTTTTTGAGCACGTTGTGCTTTAAATTTCTTTTGAAGAAATACTCTCATGCTTCACTTAGATTAACTTGAGAGTTAGTAAATTTTGAAGAAATTCTCTCATGCTTCACTTATACTATTTTGAGAGATGATACTTTTATGCTCATGTTCTTCACTTAAATTTATTTGAGCTTGTCAAAAGCAATGGCAATATATGAAACTAGTCCCAAAGTGATATTCAAGAGGGATATAATAAAAACTTTCATGAAGATCATTGGACAAATTAAACTTGATTCCTTGTAATAGTTTTGAGACATGATGATAATAATATGTGAGCCATGTTGGTGAGTAATTATGCTTTAGTAAGAATATTGGTGTTAAGGTTTGTGATTCCCTATGCAAGCACGAAAGTCAATAGTTATGCAATGAAATTACATCTGTAGGATCGCAAGTATATCTAGAGGGGGGTGATTAGACTACTTGACCAATTAAAATTTCTACCTTTTCCCAATTTTAATTGTAGGCAGATTTTAGCAATGATAGCAAGTCAAGCACACCCTACACATGCATGTCTAAGAGTATAGCAGCGGAAAGTAAAGACAAGCACATGTAATAGAGGTAAGGGTTAGAAGATCAAACGCAATTATAGACACGAAGATTTTTCCCGTGGTTTCGATAGGTGGCGCTATCGTACATCCACGTTTATGGAGTCTTCAACCCACGGAGGGTAACGGTCGCGATAGTCCATGGAGGGCTCCACCCATAAGGGTCCACGAAGTAGCAACCTTGACTATTCCATAACGGCTTCCGTCCACGAAGGACTAGCCTCGCTATGGGTAGATCTTCACGAAGTAGGCGATCTCCTTGCCCGTACAAACTTCTTGGTTCAACTCCACAACACGAAGTAGGAGGCTCCCAAGCAACACCTAACCAATCTAGGAGGCACCACCCTCCAAAAGGTAATAGGCTTGATAATGATGATGAACTCCTTGCTCTTGTGCTTCAAGATGATAGACTCCTCAACACTCAATCACTCTCTCACAGATTTGGCTTGGTGGAAGGGATTGATTGGGTGGAAAGCAACTTGGGGAGGCTAGAAATCAAGATCCATATGGTTGGAGTGGATGATCTCGATCTCAACACAAGGGTAGGTGGTTCCCTCTCAGAAAACTGGATGGGGCAAGTGTGGAATAGTTTTGAGTGCTTCTCTTGCGAGTGAGAGGTGGTGGAGGGGTATATATAGGCTTCTACAAAAATCCAACCGTTACACCATTATTGAGCAACTCGGTGAAACCGAAGTAAAAACTCGGTGGCACCGAAGTGTTCAAATTGTGGCAACTTTAGGAATCTCGGTGGAACCGATATATGATTCTCGGTGGTACCGATATGAGTGGCCGAGGGCAGTTTTCAAACTCGGTGAGACCGATTCACAATTCTCGGAAATTTCGATTGTTGTGAAACAGCTTAACAGAAAGTTGGTCACTGGAACTCGGTGGCACCGATGCAAATCTTGGTAGTACCGAGAAGGGTTTGTGGCTAGGGTTTATGTCTAGGGTTTAAACTCGGTGTAGCCGATGTGGAAGTTGGTAGCACCGATTTTGAGTGGAAGGGTTTTAGACAGAATCTTTGTGGGAGAGCTTGTGGGTGTTTTTGGTGACTAGCACTTGTGCGCGTGGAGCAATTTGTTCACCAACAATAACTTACCCCCTTTTAATAGTATTGGCTTTCCTATGGACTCAAAGTGATTACTCAGAAAGTAAAATGTAGAGGCTTCTAGCTTGAATCTTTGCCAATCCATTCCTTGCATCTTGGGGTATCTCCTCACAACTTATAGCCATCTCATCATTGGACTTTTCTTGAAATATACTTAGTGGAACTATGAGTCCAATGACATATATGTTGTTATTAATTACCAAAACCACCAAGGGAGCAAATGTGCTTTCAATCTCCCCCTTTTTGGTAATTGATGACAACATATAGATCAAAGCTTCAACATATGATATAATCAATGAATAGAGTCATCGCTTTGAGAAGTATGTGATAAGTAAGAGCTCCCCCTAAATTTGTGCACTATTTTGAATTTGCGTTTGAATGCAAATGCTCAATCGATTAGGTTCATGGGGCATTCTTCCATGTCACATACAGTTTGGTGGTTTGCGAGAATAATATGAATGAATAACATAGCACAACACATCAAGCAAGAAGTGACTGATCATCTCAAAAGATAAGACGTAGTAGCAACACATAAGAAGTGCATGATCAAACACCAACAAGTTTAACACAAACAAATCAACCAAAATATTTTGAAGTTTTGGAGAGCGATAAAAAGCAACACTCTCTCTCTCTCTCTCTCGAAGCCCTATTGATCTATACAACTTCTCCCCCTTTGACAACAAGTTACCAAAAAGTTCAAAGGTACAGGACTAATCGTCTCTCTGGGGCTGATCTCCTCCGGTTGTTGATGTAGGAGTCGAGAGAACCGCTTCTGCGAAGACTTCTGCCAATGTCATGGAAGGGGTTGGCGTAGACACTGGAGGTGCTGATGGAGTTGATGGGGCTGAAGGAGCTGCAGCAGGAGCTGATGTAGATGGTCTCATCTCAGAAGCTGGCACTGACATAGATCTGGCTTGTGTCTTGAATTGAGTGTTGGGCCTGAGAGGTTGATTGTCATCATCATCATCCTCTGAGGTGTGGGGAAGGGTAACTGAGTCCACCTCCTTCTTGAGCTCATCAGCTATCTTGGTCAGCCCATCCACCTTGTTGTTCAAAGAGTGAAACTTGTCTTCAACAATCCTTTTCAGGCTCTTTTGGTTCTTGGGAATCTCCGTGATGCCATTTTGCATGCCTTGGATAGAGATAATAATAAGATCCATTTGCTCATTCCTTGTCCTTGGCACTGGAGCACTAGTGGCTCTGGCTGCCTCAGCTGCTGCCTGTGCAGTAGATGAAGTGGGATGATCTGGGTCCATCACCACAACATTGTCCTCAAACTCAGGCTGAAGGGGCAAATGTAGACGATCAAGTGCATACACATTCTTCTCTAGCTTAGAGTTGATAAGCATTTGAATGTATGGTGCATAGCCACAAGATCTCTTTTGGTCAGCAGTTGTCCTCCTCACGGTCTCAACAATCAAGTCCATGACTCTGAATCTGGTGTGAAGGTCAATGTGATGCAACATGTTGATGGAATATCCTCGGATCATCTTATTA
Organism: Elymus sibiricus; assembly: GCA_039707655.1. NCBI lineage: Eukaryota > Viridiplantae > Streptophyta > Magnoliopsida > Poales > Poaceae > Elymus > Elymus sibiricus. Next base: position 399,966,481 of record CM077667.1, read on the forward strand.
TCTCCTGACTTTGGCATCAATGTGTACCTCATGATGGTGTTGGTGGTGGTCAGTCCTGCTTGCAGATAGTACACTGAGCCAAACTTATGTGAATGCACATAGTCCTCAGGGATCTCCTTGTACATATTAGCCATGGTATTTGGGTTCATCTTGGACTCAACATAGACATCCAAATCACCATCTTCTACCTGTGGAGCTCCTAAGATGGTAGCCCACTCTTCCACTGTAGATTCATACCTGACACCTTCAGTCATCCAGACAATCCTACCATCTCCATAGAAATGAGCTGTGGAGTAGAATTGCATGATCATCTCATCGTTCCAAGAGGCAAACTCTCTACCAACAAACGCATCAATGTCAATGGCCTTGAAGTTCTCTCGCACATGGGGAAAATAATCTTCATTCTTCTTAATGTAGTCCCAGTCTACATATCTCATATCGCTGATAGCTGGGCTCTTATCAAGCAGAACAGTCTCATAGAAATCCTGCTACTCCTTGGTGTGGAAACAGTAGTCTTTCTCCTCTGATAATAAGGATCTATGGCTCTCCATGCTCTCAGCCCTGAATCCTTCCTCTTCTTCATGTCCTCAGCAAGTGGATGGTTGTCATTGTGTTGTGGGAGGTGAGGTCTAAGCTTCCTCAAAACTGTCATTTCTTCATCTTCAGCAGCAGCTCTGGAGGAGGATCCCTTGTTCTTGGCTTCAGCTGGAATGTCTCTGGTTGTCCTCTTGGGCTTAGGAGTTATGGGCTTCTTGGGAGGAGGAGCTGCCTTGCTTTTGGATGGGGCCTGAGAAGTCATGGCATTAGCAAGCAGCTTCTTCTTCTTCTTAAGAGGAGCCTGGGCAGCTGGCTCTTCCTCTCCCTCGGCATCTGCTGGATCTTCATACATGAAAGTTGGTCTTCCAACAACATGTACTATCCTCTTCCTGCTTCTCTTCTTGTCAGCAGGCTTCTTGGGCATAGAGCTTCTGGCTGGCTCTATAGACATGGAAGCCCTAGCACTCTCTAGTGCTTTCATAGCCTCTGAGCTGGCATACTCCTTCCTGACAGGTCTTCTGGATGAAATTGCCTCAGATGCAGCTTTCTTGGTAGCTCTGTCTGCTTTATCCTGCCTTTGCTTGGCAAGGACCTCCTCTGGCACAAAATCAGAGTCCTCTTCATCTGAATTTAAACTTCTCCTTGCTCTAGTTGCAGCCTTGGGCAAACCATGGGAGCTAGGTGTGCCTGGATCTTCTGAAGAAGATGAGCTGGCCTCAGGACTAGTGCCTGGATCTGCATCAATGTTGAGCTCTCTGGAGTCATTCTGACTGTCACCTGAAGCTCACATATTGACCCTGTGAATAGAGCATAGAAGAGTAGATAGGTTGAGTCATCACAAAATGCAGAGGTTTTATCAAATTTGAACTTAGAATTCTTAAGGTTTGCTTTCTGCAAAGGGAATTTCGGTACCACCGAGTCACATTTTTCGGATCCACCGAGACTCACAGTCTGCTTTACAGAAGCTTGGCAACCACTTCGGTTTCACCGAAAATGGGTGCTCGGTTTCACCGAGACTGTCCTCAGTAGACCTAAAAACTAAACCGGTAAAACCAATTTTTGCGCTTCGGTGTCACCGAGATTCGGATTGCGGACGGCAAAACCTAAAAATTCGTTGTTCCCTATTCTAATGGAAAAAATTTGAGGATAGAATGATCTCAAACTATGGCTTATTGATGGGATGATCCTAATGCGCATTAATGTGAAAGGGGAGCGCACAAGGGGTCGGATTCGTACCCTAACTTGGTGACGAGTCCGCTACGGCGACGACGGTGGTGAAGATTCTGTCGACGGCGGCGAATTCCAACGGCGGAGGCTCTCGGGAAGACAAAGGTGACGACCAGGGGTCCACGAATGACAGCTAGGGTTTGGAGGAATCGGACGTTTGAAGAAGTAATTTCAAAAGTCGGGTCCGCCAGATTTAAGTACCCATCGTTGTCGGTGACACCGGTTCAAAATTATTGGTGCCACCGAGTTCCTCATCTGTCAGCTGACAGGGAAACTCGGTGAAGCCGAGAAGATGGAATCGGTGTTACCAAGATTGGAAAACCAGATCAACCCTAGGCATCGGTGAGACCGATATTTTTGTGTTGGTTCCACCGAGATGCACTTGGGAGGTTTTGGTGGTCAGTCCTTGTCGATACGGAACTTCGAATGCTCCTCACAGAGAGAGATCGAGAAGTACTTGTTCAAGTTTTGTGATGCAGCAAGAATAGAATATGAGACGAGAAAGCATAGATAGCTAAAGAGGGGTCCTCGGCATTCTTGTCCATCCAATTGGCAAAAGATAAAATAAGATCCAAATAGCAACAATTGGATGTCCTTGAATGATAAAAGATATGCAAACCTGCATGCTCACATAATAAGATGTCCAATGAAATCATGGCAAACATGCAAAACCAATCTAGTATCTACCAAGTACTTTGGCGATGACGGAGTCATCTATATATGAGTATATTGACTTAGGAGCCAAGTAAGAATACTTGATCATAGGTCGTACTCATCGTTTAAGCACAAGTGGGGTTACCACTTTTACATAAAGCATTTAATGTTGTCACATTCTTAAGAGATGCTTTAACTCAAGTCTTGGAGTAAAGCTCCCCCTTGATGTGACATCCCCCCATAAGAGGGATAAACTAACCTTGAGTTTGTCGTAGAAGACTTCATGTAGGTGATGTAGTGGTGGATGCTCAAGGTTGATGAAGATCATTTTGAGTCGGGAGCATCCTTGTTGTTTCCTTACTCTTCTCACCTACATGGGTTAGTCCCAAGCACAAGAGACAAATACAAGGATATCTATGGACATGGAGTGCAAAGCATACATGATGATGTCCATTGATTCATTAATTACCTTGTCCCTTGCTTACCTTTGAGGGAATGTGTGACTCTTTGAACTATTGCATAATGATGATGTTGATTGCAATTAGTTCTTGCCAATAATGAATATGAGTGAATTTCATTGGCGGAGTCACCCCTCAAGAACTTCTCTAGTTCTTCTTCTTGGGGACCCACATCAACTTGATGGGAATCCTTGGTGTTGAAGTGGCACTTGTAGAAGTTGAGCTTGTAGAAGCTTTGGGAACCCACTTGACCAAAGCTTGGGATTCATCTTCAATCTCCTCTTGAAGTTTGTCCTTGCCCTTGAGCTTGTGATCTTGTGGTGGAAGGTCATCTTGAGCTTTTGTTCCCTTGGGAAGAGTATGTTCATACTTCTCCCATTGAGGAACAAACTTGGGCTTGGGGTATTGACCTTCTTCCCATTCAACTCCATTAGCGTTGAAGTAGCCAATGCCATGGTTCTTCTGGTATCCTCCGTGCTTGCGTACAATCTCCTCAAATTGCTTACATCCGGCAAGACTTTTGTAGATACCTTTCTCTATAATCCCTTTCAATAGATCGTTTTCTTGCTCAAGTGTAACTTGGCTAAGAGAGTCGTTAGTGGAATCAATAGGACTACTAGAAGCAATATCATTGGATTTATCATTTTTATTGCTACTAGTTGAAGAACCTTTCTTGCCTTTGTTACTAGATTGCTTAGTCTTAACTTGTGGAATAAATGTAGACAAGAGTAGTCGTTTGGCTAGATAAGAAGAAGTATTCTTTCGGAGATCGTCATTGATTGCTTTAAGAAACTCATGTTCTTGCTCCAAATTGATCTTCTCGAAGCGCAGCTTCTCATGAGTTCTTACAAGCTCTCTATGATCTTCTAAAGTAGATTCATGAGCTAACTTAAGAGTGTTTAATTCTTTAGTTAGTCGTTCTATTTCCTTCTTATCATCATCACACAACTTATCTTGATTAACATGATCATCATCTAGCACATTTTGACTAATATCACTAGCTTTATCACATAGCAAGTCATCATCTCCAAGTAAGTCATCCTCATCACTATCGAAATCAAGATACTCAGGGTGTGATACCTTGGGGCCTTTAGCCATGAAGCAACTTCCACTCCCTTCATTCAGTGAATCAAATATGTCGTAGGAGTTGGAGGAAACGAGTGCAAGTCCGGCAACACCTTCATCTTGACTATAGTCGGAGTCGGAGTGATAGCTTCTCTCGGAGTGGTCGTCGGAATCGGAGACGGAGACCCATTCATCAACATGAGCTTGATGTCTTCTTCTTGAGTAGCTCTTGGTGTACTTGTCCTTCTTCTCTGAATCCCTACTTCTCCTTGAGGGTCTTCGTTCATAACGATCATCTCTACTCCTTCTCTCTCTTCGAGGTGACTCATCTCTTGAGCTCTTTCTTCTAGGTGACTCTTCCCTTCTTTTGTGGGGGGCCGTGCACTCATTTGAGTAGTGTTCGGGCCTTCCACAATTGTAACAATTCCGGTCATGACTAGATGAACGCTTCTCTTCATATCTTGACTTGGAGCTTCTCTCTTTGCCTCTACTCTTGTAGAACTTGTTGAATTTATTGACCATGAGGCTTATCTCTTCATTGGTTACAAGGTTGTCGCTTGAAGTAGCGGTAGCATCACTTGTGGCTTTGTAAGCACCGCTAGACTTGTTGTGAAGTTCTTCCTTGTCTTTGAGTGACATCTCATGAGCAACAATTCTACCAATGACTTCCGTAGGCTTGAGATCTTTGTAGTTTGGCATCATTTGGATCAATGTGCACACGGTGTCATACTTTCCATCCAAGGCTCTAAGTATCTGCTTGATGATGAATTTGTCGGTCATTTTTTCGCTTCCTAAGCCGGCAATCTCATTTGTGATGAGAGCAAGCCTAGAGTACATCTCCGCAACTCCTTCACCATCCTTCATCTTGAACTTGTCAAGTTGACTTTGAAGCACGTCCAACTTAGATTCTCTGACAGAATCGGTACCTTCGTGCATATCAACCAAAGTATCCCCAATTTCCTTTGCATTCTCAAGACGGCTGATTTTGTTGAATTCTTCGGGGCATAAGCAGTTGAAAAGAATGTCACATGCTTGAGCATTGTATTGCAACATCTTCAATTCATCCGCGGTCGCTTCACGATCCGGTTCCTTTCCATCACCAAAGAATTCACCTTGCAAGCCAACACGAACAACAACCCATACGGCGAGGTTATGACCAAGAATATCCATTTTCATTTTATGTTTCCAACTAGCAAAGTTTGTACCATCAAAGTATGGACCTCTACGGTGGTAACTTCCCTCACTAGACGCCATACTCTCCTAGGTTGTGAAACCAATGCAATGGAGACCAATGCTCTGATACCACTTGTAGGATCGCAAGTATGTCTAGAGGGGGGGTGATTAGACTACTTGACCAATTAAAATTTCTACCTTTTCCCAATTTTAATTGTAGGCAGATTTTAGCAATGATAGCAAGTCAAGCACACCCTACACATGCATGTCTAAGAGTATAGCAGCGGAAAGTAAAGACAAGCACATGTAATAGAGGTAAGGGTTAGAAGATCAAACGCAATTGTAGACACGAAGATTTTTCCCGTGGTTCCGATAGGTGGCGCTATCGTACATCCACGTTTATGGATTCTTCAACCCACGGAGGGTAACGGTCGCGAGAGTCCACGGAGGGCTCCACCCATAAGGGTCCACGAAGTAGCAACCTTGACTATTTCATAATGGCTTCCGTCCACGAATGACTAGCCTCACTATGGATAGATCTTCACGAAGTAGGCGATCTCCTTGCCCGTACAAACTTCTTGGTTCAACTCCACAATACGAAGTAGGCTCCCAAGCAACACCTAACCAATCTAGAAGGCACCACCCTCCAAAAGGTAATAGGCTTGATAATGATGATGAACTCCTTGCTCTTGTGCTCCAAGATGATAGACTCCTCAACACTCAATCACTCTCTCATAGATTTGGCTTGGTGGAAGGGATTGATTGGGTGGAAAGCAACTTGGGGAGGCTAGAAATCAAGATCCATATGGTTGGAGTGGATGATCTTGATCTCAACACAAGGGTAGGTGGTTCTCTCTCAGAAAACTGGATGGGGCAAGTGTGGAATAGTTTTGAGTGCTTCTCTTGCGAGTGAGAGGTGGTGGAGGGGTATATACAGGCTTCTCCAAAAATCCAACCGTTACACCATTATTGAGCAACTCGATGAAACCGAAGTAAAAACTCGGTGGCACCGAAGTGTTCAAAATGTGGCAACTTTAGGAATCTCGGTGGAACCGATATATGATTCTCGGTGGTACCGATATGAGTGGCCGAGGGCAGTTTCCAAACTCGGTGAGACCGATTCACAATTCTCGGAAATTCTGATTGTTGGGAAACAGCTTAACAGAAAGTTGGTCACTGGAACTCGGTGGCACCGATGCAAATCTTGGTAGTACCGAGAAGGGCTTGTGGCTAGGGTTTCTGTATAGGGTTTAAACTCGGTGTAGCCGATGTGGAAGTTGGTAGCACCGATTTTGAGTGGAAGGGTTTTAGACAGAATCTTTGTGGGAGAGCCCGTGGGTGTTTTTGGTGACTAGCACTTGTGCACGTGGAGCAATTTGTTCACCAACAGCACCTTATCCCCTTTTAATAGTATTGGCTTTCCTATGGACTCAAAGTGATTTCTCACAAAGTAAAATGTAGAGTCTTCTAGCTTGAAGCTTTGCCAATCCATTCCTTGCATCTTGGGGTATCTCCTCACAACTTATAGCCATCTCATCATTGGACTTTTCCTGAAATATACTTAGTGGAACTATGAGTCCAATGACATATAGGTTGTTATTAATTACCAAAACCACCAAGGGAGCAAATGTGCTTTCAACATCCTACTTATGGTGCATTATTCGGTGTTAGTTATGCTTTATGCCCGTTTATGTGAATTTTTGTTTCTTGGTTGGTTGCTTCTCAATCTATTTGCTAGCCTTCACTTGTAATAAGTAGAAATACTACTTGTACATCCAAAATTCTTAAACCCAGTTTTGCCATATGAGTCCACCATACCTACCTATATGCGGTATTTCCGTGCCGTTCTAAGCAAATTTGTATGTGCCATCTCTAATTTTCAAAATGAATTTCCTTTTTGTGTGCTCGTACCGCTCATGAAACGGTAGGGGGTGTCCAATATTTTTCCATGCTAGATGTGTTATTCTCAATATGAGTGTTTATTCACTTGTCATTGCACGAGAGTATGGCGGTAATAGGGATGCCCAGTCCCGAAATGAAAAAGAAATTTACTTTATGTTGTCAAATAATAAATTCCTTGGAATGTGTTGGTGTATCTAGCATGGAAAGTATCGAGAACTACTCGGTCGTTTTCGTTGACAGGAAAGGCATGCCACTCAAAATATTTTTTCTCTCTCAATTTAAGCTTTGAGCTCTGACACCTCTACATATCCCTACTTCCCTCTGCGAAGGGCCTGTCTATTTACTTTATGCAATTTTTATTTTCAGTTTGAGTCTCCATCTTCTCTTATAAAGCACCAACTAGGGGGCACTATGATCGTACTTGTGCATTGGGTGTAGCTAATATTTGAGTGTGTTTCATGAATGGATCAATGATTGAGCATGATGGGCTAGGGATAACTTTCTTTAGTGTTGATATTTTGAAAGACATGGTTGCTTGTTGGCATGCTTGAGTATTAAAGTCTTCATGACAAAACTAGATTATTGCTTTGAACCATCTAAAAGTCCAAATGTCCATGCCACAAAAGAAAAAATATGTGATGAACATGTTAGGCAGCATTCCACGTCAAAAATTCTGTTTTTATTATTTACCTACTCGAGGACGAGTAGGAATTAAGCTTGGGGATGCTGATACGTCTCCAACGTATCTATAATTTTTTATTGTTCCATGCTGTTATATTATCATTCTTGGATGGTTTACAATCATTTTATAACAACTTTATATCATTTTTTTGGGACTAACCTATTGACATAGTGCCAAGTGCCAGTTGATGTTTTGCTTGTTTTTTTACTTCACAGAATATCAGTACCAAACGGAGTCCAATCGCGACGAAACTTTTTGGAGATTTTGTTTGGACCAGAAGAAAACCAGTGAGCCAAAGAAGCACCCGGGAGGAGGCCCGTGGGGCCCAGAAGACACCAGGGCACGCTAGAGGCCCCCGATGCGCCCTGGTGGGTTGTGGTGGCCTCGGGAGTCCCCTCCACCGCCTCTCAGCTCGATAAATACCCAAATATTCCAGAAACCCTAGAGGAGTCGACGAAAAACACTTCCAGCCGCCGCAAGTTCCAGAACCGCGAGATCCAATCTAACACCATCACGGAGGGGTTCATCATCCTCATTGGTGCCTCTCCGATGATGCGTGAGTAGTTCACCATAGACCTACGGGTCCGTAGGCAGTAGCTAGATGGCTTTCTCTCTCTCTCTCTTTTGATTCTCAATACAATGGTCCGTGTGCAGGTACCATTTACATAATGTTGTGTGGTTCTCCTACTGGTTCGATAACCTTGGTTTCATAATTGAGGGAAATACTTACCGTAGTTGTTTTCCATCATCCCTTCCTCTTTGGGGAAATACCGACGCAGTCTCAAGCCACGTCATGCAACCGCGAGGAGAACCACGGTGCGACGGCGCTGCGTTCCGAAGGGACAACACAGCGACAACACATTGCTCGATCGGTGAAGAGTGCACTGTACTCAGGGACAAGACGACGAAGGTCGGAACAGAGCGACGCGCGGATGACGACCGTGACGGGCCGCCGCCCCGCGAGAGGCTGTCGGGTCGAAGAAATGTCCAGGTGGCCGTGACGCTGTTGGAGTATAGGAGCGTGAGGGTCGACGGCTGCGGCGAGTGACGCATACCGATCTTAGATCGAAAACCCAAAAAGAAACGCCGATAAATGCGACCGGCGAGAGGGAGATAAACCCAGATCAAAGGATAAAAAAAATACTCTCTAGGGTAGCCGATCAACACGACTGGCGGACGAATCCTAGGTACGGGCGGCGCGCCCTCGATGGTGATCATGGAGATCGATCACCCAGGGGACGCCACAGTGCGAAAGCGGTAGCGGCGGCTAGGGTTTGGATCGGGGTTAGACTGATACCATGTAGAAGTAATAGAGAGGGATTGACGAATTTGTTTGTTGTATTGCTTGAGCCTCGTGTGCATATACTCCCTCCGGTCCTTTTTTATTCTGCATATAACTTTTGTCCGAAGTCAAAGTATCTCTACTTTGACCAAACTTATAGAAAAAAGTATCAACATTCACAATGCCAAGTCAATATTGTTAGATTCGTTATGAAATGTAGTTTCATAGTATATACATTTAGTATTGTAGATGTTGATACTTTTTTAATATAAATTTGGTCAAACTTTGCAATGTTTGACTTGACCCAAATCTAATACGCGGAGTAAAAAGGACCGAAGGAAGTATATAGAAATACATTACTATCTGTGCAAGACAAGCTAGAATAAATCCGGAAGGAGGAGTCTCCCTTCTTTTTTCTTCCGACTAGATGACCAGTTGCGCCAATGGCGCAAAGGCCAAGAGTAAGGCATGTATTGAAAGAGTGTACATTAATATTATTCGGGCACATATTGAAACATATGAGAAAATTTTCCACTTACTATAAGTACAAGCGATGCAATACCCATATAATGTTTAAGGACATATCAGTATTAACAGAACCGTTAATTAGTCAGACACAAATCCACACCCGAGAAGCACATTGCACAGGGTTGAAACTTTTAAGCCTCACATTCCCAAGCAATCTTAAGGAGGGCCAACAGAATTGAAATCACTGATGCAAAGTATCAGCAGTTAGTAATATTTATACACACAGCTTCTTTATAGTAGTCATATGATGATGAAATCAGTACGTAAATCAGCACCAAGGATAGCCGATCAGACAAACAAAAATTCTGCATCCCACTGAACAACACTATTATGCAGGACTCGTTTTAAAAAGCCCTCAGTTCTAATTTCTATAAGAGCTTGAAGCTTTGGAGCCAAGGCTACGAACCTTCAAATCCAACCAAACATCTTACCATGCAAACATGGTAAAATGGGAAAGAAAGACTCTAAATGTGACGCACCAAAAGCGGAAGAAAATGTTGAACGACCTGGGCGTGAGGAGTTGTGCCGGTGACCTGGTGACGCCGAGCAGCGCGTGGATGTGGACCAGCCTGATGACGGTGGTGGCGGCGCCCTCCTCGTCGACCTTCAGCAGCTCGCCAGAGTCTGCAATGCTCATACTTTGCATCGAGTAAACCCATCTCACTAAGAACGGGAATGAGCATCGCCTTTGGCATGCTCTGCCTTTGGCATGATCTTGATAGCAATCGCTTCCTACAATAGAACATGCAAAGAGAACATAATGAGGATAATATTATGCATGCACCACTCTGCACAAAAAACTCTCCAAGGAAGCAGCTTTTATTACTCTACCTCCAGTTCTCTAGCTTTCAATATTAAAGGAAAAAAGCAATTCCCATTAATTGTATACCACATAGCTAAACCCCAGATTACAATACATAAAACAAAGCAAAACTTCTTCATAATTCAATTAAAATGAGGCCATATGCATCATGATTAAAGTTGCTCCCTGTATTGTATATACAACCATGATTCAAAGTGCTCCTTGTACTGTATATACAACCATGTATATACAACTATATCATTTATAGGCCATGCATATACAACTTAAGAAAACATAAATACGGAACTGCATATGCATCTGCATATAACAAAGCAGGTGATCAAATCTACAAATATTACAATAGCAATTGTGGCAGCACAACAAGTGTAATTGGACATCACCATTTAACAACTAAAGCTATAAAATAAAAGATGATTGTGCAGATAGCAAAGAAAGATTCAACATTATTGTGTCATTGACAAATGTTTCAGGTAGCAGCAAATTAACATATCTGCTGCTAATAGAAACAGAATCCGGATCTCCTTTAGGGAGGAGCACATACAGAGAAGAGAAGGAGGAGGTGTTCGTCACCAGATGATCATTTTGCTCGGAGACAAAGACGAGGAACTGGACCCAGCCGATAGGTCGTTCTTGGTTTCCATGTCTAGTTGGGTTAATTCAGAATCTGTTTAGATCTTTTCTACACCACTGCCATGCTGTGCTATAAGCCAAAACCAGATAACCAGGTCAAAATCCTAACTGGTGACTTTAACGGTTTTGCAAATTCGGTCCAAATAGCATGAATAAGAAAATGCCTAACCAGGTCAAAAAGCCAAAACAAGATAACCAGGTCAAAATCCTAGCTGTGACTTTAACGGTTCTGCAAATTCGGTCCAAATAGCATGAATAAGAAAATGCACAACTCTTATTCCAAAGACCTGGAAAGAACTAACACTTCCATGCAATTGAGAAAATAAAAATCATGTAATACTCCTTAACAACCGGTATGTGGATTGAAATTTACCTCGAAATAATATATGCATTCAGATTTAACTATGTATAGTGGGCAGGAATGTAACGACAATTGTTGCTTGCATAGTAAATACTGGTCGTGCCAATGGCAAGAAATTCCCTGCGGAACTGAACAGCGCAGACCAAGGCATACATTACAGTCACTTTGAACATAGATGAGTAACAAAATTAAAAACCAGAGAGCTGTGGAGGCACTGACCTCAGTGCGGTGCTGCCCTTGTGCTCCTGGCTCCGGCACCTAACGACCACGGGTCTATCTTCCCTGCAATTACATTTGGATTGGGTAATTTAGAACAAGTGATTCAACTTCTATAATTTGACCCTGCTAACACATGATTTATTGAATAATTTGGACTGTTGTGTAAAATTTAAGAGCGGAACTAATTGTTCAATTTCTAATTTTTTACTTGGCATATCTTCTGAATAAGGTGAGCTCATTCTCTAAAGCAAATACAACAGTTTTCGGGAAAATGCTTAGAAACAGTAGCGGCAAGTTGAAGATCAAGTTGGACAGAGTAAGGTCTAAATGGCATCTCCCTTTTTCTAAAAGGCAAAAGATTGAGTAAAATCTGTCTTTTGGATAGAGCAAATATATAGCTTCAGAAATAAGAACAAAGCCATGAACAGAGCATCGAGGAATCAGTATAAGAACAAAGCAAATATTATACTGAAGGTTGAGTAAAATCTGTCTTTTGGATAAAATAAGAACAAAGCCATGAACAGAGCATCGAGGAATCAGTATAACAATTTTGAAATACAATAATTTCGAAATCTTGCAAAATCACAACAAAAAATTATGTAGTTATGAACAATTGGAAATACATTATACTAAAGGTTGATTAAAATCTGTCTATTGGATTGAGCAAATATGTAGCTACAGAAATTTTGCAAAATCAACACAAAACAAGAATCTCCTTTAAGGAAAAGAAATCTGTCATTACCTATGATCAGAATTAGGTATTGCGAAAATAAATCACTCTACTCGCTAGAGATCAGATAAGGAAAAGAAAACTAATGAGTGACAACTTCTAAGATATTGATCAGTTAAGGAAAAACTTGTTGATGACATTATTAACCTATCACTTTGTAGAAAAGCATGAGAAACTAACAGAAACTACCACATATACTTGCAAGTGCACCACTAAGAAAAGCAATCAGGCATGTTTTCTGGGACTCTATCCCTGCTATTTAAAAGAACTGCACTAACAGAACAAGGCTAAGGAGGAGCAAAATAAGGACAATAATGGAAGTCATGCGAGTGGGTAGACATATGTACTGCCATAACTTGAAAATCAAGAGCTTCAGCAAGAAACACATGCAAAGACGAAAAAGAGTTTCAACAAGAAACACATGTAAAGACAAAAAAGTTTTTTTCAGCTAGCAGAAGATTACCAGTTCATCTTACCCAGTCACACTGCCATAACTTGAATGTAGCTTGCATATATTATACGTATTCACTGTTTTATTGAGATAGTATATCAACACTATAATGCTGAAAATGCATGCAGATCAACAAAACTGCACTACAATCACCCATACACGCCACTAGATTTTATATGAGCACCTAGAACTATTTTATGGTGATAAAACAATGGAAGCACGTTGGCAATACAATTGTAAAATAAACTATATTCAAGGAAATCTGCCCTTGCCCTGTTTGATAGCAAAGCATTTTCTATGTGTTCTGAGAATACCACAGTTTTTTAGACTACCATGCTGAAAAACAGCCCACGTGCGTATTCATGTGCCTCTCGACACACATCTCCTGCCATGTATTGTGTGAACAAATAAATAATCTCTATACTGAAAAAATTAATATAATGAACTTAAAGACAACAACTATATCATTCTGACCAACTTTGTTCAAACACGACCAGACTCCAGACCACATTTTTTATGTCATTAGTTCTAAAAGGAGCGATAGAAGACTGCTGGAGGTACAAATAAGAATCATTTCATATTACAAATAGAAAATGTGAGAAGGACTGCTGGAGGTACAAATAAGAATCATTTCATATTACAAATAGAACATACCTTTGCATCAGTAGATGTCGATTAACAATACATTCAGACATCCAATAGATCCAAAGTGCACACATAATTACAGTATAATTGTAGACCACAGGGTATCCATTGCCAAGTTATTTATTGTTCCATGGCCTGTGAAAATGAAGAGTAGTCCTGCAACTAGGAGAAGAGAAACTGATTTTTTTTGTTTAAGCACAGTATAGTGCCTGGCCATCAATATTTTTGCAGTAAATGTCAGGAAGTTATTCTAATACTCTAGTAACATAATATAATAACTAATATATTAACAACACTATTGCTTGAAGGGTCCAATTAGAAGCTCCTACTTATTTTAGTCTGCCAAGCAATCTGTGTGTGCTGCAATCTTCAAGCAAGATGGTTGTGCAATTTTTTGTTCAGTCTTGGCCGATATATAAAGAAGGCGCACATCCTCAAATCCGGCGAATACCGAAAGATGGATAAACTCTCAGCCTTTCATGATGAGCATGATGAGCCAATCAAGAAGGCAAAAAGGAAATGAACAAAACAATTGCAACTAAAGAAATCAAGATGCTCCCTGCAAATAACATATCTCAAGAACCTAATAAAAATGAAACTGCGGTCCATAGGGCAGGTTGCGAAGTTTACTATGATACCAAAGACACCCTATTATTACCGAAGAAAATAAGCAAGAGTCTCCTAAAGATCATATATCTCATGAAACACAAAAGTATTATCTCGCAATACAAAGATCATCAACAGTCATCATGCATGGTGCTACTCTCTGAACCTGCATGTGAACCAACATCAAATTGGTAAGACATATATTTCAGATAGGAGGGTGTCCAAGGGGGGAAATTATGAAACATGGGAGTGCAGAGAACACCACTACCCACATCTCCAGAGAAAATCCCTATTTCCATACAACCAATCATAATACTTAGATCAATCATCACATACGGGTCTCCTTCCCTGCAAGTACAGGTAAAGGCGAACCCAAGTCAAGGCAAGAACATGCGTGCTGGTGGTGATAAGATAAATGTTCTTCTCCGGATTCAACGGAAGGCATGCAGTGGAATACTCACCGAGGAAATCGCTGGTTGGTATGGACCAGATGCACCTCCAGAAGACTGCTCCCCATTGCATTCTTCTCTCGGCGCTGCACCTCCCTCTCCACTGTCCTCTATTTGTCCCTCCTCTCCTACCTTCTCTCTCTCCCTCATCTTCTCTCTCTCCTGCAAGGACGCCGCCGGTCATCGCCATGGTGACCCTCTCCCATCCGCCGTTGCTCGATGTGTGCGCAGCGCCCCAAAGCCGTGGACGTGGTCCCCGGAAGCCGTGACCGCGGTCTTGACCGCCACTCTCACCGCGGCTTCAGCTAGCTGCAAGCACTGAGAGCATAATTGTTCTTTCCAAGTGAAGCTTTCCAAAACTCTCAGATAATTCATCAAGCCAGGACACTATTTTTACAAATTAGATAAGCATCTATTAAAACAAAACGAAGCAGTCCAAAGCAAAACATTAATACGAAAATCTCAAACGACCATATCCATCACTTTGCCCAGAGAAATAATGGGAAGATGGATGATTGGAGTTGGTGAAGCTCACCTTGGTGTGGATAAACGTGATAGGAACCTATGTGTTCACGGAGAGCTGACCAATAGGGTTAGGTTGTGTCATTAGCCATGCTTGTCGCTGTTCAACGTGCGCTGCTTGTCAAGCCGATGCCATGGTGCAACGGAGGAGCCACAAGATCCAGCCGTATGTACTTGGCAAGAACGCTAAAAAGATAAAAAGACAAGACATTCAGCCATGGAGAAAGTGGCAGCAACAAGGACGCGCACACAAGGATACTGCAGATTCCTCTTACCTTCCCATGGCTGAATCCTTTGGCTGTGTTTGTTTGGTCTTCAGCTTCGACAGATTCAGCTGTGGATGTTGCTGTGCTGGCAAAGCTGCTGTGATGAGGAAGCTGCTGCAGTGATGGTTAGCTGTTTGGCAACGCAGCTGTGGAAACGGCTGTGAGCTGGTGAAATGGCTGAAATGCCCCTACAGTGCTAATGTCGGTTCATGGCGACGGCGAGGGAGCTTTGGAGATCGGATTGACTTGATGCTTGTTGATCTGAACTTTTAAGGATGAGGCTAACAATGTGACATGAAAAGTACACCAAGGAACGACATTCAGACGACCGCGGCGAGGTGACGCTGGAGTTGGCAATATCCGCTTCTCGGCCGCCGATGGCACGGTTCAATCTCTCGTACGTAACTCACACAGCACACAACACGCACTTAGACGAGCTCAACACACACAAGCATGTCACGCCTGAAAAATAAAAACACATCACGTACGTACCTGCGCGGGTATTCGGGTATGTATACGTACGTGCTGGCCGGCACGCGAGTACCCGAATATGTATGTGTACGTAGGTTCGGGTATTCGTCCGTGTACACATACGTGCTGGCCCGAGGCGTGCGGGTATTACACGAATCCGTCGGCCACGCAAGTGCTTATGCATGCATGCACTAGCACGCAACGAGAGAAGGGGTCGATCGACTTGGAACGGCAGTTTCGGTGTAATTGCCTTGTTTCCCCAGGGTTACTTCGGGCATGTGGCGTCGAAGCCATCAGCTTTGCGAGCGAAGCACGCCCGTGCGTGCTTTGGCCAGTAACACGTGAAAAGGCTCGAAACCGTTTTGGGCTGTGGACCGGCAGCGGTTCGATTTTACCTGTTTGTTTCAGCTTCGGTTTTGTCCTATCAGAAACCGGTCTCTAAAGCAGTAACAAACACAGCCTTTGTCTCGCCACTGAGGGCTGCAGGTGCGAGCATGCTTGAGTGATCAGTGTAGTAACCAGGATACATCTTCCCCCAAATCACCCATGGGATGCTACATGATAATGGAGTTCGGAATATAACTCACATTCATTTGAAATGCAGGTCCTATTAAAAATCAATAAAAATTGTCATGGAACACAATGAATATCATGTAGAAAGAGACACCACAACAATGAATTTTAGTACCTATATGAATAATATATTTTTTTGCTTTGTTGCACTTTGTCGATGAGGTAAAATCTGTAACAGAAGAAATATACACATAAATGATAGGGTAAATTTAATTTTTGCATAGATCACAATAATAAAGGCAACAAGCGGTAGATTCATGAATTTGTTGCTGCTACCCATATAGAAAATTGAAGGCACCCTACCTCATCTTCCCAAGTTGATTGTGAGACTTACTTTATTCCAGAACGTGATGTCCATGTGCCACCAAAATGGCTCCCACGGATGCCATTGACACCACTACTTGCTAGTTATTCCAAAGTTGATAGTGAGAACATTCCACATCTGCAGACATAAAAAATAATCAACTGAATGGAGTCCTTGTAACGGGGAAACATAACTTGAAGGCAGCAATCCTTGATATCCATCAGTTCTGACACAACAATAGCAAATAGGAGAAGTTAAGAAAGATCTAAAACCAGGTGTGCTGCTCCAATGAATCTGTGTGTAACAAGAAAGAGAGGTCGGGGAAGAGAGAGAGGGCACAAAGGGGAGAGGGGGAGTACCTGCGTGTCAAGGGTAGGCTGGCCTCGCCGGCGTGCGTCCCTCCCGCTCCAGATCGGGAACCTGGGAGAAGGTGAGGAGAGGTGGCGACGAGGTGCGCGCCAGCTAGCGCGGCCTCCTGCCGACGACGGCGCCGTGGACCACCGCTGCGGCTCGAGCTCCTCCCTGGGTCGCCGCTGCACGCGTGGAGATGGAGGCGGGGTGCATCCCGTGCATCGCGCCCGAGCCCCAGCCTCCTCGCAGCACCCGATCCAGGAACGGATCGAGCTGCCGCCAACCGCCAGCTCGCGCCCGACCTCGCTGGCGCAGGCCGACGCCGGCCGGTGACCCTCTCCCGTCAGCCGCCACACCTCCCTCTCCTCTTTCCTATCTCTTTCTCCCTCCTCTCCTCTCCTCTCCTCTCCTTCTTGTCTCTCTCCCTCTCATCTTCTCTCTTCCGCAGATCAAATCGAGCACCGCCGTCGTCTCCCTTTGCCTGCCACTGGAGAGAACAGTGAATGGGAGGAGGAGATGGCGCGGTGGAGAGCAGGGCAGAAGGGGAGGAGCCGGCGGCGCAGTGGGGAGGGAGGGGAGCGGGGCTGGATTGGCTGCTCGAAGACGCACAGGATTGGTGGCGCTAGGTTTTCCCCTCCCATCACAATTCGCCCCCACGTCTCTCCCTTCTCTCACCTAGGACACACACGGGACACACCAGAACGATGGGCCCGACGACATTTGAGGCCCACCTGTCATGCGCAAAAGGAAAATAAAAGAGTTAAGAAGAACCAACGGCCAGGACTTTGACAGCACGGTAAAAATCCATGTCGCTGTGAAATCGCTCGAACGAAAACGCCTCGCGAGCGCAATGCCTCTGGAATCGCGGGTACTCTAGCAGGCTTTATATGTTCGATTCCCGCAACGCGGCACCGACCTGTCGGTCGCGTAAAACTCATCAAAACCCGGGGAAGCCGCGCGCGACACGAACCTCGGCCGGTCCGCGCCCACCCATGGCCCACGGGCCAGCCACAGCAGCCGCTTTCCGAGACGCTTCCTCGCCCACCTTCCCCCTCCTTTCCCATGGGTCGGGACCCGGGTCCATGGCGGTTGCGCACGCACCAGCGCCTCGGGAGAAAATACGCTACTACAGACCAGTAGCGAGAAGAAAGAGAATAGAGTCGGACCGAACGCCTCAGATCTGAGGCGCACCACACCGCCACCGGCCTCCTCCCCCCCTCCCTCGTCCCCGCCCGCGCCCCGCCCCGCCCCGCCCCGCCCTCGCGCTGGCGAACCTCCTCCTGGAAGCTCCGGGAGGGGGCCGCTCCGGGGCGATGGGGCTCTTCGACCGCCTGCCCCCCATGGACCACCTCCGCTCCGAGAAGATGTGCCTCGTGCAGCTCATTTTCCCCGCCGAGAGCGCGCGCCTCGCCGTCACCTACCTCGGCGAGCTCGGCCTCCTCCAGTTCAAGGACGTGAGTGCCCCTGCCTCTACCTCTCCTCCCCCCTCTGGCCTCCCCCCTCGCGGATCTGCCTGATCCAGCCTTGTGCGTCGTGATCTCCGACCCGCTCGCCCGCGTGCGTGGCACTCTCCGCACCCTCGGATCTAGCTTCCGCCCGTGCTCGGGGCGGAGAGCTAGTGTTTTGATCCGGGTGTCAACGTGTCATTGGACCCCGAGGCTTAGCGCGCGTCTCGTCTGAGCTGCTCTGGACGACTCCCTTCATCATTGGTTAGTGGGCGTAAGGCGTTGTTGTCGACCAGGGGGCACAGGCAGGGCTGTATCCCTGTGGCTCCGGCTTCACAGGGCTTAGACTTCGATGATAAGCATGGGTGGCTATGATACGAATGTCTTTCTGATGTGCTTTTAGCCTGTTTTGATCCCACTTGGCATATATGCTATCGTGGAGTCTTAAATTACCTAAATCAATTGCCACTCTCCATCATGAGCCAGTTTATACAAATAATTGTTTATGGTGCTTTACCGTTTGTTTGTTGTACCATGCATGATATATGCGTTGTAGTTTATCAAGTTTTTATTAATGAGCTGGCATACTGGAGCACTTTTGTAATGCTTAGTTTAGCTGCACAATGCACCCTTTCTAAGGACATGAGAATGAGTTGAAGTTTGGGCTTCACTAATAACTAATCATATAGTAGATGCTCCTAGGAATGTTTGGCAAACTGATTGCTGCTTGTTATTCAAATTCCCGATTAAGATAGCTGCTAATGTGATCATGCAGTCTGATAGGTTCAAGTTTTCACCCATGAATCGCCATGCCACCATATGTATGTGAACATGCCTTAGTCCTTCTTGATGATACATATCAGCTGTTTAGGCCCTACCGGGTGCTGCATTCCATAACTGTCTGTGCCTCAGCACCTCAGTTTTGTTGTTTCTTATCATGCACAGGGTGGAAAAGACCAACTAGGCTGATTAATATCACATCATAATATCCGTGGAATTGTGACTTTACGATTGGATGTGATTTTCATATGACCAATCATCACTGTATGTTAAAACGACATTTGTGGAAAAGAAATGAGAAGAAAAATAGTCTTCAGAAATAATAAAAACGGCATAAGAGTATATTCGACTACATATGACGAATGTGAGGCTATATTTTGGACTTCATAGAATACTTTGTTAACATGATTCTACTGTAGAAAATATTATTCAGTTTTTACTTTCAGACATTAGTTTTTGTTTGTTCTATCTGCCAGAATCTACAATTGTTCAACTGCTGACCTTTTTATTATCCCACCCCTTCTTTTGCAGTTGAATGAGGATAAGAGTCCTTTTCAGCGTATATTCGTCAACCAGGTGATCTAAATTATGTCACTCTCCATCTGATATTTATGTTGATCACACCATATTGCACACATCCGTTCTATTTTACTATGCAAATGCCAATGCCAGTGTAAAATATGGATTATTTCACTCATTATATTGTCTACTTATTCCTGTTTTATGTGAAAAACGAGGCTATGGAAGCATAGCCAAGCTGAATTTAATCTGATATGTTAAATTCATAAACTATTTGTTTCTGTTTGCCTTGGTTTTTCGAAAAAATATTGGAAAAGAAAGAAATACCTGAACAACAAAAATGCGATAAAATGGATACATTGGGACTCTTGTAGATGGATTGAATATATTTGTTGCATTTGGTATTTGATACCATAAGTATGTGATTTCCAACCAAGTTACTTAGTGAAATATGTTAGTGGAACTATATATCATTTCAATAAATGGTAAAAAACGGCAGGGAACCTCCCAAATACTTGCTTTTATATGCTTGCAATGTATGATGCGGTGATCATTGTATGGAACTTCATCGGACTGTTGCTTCCCTTACTGTGTGGCAGTGGATGCACACCAACCCACCCCACCCCATCTGAAGCACAAAACTTCTGTTAAACAACTTCTTTATGTAGATTCATTATGATAAGCCTGTCGCAACTCCTCTGCAGGTAAAGCGGTGTGCAGAGATGTCACGTAAGCTGAAGTTTTTCAGTGATCAGATCAACAAGGCAGGTGTTAAATCTTCTGTCCGGCCTGCACTACAACCAGAAATTGATTTGGAGGAGCTAGAGGTACTTTTTTTTAGTTGGAGCTAGAGCTGCATTGGCACTGTCATTTTATCATAGCTATATAAGTATTCCTCTTGGATTTCTATTATTCCATAATTATGCAACAAGAAGTCATTTTGAGAGGAAATGCTTAGTTTACTCTTTTAGGGAGTATCAATAATTTCTCTTACTGTTTCTGCAGGCAAAATTGGGTGAGCATGAGCATGAGCTGCTTGAGATGAATACTAATAGTGGGACACTACGGCAGACATACAATGAACTTCTTGAATTCAAACTGGTCTTGTCAAAGGTTGTATCTCAATTCTTGTGAAACATTGAATTCACGGTTCCATGTGTTTACTTGTGACTATTAAGGTGTGAGATAAAAGATTTACATTAGTCGTTAGTGTACTTGCAACACCTTCTATTGATATGCTACTTTCTTCTTGAAAATATGGAAATTCGTGAAGAAATATGTTCTCTGTAGCTGATCACTGGACACTTGATCCAGTTTGTTAAACTATGAAGTGCAACACTAGTTGTTAATCATAAATCCCTACTGTAATTATTATACATCTCGGTCAAATATCGACCATGCTTTAAGTAACATATCTATTCCTTTTTCTGTTGTTTTCCATGCTTTCTCAAATAACTTCTTGCAGGCAGGTAGCATCCTTGCTGCTTCTCAAAATCATGCAACTCCAGCTGACCATGAGCTAGATGAACATATATATGACAAGGAAGTGGATGACGGAAATGGCTATTTGCTTGAACAGGTGTTGTCTTGGTGCTTATTCTTGAAGTTAATGCTGCTCTGTTCTTCTATTAAATTGTAACACAAAATGTTCTCAGGGAATACATCAAGGGGCCTTGGAATCTGGTGTTAGGTTTGTTAGTGGGATAATATTGAAGTCCAAGGCATTGGCTTTTGAGAGGATGCTTTTCCGAACTACAAGGGGAAATATGTTTTTCAATCAGGCATCTGCAGGGGAACCTGTTATGGATCCCAGTTCTGGTGAAGAGGTATGTCATTGTGATTTGCTGTTCCTAATCTTGTGTATATCGAGTAGCTGCCAAAAATTATTTACTAGTTGTGATAGCTTCTCTTTGTTTTCTCTCTCCAACCTGGTTTACAGCCCTAATTTATGCGGTGTAATACCGAAATAAACCCTGAAACCTTGAAAGTTTTTCAACACTATTTTAACACTTGAGTTGCACTCCAACAGGTAGAGAAGACTGTTTTTGTAGTTTTCTTTTCGGGGGAGCAGGCTAAAGCAAAAATATTGAGGATTTGTGCTTCATTTGGAGCAAATTGCTACCCTGTTCCTGAGGAGATTGTCAAGCAGAGGCAAATTTTTCGTGAGGTAATTTTATTTCATCTATTGGAGATGCTACCTTTTCTAGCAGCAACAAGTACTCCCTCCATTCTTCTGTACATGTAGTTTTCTGTGAGTATAAGTTGTTCAGTTTTTAGCAGCCTACCTGTCATTTTGTTTTCTGTTGAAGTACACGAGTGCCATCCTGATGTAACGCCATATACTCTGCACCGAAGTATTTGAAGTACTGACTTCTATAATATTTGTGGCAGGTATCATCACGCCTTTCTGATCTAGAAGTCACTTTGGATGCTGGAATCCAGCACAGAAACAAAGCACTTGAGTCAGTAGGGTCCCAATTATGGAGGTGGATACTCATGGTAATCAAGTAATAGCAATTCTCATTTTGTCTTCAAATTGCTACCTTAAAAAAATTGTGTTCCGCATTTGTGATAATACCTGTGTTTTTTATTTCTCACCTGTGTCTTCTTTTTAGGTAAAAAAAGAGAAAGCTGTTTATGATACACTGAATATGCTGAACTTTGATGTGACAAAGAAATGCCTTGTTGGAGAAGGATGGTGTCCAATATTTGCGAAATCTCAGGTCAGAAATGAAAAGCTTATTGTTCTCATTTTTCAAATTTAGGACAGACGTCTTACTTCTAAGTTGTGCTTCAGATCGAGGATGTTTTGCAGCGTGCAACTCTTCACAGCAACTCACAAGTTGGAATAATATTTCATGAGATGGACACTATTGACTCTCCACCTACATACTTCCGAACCGATAAATTTACGAATGCTTTCCAGGAGATCGTTGATGCATATGGGTATGTATCTTGGTGCAAACATTAACCTGAATAAATGGTTTTAATTGTTACAGAAAAACCAAGTAAATATGGAATACTATGTTTTAAATGAAAATTTTATCCTCTGTGTAGGGGTAAAATAGTTGGAGATATCATGTTGTACTTAGCTACTCGATCCAGCACAATTATTCTGATATAATTTTTCAAGGGTTTGTGATTTGAGATCAAGGGGTGGTGAACAAGAGCATGTTACATTGTTAGGTGACAGTTGATTTAATTCCAAGACCTAAGAGGAGTTTGTCCTGATAATCTTCATGCACTAGCCAACGCAACCAAAAGTCCGAACTAGTCCGAACTGATGGAAAGGGCTAGTGTAATCCACATATACTGTAACACCCCCTCTTACGTGTGACGGGGAAGACAAGTCAACACGTGCAACCGGAAGAGAGTGACGGCGCGTGAAACTCACGTATGACTCAAGAGGCCTCTATGTGGACACAAAGGGGGCTACCAGCATTTTTTTAAATAAATTGCGAAAGCCAGGACTTGACTCAAGACCTTAGCTCCGATACCATGATAATCTTCATGCACTAGCCAACGCAACCAAAAGTCCGAACTAGTCCGAACTGATAGAAAGGGCTAGTGCAATCCACATATACTGTAACATGTCCAAGAGTTGGATTAGGTTTGCTTGTTTAACGTTTGCCGCAGCTGTTTTTGTGGTGTTGTTAATTGCGCCCATGCAAGATTGATTGCTTCATAAGACGTTAGAGGTTATTGGAATCTAAACTTAATGTGATTGCTTTATTTTGGAATGTTTTGTTTTACCACATTATTGTTTTGATCAAAGAGAAGCCCATATTGTAATATTTTCGCCATGAATTAATCAAAAATCTGTATTGTTGCAGTGTTGGTCGATATGAAGAAATTAATCCAGCTGTATATTCTGTTATCACGTTCCCATTTCTTTTTGCTGTTATGTTTGGAGATTGGGGCCATGGAATATGTCTGTTAATTGGAGCTTTGATTCTTATACTTCGTGAGAAGAAACTTTCCTCTCAGGTATTCTGAGCTCAACTTGGACCTCTTATTTCCTTCCTTTTTTTGATAATAGCCATTGCATGCAATCTTTAAAGTGTGATTTTACTGGAGTGTTCGTAGATTGCACATATGTTGCTTTCTATACTGCTTTAGATAGTGCAGTTATAACTCGGCCGTTGATATGTGCACCTAGTTCCACTCTTCAAGCATATTGTCGTACCTTTTTTTAATTATTTTTTCTTTCTATTTTTGCTCCCTACCGTCAGGTTTTGGTTCGCTATTCTCTATGGCAATATTTGAATGCACATGCTAAGAACAACATGTATAGTTATTTCATGACTTAGCTGGGTATGAGCGAATTGTACCAAAAAAATATAGTATCTTGTGTATGTATAATGCTTAACTTCTATTAGTTAAAATCCAAATAGGTTGTACCCCAACATCTCTAGGACAAGGTTTGATCACCTCAAAGAACATTTTAGCATCGATATCAACCCGGATGGAGGTAGAGGAGCGTGGAACCTATGGTGTCTGTAGGAGTGCATTTGCAAAAAATTGTGGAGAACCCATTTTGTTATGGCATATTTGCATAGGTATCCACAAAACCCCTCAATCTAGATGGAATCCAATATCTCTGTATGCTAGGACCACATTGAAAACTGTTTCTGTCCCCACTCGTGCCTACCGTCTTAAACCATTATCAAATGATGTGCTTGTGAGTATCTTCCTACAAATATGTTGCTGGGAATGTATTAGTTCCTTATAACTTTGCGGTTTATCAGTTTGTTCTTTTGCAAATTGCCTGTACTGAAATCAAGCTGTTCTCCTAAGCTGTGGTCCATTGATTATCGCAGAAACTTGATAGCTTTACGGAGATGGCATTTGGTGGGCGTTATGTGATTCTTCTGATGGCGTTGTTCTCAATATACTGTGGGCTCATATACAACGAATTCTTTTCTGTTCCATTCCATATATTTGGCAAATCAGCATATGCGTGTCGGGAAAATTCCTGCAGGTATTGACTTTACCATTTTGATAGTTATCTGAATGTGCTGTTACGCTGGGAATTTGAAATTGTAACTCCAGTTAAATATCTGAATCGAGCTCAAGTTCTTTTCGGTAGTTCATTCTGCTTTGATCATGCTGCAACTTTTATTTAATTTGCTAGTTCCCAAATTCCTTGAGTAGATTCCATGTGTCTAGGCATTTTGGGCAATTAGTGGCTCTATCTCCCCTTACCACTTGCAATGTACATAAAATAAGGAATACATAAGCCTTGAGAGTATATACAGAGATTTATCTTTAAGACAACCGGGCTATGTGCAACTATAAATACACGCAGCTGTTCCCTCTTGATACAATGGTCTCTATTTCTTAAGGTAATATGCATCCATGACAAATGATTTAGCTTCATAAATTATCTAGACTGGTTAAAACATCTTGTGGTTCTCGGCATGCAAGGTACTACGTAATAGCTATTTTGTTAAGGGTGCATATGAGATATGACTATCAATTTGGTTGTTTCTGTTTCTTATTGGTTGTTACTTCATGAAACACTGGACCCTCTTTACTTCTAGCCTGTAACCAGATAGCAAGTTTATCTCTGAAGATTTAACACCCAACCTGTGTGTTTCAGTGATGCATATACTGCTGGTCTCGTAAAAGTTCGTGATCCCTACCCTTTTGGAGTGGACCCAAGTTGGCGTGGAAGTCGATCTGAGTTACCCTTTCTAAATTCTTTGAAGATGAAAATGTCCATACTGATGGGTGTCTCACAGATGAACTTGGGAATTTTATTGAGTTATTTTGATGCAAAGTTTCATAAAAATGCCCTTGACATAAGGTATTTTATATTTTTCTCACGTCTTTACTTCTTTGGATGCAAGCACTCAGAGGATGAGAAGGGCAATATGTTTAACAATGTGGGTTCCTTAGGTACCAATTCATACCACAGCTGATTTTTCTGAATAGCCTCTTTGGTTATTTATCACTCCTGATTCTCATTAAGTGGTGCACGGGGTCGAAAGCCGATCTGTATCACGTGATGATATATATGTTCCTTGACCCTGCTGGAGATCTTGGAGAGAATCAACTGTTTTGGGGACAGAAGGAACTCCAGGTTCTATAACCTTCTAATAAAACAATTAAAGCTTCATTGTATGTTCTTTTTCATGCCTATTTACCAGTTCCCCCCTTCCAGATATTCTTGTTGCTTCTAGCCCTAGTAGCTGTTCCATGGATGCTCTTCCCAAAGCCTTTCATTCTAAAGAAACTTCATAAGGAGGTATGTTTTGAATAAACTTGACTCATTAAGAAAAACAATTGCTCTCCTATTTGAGATAGATATTTGGTGCTGTGTTGGTGTGTCCTAATGCTTAAATTAATAACCACAAGCTTAGTCAATAGTCTCTGCAGCCTTATGTTCTATATTGACATAGTTGTGCTTGTATAGTTAAATCCAGTAGTGCAAGAGTTAAGAATACCATTGATAAATTTCAGAGAATGAAACCCAGAAGAGGTGCCTTTAAGCTATAACTTGGTTCTTGTTATCACTAGTTTTATGCTGCATCCTGGAGATATTTCTTTGTTTTCTATATGCCATCAGTGTTGTTAGGTTAATTAGTTTAGGTTATGGGTGGGTAAGCAAAAATCCTAGATTATGTTTGCTATATCTAGTGGATTGCTAAATCTTCGTACCTGGATCTAGAGATTTCAAGGTCACAGCTATCGCTTCCTTGGGACATCTGAAATGGATCCAGATTCTGAACCGGACTCTGCCCGTTCACGTCATGACGATTTCAATTTTGGTGAAGTTTTTGTGCATCAAATGATACACTCCATCGAGTTTGTTCTTGGGGCTGTCTCAAATACTGCATCATACCTTCGACTTTGGGCCTTGAGGTTTGCCTCGTGATTTTTTGTTGCAAAATTTTCATCTTGTTGGTTCTTTCCATGGCTTGATGTACTGTTATTTTACTTCAGCTTGGCACATTCTGAGCTATCAACAGTCTTCTACGAGAAGTTGCTGCTATTTGCATGGGGGTAAGCCTCGATCCTTTTCTCCTTCTCTTTGGGCTGTTTGTCGCCTCATTTGACTGCCATGAAATGCATGGTCTCCGATATCATCTATTACAGTTTCTTACTTGGACTATTTACTGTATCATTGACAGGTATGACAGCCTTATCTTCAAGTTAGTGGGGCTTATAGTTTTTGCTTTTGCTACTGCCTTCATATTGCTCGGGATGGAATCACTGAGTGCCTTTCTTCATGCCTTGCGTCTACACTGGGTCGAGTTCATGAACAAGTTCTATCACGGGGATGGCTACAAATTCAAACCATTCTCATTTGCTCTGCTAGCAGAGGACGAAGAATGATGCATACAAAATCGGGCACGTTGAAGAGATTAAACTTGTCTCTTGAAATTTTTGGAGCACAGGTGTGGAATTTCATGAGACAGATGGGTTTTTCCCCAATACACATCATTTTGTCAGGCCGCGGGACTTCTTCCTAACGGCGTGCAAGGGGAGGAGATTTTGTAATTTTACGGCAATATTGTAGAGGGCGGGCTTGTCGTACAGTGCCTCCTGCGGAGAGGCAGATTATAGTAGCTAACAAAGAAGATAGAAAATGTAGATTTGATCTGTCTACCTTTAGCTGTCACATTTTGTCACTTGCTAGAAATGAGAAAAACCCCACCTTATCATTACTGTGCCCAGACTGTAAGGCATGAAATTTATTAACTATAATATCTGTTCATTTAAATAATTATATGAGCATTCTTCTTGTGCCGATCGCCGGCTATCTACTTCTACTATCATGATCGACTTGTCATGAATGTGTTCTTTTGATGGCTTGAACTCATGTCTTGCATGTGCGCTTCATTATGCAATTCATATGCTGTAGGAAAAAAAACATGCATGCATTTTTTGTATTTCAGCAACGGTCGTGTTTTTGTATCATTACTTTGGCACTTGCACAGGTTAGAACATGTATGATTTTCTCGTATATATATTTTAAAATGGTTTCCAGAATGGGGTGCATATACGTGATCTCTATGTACATGTAATGTAAGTATGTTTCCCATCTTTGTGCTGGCCTTACATAACACCAACTCGTCCGGTATTTCTGTGTCACAAGCTGGCAATTCATTCTGCGCTTACAATCTCCTACTCATTTTTGTTTTCATTTTCGGGAATCACCTTAGATTTATTTATATTTTTTTGAGTGGATGGGATCTTTTTATTTTTGTGTTAGGGAACTACCGTAGATAGTTTTTCGGGCCCATCACTCTTATCTCCTATGCGCTGTTCGAGCGCTTTGGCTGTGTATGGCTCAACTGATGAACTAAGCACTTAGGCTGCCTGATGCTAGAAATTGTTCACCTGCAGTTTTAACCACTCCTTGTCGCATAAGATTTTGCACAAAGGTAAAAAACTATCCATATCAGCCAAGGAACAAGCAGCGACAGCAATCAGCTGAACAAAGTTGATTTGAGGGGGACGCGATCAGCTCCCCTTCCACACACGGCGAAGGCAGGTTTACAACTCAGTTGGCTTGCATGTTGCATTACAAGTCTTTGAGCACAGGTCGATGTCTGTGGCGAGCCTTACACCCCGGAGCGGTGTGCAGGAACACCGCACAACTATAAGTTAATACCCAGTTGCAATATATTTATGGTTCCTAATACAAATATCTGAAAACAAAAGATAGCCAAACTACCAACGGCTGAATTATTCTGAATGTACAGATAAAAAACAAGCACTAAACCATAATAGGTGAATCTATTCTCTCGGAAGCAATTTACATCTTGGAGGCAGCCATCACAACCAACTGTTAAGCACCCTTCCAGGTGCTTTAGTTTCCAGCCAATGATCATCATGAACCTAATGTTGGGGCGGCTTCCTTAACAGATAGATAACCACTGGAGCAAAACAAGCGTTGTGTCAAAAAAAAAAAAAAAGTAGATAAGTTTTTCTGCACAACTACATGAATTTTGTGCAAACTGCTATTACACAGAGTATTTCAGAGTTGCAGGTTTAAGAAGCCCCTTGTTATAGAACTCCGAATGTAAGGTTGAACAATTACGCGTAACTATACTGACAAACCCAGCCCACATGTCAGCCTCTTAACCCCGCTGCAACCCTTTACAGCCTTGGTGAAATCTCAAATAGGTAGGTGGGATCATGTTTCTTAGTAGCATGTAACATTCAACCCTTAAATCTACAAATTCGAGATCCAATAGCTTCTTCAACTGTACTTATGTGATTATGTCAAAAAATGCCTAAATCTGAAGATGTGTGATGGATTTGTTCAAAATACTGACAGTTTGGTGAAATTTACTAAAGAAACAGAAAGCATGAAACATGTATGGAGCATCAAGAGAAACTACTATCACTGAGCTAACAGACACATATTGTCAATTCACTTGTTAAAAGGGCAGAAGGTTCATGAAAAAAGACGATAGAAACCACTGAAAAGAAGAGAAGGTGTAGTAAGGTAGGGCTGTCTAAGACTGTCCGAATTTGCCTCGCATATAATTGTCGGTACAAAAATATTACCTCATGGAGCAATACCCATTGCCGAAAATTGCCGGAGTCTTCAGTTTCAGGTATCCCCATTATGGTACTGGTAATGTAAGGGGGAGAAGTGTCAGCTAGAGAATATGATAATGAAGATTGCACTACAGAACTGTATCATGTTTAGCTTCAAAATCTACTATAGAGCTGTAATGGTGAAGTGATAGTATGATAGGCTACCTGGGGTTGCATATAACCCATCCCTTGGGCGTAAGCACCATGCTGAACCATCTAAAGGAATATGAGCAATTCAGTTTCAAGCAACATTAGGAGCAAAACAACCCAAGTTACAAATACTAACCACTTGGGAGTTTGAGCTAGTAGCACCACCATGAGCACCAATTATATCTTTCTTCACGGATCCATCACCAGATTTTGAGGTCAATTTACTATCACCCTATAGGAAAGTAATAGATAAAGGAAGCTGGTCAATATTCGGTACATACTGTTCACATAAAGCACACAAGATAGCTTGCAAGGCCATAATGCAGTCCAACAAAATGATTGGGAAGTATGTAACAACTTAAGTATTAGAAAGCATTCATGCAGCCTTTCTTAGAAGTTAGAACTAGAAGCTGGAATGGCCTTCATGAATGCGACTATGTTTCTTTCACGGTATCCAAAACTGAAAAGAATGCAGGTTTGATTCGGGCCTTCACGCAAGGAACTTGTATGCTTCAAAGTACATAGCTTGAGTGTATTTCATATCATATCAAGTGGCAACTATAACTGATTAAAGGGCCATAGCTCAAATGATCTAACACAGGTTATGCGGCTAAGCAGGCAGGAGGACTTTTTGCGGCTATGTTTAAACTAGGACTAAGACAAAACTACATTTTGTTTTGCATTGATGTGAATTCAGTGAGTCAATAGCATGTCGATGGTACCACAAAAGAATTGATTAGAAGATCACATACCTCCATCTGCAGTCACCGCGCCCGTCCAGAAAATTGCAAGGAAGACAGAGAAGAAGCGATGTGAGATGGATATACGAAACAAGAGAATTATTTGTCATTACTACTAACAGCAGCGAGCAAGAGCCATGATTACATCTCTGTACTTTTGCAGGTAGATCTTGAGGGGGTCTACGTACTCCTCGAATCCGAGCGTGGCCATGGCCCAGAGCAGATCGTCCCCGTTGATGGTCTTGCGCTTCTCCTTCTGGCACTTGTCGCTGGCCCTGCCAAACCAAACCAAACCACAGCGAAAATCACAATTCCAAAGTCAAAACACAAACCAGTCCGGCCGAGCTCAGAGCCTTCGAGGCAGGGACAAAGCCAAGTAGCACGACGACGGTGGCAGCGGGCGGGCAACTCACTCGCTGGTGACGAAGGAGATGAACTCGGAGACGCACTCCTGGAGGGTCTCCTTGGCGTCCTTGGCGATCTTGCCGTTGGCCGGCACGGCCTTCTTCATGATGCGGCTGATGTTGGCGATGGGGAGGAAGCGGTCCTGCTCCCGGACCCCGCCGCCGCCGCGGGGGCTCCCGCTGTCGTCGTCGGCCATCCGGCGCCCCGAAACCCTAGATCCATCGCGAGCAAATCAGGTCAGGCCACGGATTCGCCAGGGCGCGCGATCGGGAGGGGAGGGATCGAAATCGAACGCACCTTATAAAAACGCGCGCGCGCGGGGAGGAGCGGAGGGGAGAGAGAGGGAGGGGGGAGGAGGAGACGGTGGTTGGTGCTGCGAGGAGGGGTGGAGAATGGAGATCGGACGCTGGAGAAGGGGAGGCGGCCCGGGCCGGTGCGATGGGGAAGACGACGGATCCGGGCCGTTCGTCGGTCGGGAAGAGAGAGAAGAGAGGACGCTGCGGGTGGGGCCGCAGCAACGCCGGTGGACCCCGGGGGGTTAAAGTGCCGTGGCGGGCTTCTTCTAACGCTATGGATGGGCTTCTTTCGTTGAATGGACCAAACATTCGGAGGGCTTTTGGGCCCAGTTCTCGAAACGAAAGAAATGCTGCTTGGGCTTCACCATAAATTTCCGTCTAATCTAAAAAAATACCCCTACAAAAATCTAATTTAGAAAAATGCCTACACCTAAAAGAAAACCTACCCCTCAGAAAATCTAAAAAAATACCCCTAAACAAGTATAATGTACAAAAAATACCCCTACAAATATCTAATTTTAGAAAAATCTGAAAACCCGTTTTCTAAAAATAAATTGCAGGATCTATCTTCGTTTTTAACACAATTTTCTATGCGGCCTGCTACGCGTCGGCCGGCGGATCTTTTAAAAAGATCCACCGGCTACAGAGCCATCAGATCTGACACGATCTTGTGGCCGAGCATCACTCGCATTTTCGCAACAAGAGCCTTGTTGCAAGAACCATTTTGCAACATAGGTCATGTTGCAGAAATATTTGCAACAAAGGCTGTGTTGCCGAATTTTTTCTGTAACAGAGGACTTGTTGCAGAATTTTTTAAGACTTATTTTGCAACATAGGTCTTGTTACTGATTATTTTTGCAACAGATGTATTGTTGTAGATTTATTTTTGTAACATTGGTCTTGTTGCATAAACGTCCCAGATGGGATCACGTGGCTGGTCTCAGTTAGTAAATACGGATGTGAGCTGTGCGGTTGGATCTGATGGAATCCAACGGCTGCGGCTGCGGCGGAACGCTGCGCGTGATCGGTCGGTTGAACAGGATGATTTCCCATTTTCTATTGCACACTTTGTCAATCATCAAATGATGCATACATCATCCACGAGTGTATTTTTTTATGAATAATAGAGCAGTGTTTCACCAATCCAATTACAAGGGGATTTTACAATCATAGCAAAACCAATTATTTCATTCACTGCTTTGGCAATGCTTGAACTGGATGTTCCGAATCACCGTCATAAATCCAGAGAGTCTGCCTAAATTGCCGCTCACAATCGCCATCACCAAATCCATACATAAATTGCTACGGCCTCATTCCACTAAGTTTTACATGCAAGCATGCATGAGTAACTTCAAACAATCGGATTCAGCATGCAGCTGCGCTATGGGCTAGCTTCGTTAGGCACCTTTCAGTCTTTTTGTTTTTGGAGAAACTGACTCCAGAAGCAACGAGCAAAATATAAATTCTCATCGTGGACACAGCCACCGACATGAGAACACAGGTCAAACACAACGAAATACATGGGACCTTGTTTTGTTTGGGCTTCTGCTTTGACAGAATCAGTTGCGGATTCGCTATGCAGACATGGCAAACCCAAATCAGATTTTGGCTGATTATTCAAAGCTGATTCAAAATAATACTCCCTCCGTCCCAAAATAAGTGTCGCAAATTTTGTAGTAAACTAGTATAAATTTTATACTAGATCATCGACACTTATTTTAGGACTGAGGGAGTAGTTTGCTTTGAATCTGCTCCCTAAAGCTGAAACGCCACCAAATTCTACATACATCACAATGCGCAAGGCAATTTCAGGATAACTGGATAAGGGAACCATGTTCATCTCAAACTGGGGAACAAAACTCATAACAGTAGCACTTTCCCTTAACAGGAGCAAAATGTGACAAAGGCATAGTTTTCACCAACACGACCATAAGTTATCAACTTAAAAGTGCTGTAAACACAAAGGAACCATCCTCCTTCAACATCTAAAGGCCGACATACTGTCTACTCCATGCAACGGCAATCTAAGACCTGGGCTTCTCCTTCTTCTCCTTGAAGAGGGCGAGCAGAGACACACCAGATACCTTGACAACCTTGAACCGGACACCGGGAATATCTCCCACAGCATGTCCCTTACGACCGAATCCAGCAATCAACACCTCGTCCTGGACAACAACAGGTGAAAGACAAACTTAGTACCTACAGCAGAGCAAGCATTTGAAAAGTACCAAGATGGAGAGCATACATTCTCCTCGATGAAGTTCAGGCAACCATCATTGGGAACGAAGGCAGCAATCTTCTTTCCATTCTTCACAAGCTGCACACGAGCACACTTACGGATGGCAGAGTTAGGCTGCTTGGCCTCAATACCACTGCAATAGAGTTGTCATATGTTAGCTTCACCCCATAAAACAATGGCAAGAAGAAAAACATATTGTCCATTTCAACATACATCTTCTCCAAAACAATGCCCTTGGCGTGAGATGACCCGGCGAAGGGCTTCTTCCACTCGTTACCCAAGTGGCTCTTCTTGTATGCCTTGTCTGCCCACCTCTGGTTCCTGCGGTGGGTCTTGAGCTTGCGCCCAGCTCCCATACCACGTGTCTTACTGCAATGGAAATAATTCACGGTTACCACAGCAAAAACAACATAACAAATCTGCACCAGAAAAGTTTGACAATGGATTCATTTCAAATCAGAAGGCTATGTCAAGGGGGGAAACGGGGCACCCTACAGCGCAAGTGTATACTCCATGAAGGCAATGAAATGAAAAATTGACTAAACGAATTGCCCAAGATTTAAAGAGAAGCAGCCATCTAAAATGCTTAGTTCTGCACACGCTTTCGTGCCATCCAGTTGAATAGAATCTACTGCTACATCTTCAAGAAATTACTCAAAAATCATGCTTAACAGAAACAGATTTACTATCAAATCAGGATGATTTCTTGATCGAAGTGTATGCTACCATGCATAACCTCCCAGATCCAAGTTTTGGACCAAGAAAATATGACTACACAGCAGCAACGAATTGATATCGCTTATGAATATGTTTAGTGCTGACGTTGTATAATCTGATCAGCACTTGACCGTCCATAAGCTAGAGGCGCAGCGACAATCTGCCCGGTCAAATCTAACCAAAAGCTCACGACATGCCTCTAAATCACGCGGTACTGAAGGCAGAAGACTAGACCATTCCAGATCGCTAATCCTAGCCAAGAAGCAACCATGGAAAATCAACCGGAAGTGTGTGACGGCGAGCTTACCCCATGTTGGCGAAAGGGGTGGGAAGAACTCCGACGAGGAGACGGCGGCGGGGCGAGGTGGCGCGAGCTGGGAGCGGCGGCGGCTGCAATAGGGGAGAGGGATGAGGGCGAGGAGGCGAAGATATTTATACGTGCCCGCTTTGGTTCCTAGGGTTTGTTTGCGGGCTCGTTGCTTTGAGATCCGTGATGGTCGATGCAGCTACGGTCCAGATGCGGACGAGGTGAGGGATACATACGCTGGACCTGGTCTGCCACGTGGACATATGGAAACCCTCTTGGTGCTTAGACCCGCAAACTGATCTCGAACGTTTTTTTTATCAACTTTCGGATGTGGTATTCCGTCGGCCAATGGTAATCCCAGACGATCGACCGTCTGAACTACTGTTTGATGAAGAACATATAGACATTTGATCTCCTTTTATTTATGAATCATTGAGCCTTTGCAACAAATATCGGGTTGCGCTCAACGTTTTACAACACCAACCTTATTGCAATCTTACAATATTTTTTGTTGCTTTTTCCTATTTTTTCGGAAACACCTCAGGTGGAGTAGGATAATGCATTCTATTAAGAAGAGGATTGCCCGGTCAATCAGGGATAATCGGACGAAAACCCGATAGAGACACACATACCTACCACATGATTGATTAAGGGACAATCGTGCAAAATCTCAGATCACATGATTGATTAATCAAGGGACAATTGCGCAAACCCCATAACCACATGATTGATTAAGGGACAATCATGTAAAGAGAACACACCCATGACGGACCCCGCCACCCACGAAGTGTCGGAATGCCACCAACGCGGAGCAAAGCCACATCCCCTCTTTATAGGGCCACTGCCGCACCTAACCATGGGGCCACCACTCCGGCATTTAACCAACGAACTCAAGACCGTCGTCTTGACTTCCACTACCTCCAGCGATGAGACCAAAAACACGATAGTAGCACAACCAACAATCAACAATTCAGCTCCAAAGGCGACGCCGACGCCCTCAAGAATGAAACAACGAAGACGCCACCGTCACCCGCTTCAGCCAGAGCCGGAGCTAGTTTTTCATCCGAAGAGTCACGGGAATTGGGACGACGAATGGTTAGAGTTCCACGACGGCGCCTCCAAGGAGGGATACGACATCCGAAGACACCGCCGCGAGCGGCACCGACCGAGCTCAACACTAGGTTTCACCCTAAACGAGCCAACAAACATCCGAAGCGCCCACATCCAAACAAAACTAGCCACAATCGACCAACCCTTGCGTCTAAGACGAGCCAAACAATTCGAGCCAGTCCTCGCCGCCACGACACCATCCAACACTGCGGATGAGCAGCCCATGAATCATCACCACAACCCCCCCCCCCCCCCCCCACGGCGAAGCAGGCGCACATGGCCGCGACCACCCCATCCACATGGAATCATCTCTCTGCTTGCTCCTTCGATCGGCTGCCATGTTGCTGCTGCGAATGTTTGTTTTGCACTCAGTATGTAGTACTTCCTCCGTTTCTAAATATGTCTTTTTAGAGATTTTAATAGAGACTACATACGGAGCAAAATGAGTTGTAGAGATTTCAATAAGGACTACATATGAAACAAAATAAGTGAATCTACACTCTAAAATATGTCTATATACATATGTATGTAGTCTGTATTGAAATCTTCAAAAAAGTCTTGTATTTAGGAACGGAGGGAGTAGTAGGATGCAGAGGAGCAGAGCGAACGATGCAGGTGTGCCTTCCGTGGGGGCTGGGGCTGGGGCTTTATAGGTGCTATAGTGGACGTGTAAATGGTACTCCTGACAGTATACAAGCTTGAATTACCAGTGATGTTTTTTTTGAAAGACGTCCCTTAGAGCCCGATTCATTAATTAAGATAGAAGAGAGTTGCCCGGTTAATTAACGGAAACCCGGGCGAAAACCGTTACAACACGTCCCACAGGACACCAACAACACACGCCGACCCCGAGGCCGCGCACCAGGCAAGCGGCGGCTCCGTCACCCGAGCAACCCGTAGCCGACACCCTACAACCAAACCCGAAGCCGCCGCTCCGACATCCACGCCGACCCCGAGGTCGCGCACCAGGCGAGCCGCCTGCCCTGCTACCCAAGCAACCGGAGCCGACGCCCTACATCCATCTCCGGAGCCGCCGCTCCGACGTACAAACGATGACAACACATGCCGACCCCGAGGCCGCGCACCAGGCTAGCCGCCAGCTTCATCACCCTAGCAATCGAAGCCGACACCACACAACCATATTCGGAGCCGCTGCTCCGACATCCACACCGACCCCGAGGCCGCGCACCAGGCTGGCCAACGACACTGTCACCCGCGAGACCAATGTCGACACCCTTCCACGACAACGAGATTCGGAGCCGCCGCTCCGACTTCCACGCCGGCCCCGAGGCCGCGCACCACCCGAGCCGATGTGTCACGCTCAAGATGCGATCCTATCCTTATTTTGGCACGAGGGCCTCGACAGGGATAGAAGCGCATCTCGTCGTTTTGCAAGAATGGATATCATTACAAGTACATGTAAAGAAGAGATGAGTATATGGAATTGGCTTACACTCGCCACAAGCTACATCAATATCACATCAATACAATAACATATCCAAACATCATACAGAAGAGCAGGGTCTGACTACGGACGAAAACAAACGATAAAATGACATCCATCCTTGCTATCCCAGGCTGCCGCCTGGAACCCATCCTAGATCGATGAAGAAGAAGAAGAACTCCAAATCAAACAAGCAACGCGCTCACGTCAAGTCATCGCATTACCTGTACCTGCAACTGTTGTTGTAGTAATCTGTGAGCCACAGGGACTCAGCAATCTCATTTCCAAGGGTACCAAGACTATTAAAGCTTAATGGGTGAGGTATGGTTAAGTGGTGAGGCTGCAGCAAGCTAAGCATTTATTTGAGTGGCCAACTTACGAGTACAAGAATAAAGGGGGATGATTGTCGAATAAACGGACGTGAACTAGAAATGATCTCTAAGAGATCCTGAACACCTACATACGTCAAACATAACCCCACCGTGTTCTCTCTCGGATCAGAAATTCACGAGAAGAGACAGTCACGGTTACGCACACGGTTGGTGTATTTTATTTTAGTTTACTTCAAGTTTGCTATGACCGGGTGTTAAACAAAGTTTCCAAATTGCCACGTAACCGCGGGCACGGCTTTCCGAAAGATTTAACCCTGCATGGGTGCTCCAACTCATCCATCACAAACTAACCACACGCAGCGGGAATAACCTCGACCACGAATCTCGTGATCTTCCTAGGCAATTCCACTGGAAAACCGCAACCTCGAGATAGCCCGAAGTATTCTCGGAATTCCTCGCACAAGACGTTCGAGAAAGGTAAAACAAGTCCAGCAAGACCGCCCGACGTGCCGACAATCCCGATAGGAGCCGCGTATCTCGTTCTCAGGGCAAATCGGATGAGCGATGGTTACCACGCCAATCACCGAGTTGCCCCGGGTAGCGTTAATAAGCTGCTCTGGGTTGGACCAACACTCATGAGGAGCACCGGCCCGGGTTGTTGATTAATTATCCACGGGGTCCGGAAAGTCCCTATGCAATTTTATTAGTTATTAGGCAAATGTAGTACCAATGTTGGGCCTTGCCAGACAAGTTTTATCCTAAAACGAAAATCAAGGGGGTCCCCATAACAACCCCGAGCATGTTAGGAGCGCTCAATTATGGAACATAACACCGGTACACAAGTAACTAGGGCGGCAAGAGTGGAACAAAACACCGAGCAAAAGGCCAAGCCTTCCACCCTTTACCAAGTATATATGTGCATTAAATTAAATAACAATAAATATTGTGATATATCAAAAACATCCATGTTGGCACATGGAAACATTGCACCTGCAACTAGCAACGCTATAAGAAGGGCTGAGCAAGCGGTAACATAGCCAAACAAAAGTTTGCTGAGATGTGGAGGGGTTAGAGGCTTTTCATGGCAATTTGGGAGGCTTGACATACAAGTGGTAGGTAGCGAGACAGCGATAGAAACGAGACATCTAGCATGGCAATGATAGTAATGGTATCCAGAGAAATGATAATCTTACCTGAGATCCCGCTTGGAAGAAGAACGAATCCGTGAAGCAGGCGAGCCAACATAGTCGAACGAATCCTCACACTCCGAACGCTTTCGGAACTCTATCGGGAAGAAACAATCCGGAAACAACAATCAACACATGACAACACCACAACATATGCATGACATGATGCTCTTCAAATATGATGCGTGTTATGCATGACATGGCAAGCACAACAATCAACTTCTACACATTAAGTGAAGTTCAATATGCAACGAGTTGCATATTGACGAAACTCCACATTCAAATATTTAGTTCATTCTCGTTTAGGTACACGACAATATTAAATGTTGTTAAACATGGCAAGAGGTGAAGCATAAGTAAACTACACATCTAGGCAAGTTTAAATGAGGCCGGAAACGACATATAGCATCTCCGAAACGACCCCATATGTTAATTTCGAAATTGGTCCAGATCTGAACTAATCATGTTTTATATTTATTAAACAGGAAAAAATAAAGTATACCATGCAATTCTACACGTCATTCTAATCGATTTACATATATGAAACATCTCAAACGGAGCTACGGTCT
Source organism: Elymus sibiricus (assembly GCA_039707655.1). Lineage (NCBI taxonomy): Eukaryota > Viridiplantae > Streptophyta > Magnoliopsida > Poales > Poaceae > Elymus > Elymus sibiricus. The sequence continues at coordinate 400,005,188 of CM077667.1, forward strand.
AAAAGATATGACCTTCACAAGATTATATGCCATGAATGCAAATGCATGAAAATGACAAACACAAACATTTCAAATCATGAATGCAACAAGATATTAAGAAACTACATGAGATTCTAAGCATGTTTCATATATGGCATGTGCAAATCGGAGCTACGGTTCAACCACAATCACCAATACAAGTTTTAGTTCAAATCTGTCCAAAACAGCAAGATAGCATATTGCACACATGAAAACAACAAGTTACACTATTCTAAAATGCATAAACTAAGCATGGGGCAGTAGCATATAACACACACTTCATTTCATCTTCACATATCATACTCAAAAGAGTCATGGATCACATGGTACGAAGCTCACAACATGGCAACGAAATATAGCAGATTAGGACTTAGTGAAAATAACAGTTTTTAGCTGAGCAGATTTTCACGGAGGCATAAAGGCAGCAGTAAAACTATATGCTACAGGGCATAGATTGGCATGAAACTTAACCGCATGGTAGAGGACATGATGCACTACAATTCATTCCATGGTGGCAAGGTCTAATTATGCATAGAAACGTGACTAGCATCATCACAACATGGCATTATGAAGAAAACAGATTTTCAGACTTAGTGAAAATTAGAGTAGACATGTGCAGCGGTTTTTAACAGATTGACATATTGAACAACAGAATTAATTATGATGCTAAAACTATTCGTGCAAACTATTGGCACAACATGATAGGCAACAACATGCTTAACAAAAGACTCCTTGGTGGCAACCACAAAAGACTCCTAGATCAATAGCAAATCACATGGCAAGACAGCAACAAGATAACAGATTTCCAGACTTAGAAATATTTTGGACCCTCAAAACATCAGATTTTTATAGCATGTTGGCAACAAGAAAACAACACCTAAACATGCATTTCTATGACAACCAAAAATACCAGGGCCTAGCACACATGTCCAAGGGCATATCTCATGTTCAAAATTATTTCATATCATGCATGAATTAAATCACACGAAATAGACAAAAGGGCATCATGGCAAAAATGGCATGCACGCAAACTTGCTCCAATGACAAAACTAAATGCACAGTTAAATTCTATGGATTTTTCTACCCCGAAAACATATATAATATGCATAGGTTCATGTGGGAAAATATGTCACAATTAATTATGCAAATTAATGGAATAACCCCTTTAGCAATTATAAATACAAGTTAAATGCAAATATTACAATGAACAAGTTTGTCATGCATGAAAATGCGATGCCGATAACATGAACATTTTAATATATTGTTGGGTTAATTCCAATGCACGGGTAAATAAATATGACAATGCAAAATAATGGCAATTATGCAAAATGGTGCAAAACATCGAGCTTAGGTATTTTATCATGGATGAAAATGGCATATGGATAATCTACGCAAAATTCTACACATTTTACATATATAAAATATTTGGATTCGATGCACGGTTATTTTATTATCAACATTTAACAAAACATGTGTTTTTCTGCAATTATAAAATGCACTGGTTAATTGTTTAAATCGCAGAAAGGAGAAAAAACTATCGGGCCGAATCTTCTGGGCGCATGATACTATATCGTGCCCTGGGCGACAAATAGCGGCAAAGGAGGGGGTCGGCTTGCTCACATTGGCCCTGAGGCCGGATCTGGAGGGATGAGGCCGAGGTGGGCCTTGGGGCGAAGCGGGAGCTGGGCCTGGCGCTCCCAGTGGCCCACACTCGGACGAGCGGGCGAGCGGGATGCTGGAGCCATCGAGCTCCTCGCGCCGGAGACGACCGACGGCGGCGCCGTGGTTCGGAGGGGCTCTGGCGACGCGAGGCGGCGAGGGCAGAGCGGATCTGGCGCGGGCGACTTCGGGGCGGCCGGATCCGGAGATTCCCGGCGGCGGGTTCGGCCGGAGGCAGCAGCGGAGCTCCATGGGCGCAGCGGTGGGTCCTCGGGCGGCCATGGCGGATGGATCTGGCGGCGGGGGCGAGCTTGGCGGCGGGGCTGGCGAGGTCGGGCAGGCCTGCGGCGGAGCACTGGCCGGCGCTCCGGCGAGCAGGGCCGGTCGGGCAAGGGCGGCGGGGCTGACGCTAGCTGCGGGCAGCAGGCGGAGGCACGGGAGCTCGGCTCCTTGCGCAGGGAGGCGGCGACGCGAGCTTGGCTTCGGCGGGCTCGGGAGGTAGGAGGCGCTGGAGGGCGACATGTGGCGGCGGTGGAGAGGTGGGAGGTGGCTGGCGGCGCGGTTTTCGAGGTGGGGCTAGGGTTTCCTGTTTTGGGCGACTAGGTGTCCATTTATACGCAGGGATGGTTATGGGAGGGGGTTTTAATCCGTTTTCGGACCGTTCGATCGCCATCGGACGGCTCCGGTCGCAGGGAAGCCTGGGATGGGCTAGCGGGTTGTGTAGAGGGGGTTGGGTTGAGAAGAGAGGGAGGTGGTGGCCCGGCGGCAGGTTTTCGAAACAGCGAAACGTCCGACAGACACACCGACGACGGAGCCGCTCTAGGTCTAACGGTTCGGGTATCAAACGATCTCCGATTGCGACGAAATTTGGCAGGCGGTCTACCTATAATATAACAAGACCGCACGCCAACTTTCGACCCAATCCGAGAATGTTTCAAATGCACTTTTGAAAACAGTATTTGACGATGCCGCGGGAGCGTGCGTGTGTGGTTGGTCTCAAAACAGTCAACGACAAGAACGGAGAGAACCGGCGACTACGAACGGATGCAAGTTTTCGAAAACGAGTGACGATAATATGCAGATGATGCGAATGATGCGATGATGGATGCGACAACCAAACGAATCACACGATGACATCAGAATAAAAGGAGAATCTTCTGGAGCGTCGGTCTCGGGCTGTTACACGATGGCTCTCGCATGCCGGGCTGTTACACGATGGCTCTCGCATGCCAGGACCACTCCAAAACGAAGCCTCCAAGAAGGAACGCGACACCGGAGCGCCGCCATCATCCGCTCCAGGAACCTGGAACAGGGGTTTCCCCCGGAGTGCGGGAGAAGAGGTCTTAGGCCCTCGAACGAAGACGCCTCCAAGAAGGTGTGCGGCGCCCACAGGCGTCGCCGTCGTCGGCTCCGGCCAAGGCCAGAGATATTTGACTCACCAACAAAAATGTTTTTTCGCCAGCTGACATGACCAAGAAGGCGATCCCCCAATCAGTTGTTTCACGAACAACAAAGCCAAAGAAACCCGACCCAACTCAACTCACTCGCAGAAGGTTTAAGGCGAAACTTGTGGTTTCGTTTCACCTTCTATTCCTACAGTGACACCACCATCCCTGCTAAATCTGACAGACGGAAGCGCACGATAAACCAGATCAGATCATTCGCATAAGGCCGTCCATGTGGTTAACTCCCACAATGGAATCCAGACCACCTTACAGAAAGATTAGAAAAACCCCATCACTGGAATAAAAGTGGGAGTTAACAAGCTAAACAGTTCGTTCCTGCAGGTGCACTTCACGCTTGATAAATACATACTACAACGGATCGATTTTCAGATGGGAATGGATCATCGACAAGCCATTCCCACGACTTAGCCATACCTACATAAATAACAATACAAGCAGTAACATGGTGCTTTTATGCACGACGGGCAAATACCGCAACTGTCTAGAATATCATGGCATGTGCAATACAATGCAAGCATCATCGGGGAAATAAATAGCAAAACAACAAAATGAAAAAAGATTCAGCTTAGTTATAAGCACAGTATATTTCTTATAAACCGAAGTAGAACTACTCACAAGAGAACTAGTATTAACAGATACTTTATCAACTAACAAAATAAGTAGCATTCTGTCAAGCCTAAAATGGATGCCATTTTAACCTATGCATGACATTAGAAGTCAAAGCAGAACTTTATGCCTTTGACCACCATTTTTGCTACCGTAGAAAGTTAACAAACTATATAATATCGCCATGTAAAATTAAAATGTAACCAGGAAATGTTTTTATCTATGAACCTAGCCAATGCGACAATATATAAACTATTGCTTTGGTAGTGATCAAGTTGAGAAATTGACTTCATATAAAACAAAAGCAACATCTGACTTGACTAGAGATACTTAGCAGTGTGTGCTAACGGGAACTGTACTGACTAGGATTCTGAATTACTTATGTTCCGGCATATATAATTCTCGATTACTTAGGCAAAGTACTGGATGCCTTACAAATTACAAATGGAGTTAATATCAGCCAAGCCCATGCAGCAACAAATTGTAAAATAGCATAGATATCCGAATGGACATGCCTAGGAGATAAAGTTACGTCACCGTTTCAGTCATCACATCATACTAGCATGTCTGACCAAACAACCATCTCACATATTGTTCAAGACTTCATTTTCACCATGTCCATCAACGATGCCAATACCTACAAGCATAATAAGTCAGGAACAAATGACAATTCCGATGGAAAACCATCGATAGAAGAGAGAATTACAATGGGATATCTAGGTGAACTGAGAGGTGCGTAGTTATGTAATCTGAGAAAAGTAACAATGAGCCATGACGAAAAATATTTATTATCTAGTGCAAATGGACTCCTCACTTCAGGTACATATTCAACAAAACAAGAGCTTTAATTTATTCAGTTGGTTTCAGCTTCCAAATGAAAGGGTGTAACTAGCTTTAAGCTCCGAAAAGTGTCAATGGAGTTACACATTCTGTTGGTTCGGTCTCAGCTTCCAATAATTTCTCTTCCAATTTTAAGTGTTATGTGTCACATTGTCAACAGAACCGCAGTCCAGTACTGAATATTACCATAACATTGTTCCCGCAAGAGAAAAGATACTTTTTAGAAATCATCTTTGAAACACAGCAGGTCTTCCACGAGTGAAAAATAACTATTGCGTCGATTTCCAACTGTTATGATTCCGATGCTGAAAAGATATATACTTCAGATAGGCACATAAGATGATAAGACTACATTTGAAACACAATTTATGCATACAACCAACAGAAAAGAACAGCGACCTTAAGTAATATTTTCTTTTAAAGAATTCATCAAGCGGCATTACTCTCCTCAGCATAACACTCAGGGATCTGGTATGCATTTCAGCAACTAATTGCTAAACGTAAATTTGTATTATAAATAATACCGCGAAGTAAATTATATAAAGGCTTTCTATTACCTGCATGATAGAAACATGCAAATGGATAATGGAGACAGAAGGACCTCGTATCGGAAAGTTTCTTAAACTCCATTGACCCGAGATAGACCATGAAGACACCAGAAGCTGTCGGTACAAGGATTGCATTACTCTCCTCGGCAAACCCAACTAAAGTGAGGGAGTCGCCCTTGCAAGTTGATCTAAGTTCCCCGAATTCAATAGCTCTGTCGGGCACCCATGCAGCCAAACCATCAGAATCAGGCTCTCTCTTCCATAATTGGGCGTGGAATTGTGAGAGATGGATGAAGCCAAGCCCACCGCCTTGGGAGGGCATGATCCATAACTTGTGAAAGTCGGCTTCCATATCTATGTGTGGTGGCAGCTCTGTCACAGCTAGGCTCTGCCTGTCAAGATCAAACTCAAGTATGACACGCCCATGATCCACGGTAAGTAACCAGCAAAAGGAATTCCCAATCAAAGTGCTGGGTTGTGGCATAGACTGAATCGATTGCAGCTGAAGGGAGTTGATGTTGCCCCATGCCCCGGTCTCTGAGGAGTAAAGCCATACCGAAACTCTTGTGCATAATGTGTCACGGGCTATCAAGGCCACCCGGAAATGCCATCCTTGGCGGCGGTCAGGGCGAAGCACCGCCCCGTTGAAGAAGAACATCTGGGCATTGTCCAGCTCCGGTGGGAAGATCAGCCGGCGCTGCTCGCGCGCGACGGGGTCCCACAAAACTAAGCGGCGCATCATCCTATGGGCGAGGAAAAGGACCAGCCCGTGGCGACAGTCGATGATGCGGTAGCTCTCGAGGGGAGACATGGAGAAGCGAGCTTCGGGGATGCGATCTGGTGGATCCAGCATCGGAGCAAACGGACGGGAATCGAGGAAGAAGCCGAGGAGAGGAGGCTTGCCGTGGTGGTCGCGGAAGCGGCACTGGAATTGGGGATCGGCGACGAGGCTGCGCCAATGTTTGCAGACGAGGGAGGCCCGGGGGAGCGAGGAAGGCCGCGGGGGCAGGCGGAGGAGAACCTCCCGGAGCATGTCGTCGTCGTCTGGCAGAGAGGCGGGCGGCGGAGAGGTGCGGCGGCAGCCGGGGGGAGACATCTCCGCTCCTGTGCTCATGGTAGGCTTAGCAGCGCAACTCTTCTCAGTGTTTTTCTGATGATGATGGGTGAGTTGGTCAGTTGGGAGGACTAGTCTGGGCCAGATCAACTAGTCGGCGGGGAGGATGGCGTTGTCGACGCCGCCGGCGAGATGCGGCAACGGCGAGGCGCGCTCATGGTGGCGACCAGCGGCAGCGAAGGGATTGCTTTGCACAATTGGGGAATGCTTGAGAGCATCTCTGGCAGACCGTATATCCCCAACCCGCAAAATTCGTTTACAGTTCACGGAAAAACGGTTTTACGATCCGGCGCGGGCTGCGGATATTTAGTTTTACATGTTCGCTATGCGGGGTCTGCTCAGCAGCAGCCCGTGCCGGCCCGTAAATCAGATGGGGTTTTATCTGAATTTGACACATATGTTACATATTTAGAATTATGAATTTAATATAAGATAAAATGTCAATATTACAATACAACAATTATCCAAATTACAATCTGTTGCCGCTTCACGGTCGATCCTCGTCGTCTCTTTCGGTTCTCATCTTTGTGCTCCTTCACGGCGATAGCCATCACCAACATCTGCTGCCGCTGGTTCGCAAGCAGCATCTCAACATCTGAACCATCCGAATCGGACGAATCCTCGAGCAAAAACTTCTCGCAAGGGCTTAGTTCCATCTAAAACCATAAAAACGAACGCCGCATGACCTAACTATGCACATCGCATCCGAAAGCACAAGCACGAGTACTCACCGGCGGCTTGTGGCGGCAACGGCGGATCCGCGGAGCTGGTGAAGCGGCTAGGTGCAACCGGGTGAGGGCGGCCCGGCGTCGTGATTCCGTCCGCAGATATGGCCGGAATCGCCGGCGGCAGACGGGCGGAACCGATGGCGGGCGGCTGCGGAAGGGGGTGGGAAACGCGCGCGGGCTGAAATGTCCCGCCCGCCAACCGCTTTTCTCACATACGGGGCATCGTCGGGCCGAGGGGGAAACCTGTGTTTTCGCGGGTTAGAGGAGGGATTTTATCGCGCCCCTCAAAAAAATTTACGGGTCTGACGTGTTTGCGGGGTCTGATCGGGCAGCTTTTTTCGTGCGGACCCGTATTTTGGCGGTTATTTTGCGGGTCGAGCATTATACGGGGTCTGCTAGAGATCCTCTGACAGCAACCCTGTAAAACCTTGTCGGGGGAGCTCCTATTCGGCCACGCGCCGACGATGGTGGGCCAGACCATGTAGATTTCGCTTTTTATTTCCCTGGTTCGCTCGGTCGCATTTTGAAAAAACCCGAAAATTTCGAGAGAAAAAAATGTAAATTCAAAAAGGTTCACGATTTTTTTTAAAAAAATCATCTACCCCTATTTGAAGAAAAAAATCATAAATTTGAACAAAGTTCGTTGAATTTGAAAAAGTTCACCGACTTAAAAAAATCATCATTTTTGAAATCAAATTTGAAAAGAGTTCATCAATTTTTAAAAAAAGTTCATCGAATTTTTAAAAAGTGCATCAATATTGAAAAAAGTTCAGCAATTTCAAAAAAATCATCAAATTTGAATTTTTTTTGTGCATTTTGAAAAAAATAAAGAAAAAGGGAAAAAGATGAAAGAAAAGAAACAAAAAAAGAAAGAAAAACCAAAGCAAAAAACCGACACAGAAAAAACCTACAACAATAAAAAGACTGGAGAAAGTATAAAAGAAGAAAAGGAAATATATTATCACAACACGTGGTTGGTCTGGTTGATTACCAAAAAAGAAAAAATGGGTCGACCCAGCGCGCGTGCTTGGGGGGTGGGTTTGCGTCGGTTTGCCAAAATGCCAACCCTTATTACTCCAAGGCCTGACCCGTATTTTTTTTACAGACGGCCGGTATATCCTCCCCTCCGCCGCTATATTTACATGGTAGAGCTCGATTTAGGGTTCGCATCCGACATTTCCCCCACCCGCCTCCGCCGCAATCCCCCAACTCCGGCGCCCAAAACCGCCCTACTCTGGCCATCGATTCTTGCGTGCATGCACACTTTTAGAGCAGATCCATGTCCAACGGAGGTCGCGGCGTGGGGGTTGTGGGGTTGCGGCGGCACGACGCCGAAGCCGACAACTCGAGCTGGCCCACCATCGAGTCAAGGCGCTCAAAGCAGGCCAAAGAGCGTGGCGTCCTCTCCCGCCATGGCGGCCTGACCACATGGAGCCGCTTTGACGAGGTCGGGGAAGCGCTCTGGTCCACCACCAAGGGCCTCAGCGAGGCGAAGGTCGAGTTCGCTGCAGCGAAGGACGCCGTGGCAGCCGGTGAAGACGGCGCCGCCGAGCGGCTCCGGGAAACGAAGGAGGCGTAGGAGTTCGCTACCGTCTACCTCAGCGTGAAGCAGTGGATTAGGATTAGATTAGGTTTATCTACTATGTTTTCAAGTTTGTATGTTTGAATGTATGAACTCCGGTGATGAACTATCATGGCACGAAATTTATGTTTGAAATATGCAGTACGGTTTACCGTATCTATTCTGTCACGCCTTTCGCGGTGCCGCAAATTCGTTTTACAGGATCCCTTAAACGAAATTTGCGGTACCGTGTTTTACATGATCTACTAGAGATGCTCTCACTAACTATTTGTAACATCCTCAATTTTGCCTTTTGATAGTTTAGAGCTAATTGTGTTGTTTGGATCCTTGACTGTGCTTGAGTGAAATTTAGCTCCTTATTTTAAATATTTCACTCTCTGTTTAAATTTTTGAATGTGTTCTCTATTTTATAAAAGTGCTCTCTCACTTAGGAAAAATCCTATGATCATTCTACTTCAATCATAATTCCCAACTTTCTGCCACTGATCATGATATGGGTATAGGTCATAAAAATATTTATTTTACAAATTATTTTGGCAAAAAGCTATTTTTCAAAATTAGGGTTTCAAAACCCTTCAAATCATGGCTTGAACTACAAGCCTCTGATTTGAGTGAGATAAAAACTTTGCAAAGCTATTTTTGGATCCTACTAGTATTAGGACACCCCAAAACCACAACATTGTATTTTTGACAGTTATTTAAGTATTTTATTTAATGGCTTTTTATTAAGGCCAAAATTGGTTTTTATTCGGGCAAAGTTATTTATATGTTTCAAAAATATTTGAAAAATTTAGAGATACTCGGGGGACATATAGTCTCCATGAGTTTCAACCCATGGTCATATTCAAAAATACTCCTGAATATGCAATTTCCAGTTGTGCCCAATTTCTAGGGTTTGCAACTTTACACGGGGAATTTTCTCTAAAAAATCCACAAAAGTTCCTTAGACTCTAAATGTTGTCAAACATCACCCCTACCAAGTTTGAGCTACCAGATCATCCATTTGATATCTGATTCATCCACTTCTTCACTTCATGCAGAAACTTGTTTTGAAAATTTTGTGAAGCAAAGTTTCTCTAAAATGCCTCAAATTTTTACCAGAGCTTGGCTAGGCACTGAACCACATCCACTGCTAATTGCAGCAGTCAATTTGACCAAATGAGTACCCAAATGGGTCAAACCAGCTCTATGAACAGGGGCGAAGTCCATGTCTCTCTCCTATATCTGGCCATGGGAGGCCCGGCCTGGTCGGCCCGGCCCGAAAAAGCCCGACCTGGCTCGGCCCGACCTTGCCCACGGGACGGGCTCGGGCCTAGATGTTGAGCCCGATGGTCGTGTCGTGCCGGGCCCGGGCCCGTCATATTTACATTTACCGAAGAGGCCCGATCCGAGGCCCGATGGGCTTTATCAGTGCCGGGCCGGGCTTGGGCCTAAAAACCAGGCCCGGCGGCCAAGTCGGACCGGGCTCGGACCTAGGTTTTTTTACTCAGGCTTGGTTAGGCCTGGCCCGAAGCCCGGCCCGGCCCGGTGTATGGCCAGGTATACTCTCTCCCAATCCAACTTTATCCTTGATGACAATGCTTGCACCCTACCCAGGCCATCCCCCAAATACGTTGGGAAACCACTAGACACCTCTATTTTCTCCTTGGCACACTAGAATTGACCAGGTCAGCCCCAAACAGTGCACTAATGACACTGTTGGGCTCCTGCAAAGATCCAGTGCCCCCCTTGGCCGCAGCTTCATGTCCAGAGCATCTCCATGTGACTCCTTGGACTATTGGGCAAGGTCGCAAGCTCACTGTCTTCCTCCTGTGACCAGTGGACGACCATGTCCAGAGTTCGGAGCACTGGACACGTGCACACCCCAAGTGTCGGTCTCTCCTTCCCCGTGACTATGGAGCACTTCCCAGAGACCCCCTCGACCTCCCAGACATCTTCACTTCCTCTCTCGCCCACCCATTTGCCCGCGAACACCCTGGCCGATGCGCGGGCGCATTCCAGAGTGCGACTTTGACCGACGAGCTCGAAGCAAGCTCTCGGGCAAGCCCCAAGCCTAGCTAGCCCTCCCATCTGCCTCACCTCTCGCCCAATCGCTGCCCTATACCAAAAGCCCCATGGTTTGATCCTGGAATGCTCGGATTCAAGCCGAGCTCCGCCGTCTCAGGTCGCCGGTGGACCGGGTGATTCCAGCCACGTCTCGACCCTATCTTCCCTCCGTTCGCTTCATCTCTTTAAAGAGAAGCTGATGCGACCCATTCCCGCGAGAATTTGTGCCCCGAGTCATTGGTTTCGTCACCTTCGCCTCCGCCGCAGTTCGGGCGCCCTCGTTGTCGCCATTTTCGTCGTCGCCGGCTACCTCTTCGACCATCGGGCGATGCGCACTAGCGCGGTTGATTTGCTGGTGCCATCGGACCAGCCTCTCATGCCCTGTGGTGACAGTGGTGAGCTATGGCCTCTCCCTCCAATGCGAGGTAGGAGAGGGATAGGCGAGGGGGAACGCTTTTCATCCTCTCCTCCCCTCGTCCTCTTCCATTGATCGCGGGTCCCCAGGACCCCACCTGTCGGGTTTGCCATATGGGTAGAAGTGTGCAGTAGAGTAGAATTGCATGATGGGCTGGTCATTCCCTGCAGTCATCTTCTTCCCAATGAACTTATCAACCCCAATAGTCTTGAAGTTCTTGTGTATGTTGGGGAAGTTGTCGGGGTAGGCATCGATGTAGTCCCAATCAACCCATCTCGTATCGCTCACTTTCAGGCTCTTGTAAAGAAGCACAACCTCGTAGAAGTCTTGTTGCTCCTTGGTGTGGAAATGATAGTCCATGACAGTCCTCCTTCCCACAACATATGGATAATTGGCTCTCCACTTCCTCGGTCCCTTGTCATGCCTCTTCTTAATGTCCTCTGCCTTTGGATGTGTCTCATTATGGGAAGGTAAGGTAGGTCTTAGCTCTTCAGGTGCATGATGACCCACAAGTATAGGGGATCAATCGTAGTCCTTTCGATAAGTAAGAGTGTTGAACCCAACAAGGAGTAGAAGGAAATGACAAGCGGTTTTTAGCAAGGTAATTTCCGCAAGCACTGAAATTGTAGGTAACAGATAGTTTGATAGCAAGATAATTGGTACCGAGCAAGTAACGGTAACGGTAAGTAAGGTGCAGCAAGGTAGCCCAATCCTTTTGTGGCAAAGGACAGGCCAAAACACTCTCTAGTAATAGGCAAAGTGTTCTTGAGGGTACACGGGAATTCCGTCTAGTCACTTTCATGTTGGTTTGATTTCTTGTTCGCTACTTTGATAATTTGATATGTGGGTGGACCGGTGCTTGGGTGCTGTTCTTACTTGAACAACCTCCCACTTATGATTAACCCCCTCGCAAGCATCCGCAACTACGAGAAAAGTATTAAGATAAAATCTAACCATAGCATTAAACGTTTGGATCCAAATCAGCCCCTTACGAAGTAGCGCATAAACTAGGGTTTAAGCTTCTGTCACTCTAGCAACCCATCATCTAATAACTACTCCACAATGCATTCCCTTAGGCCCATGAATGGTGAAGTGTCATGTAGTCGACGTTCACATGACACCACTAAGGGAATCACAACATACATATAATCAAAATATCGAACACATATCAAATTCACATGATTACTTGCAACATGACTTCTCTCGTGACCTCAAGAACAAAGGTAACTACTCACAAATAATAATCATGCTCAAGATCAGAGGGGTATTGAATAGCATAATGGATCTGAACATATAATCTTCCACCAAATAAACCATATAGTAATCAACTACGCAAGGTAATCAACACTACTAGTCACCCACAGGTACCAATCTGAGGTTCCGGTACAAAGATTGAACACAAGAGATGAACTAGGGTTTGAGAGGAGATGATGCTGTTGAAGACTTTGATGAAGATTGGCCTCCCAAAGATGAGAGGGGTGTTGGTGATGATGATGGCTATGATTTCCCCCTCCGGGAGGGAAGTTCCCCCAGCGAATCGCTCCGCCGGAGGGCAAAACTGCTCTTGCCCAAGTTCCGCCTCGAGGCGGCGGCGCTTCATCCCGAAAGTCCTCCTCTTATTTTTTCAAGGTCAAATGTGACTATATACCAGAAGATGGGCACCGGAGGTGGGCCGAGGAGGCCACAACCCATCAGGGCACGCCCAGGGGGGCCTGGCGCGCCCTGGTGGGTTGTGCCCACAAGGTTTGCCCTCTCCGGTAGTTTTCTGCTCTAGTATTTTTTATTTATTCCAAAAATAATCTCCGTAAAATTTCAGCTTCATTGGAGTTGTGCAGAATAGGTATCTCTGATGTGCTTTTCTTGGGTCCAGAATTCCAACTGCTGGTATTCTCCCTCTTTGTGTAAACCTTGCATATTATGAGAGAAAAGGCATTAGAATCACTCCCTAAAGCATTATTATTCAACAAAACATAATAGATAACAGTAGGAAATCATGATGCAAAATGGACGTATCAACTCCCCCAAGCTTAGACCTCGCTTGTCCTCAAGCGAAAGCCGATATTGAAAAGCATGTCCACATGGTTTGAGAGAGAGGTGTCGATAAAAACAAAATACGGACATAGAAGCATCATGCTTATTATTATGACAGCAACAAACTTTATCATAAAACTTATTCAATACATTTTTATCATATAACTTCTCATGAACAAGTAACAATTCATCCCGGCATAGAAGTATGAAGCATAAACCTTATTGAAAACCAACAAACTATGTTCTCAGTCAACTTTGCAACTACAATTCATCATATTTTCAGGAAGGGTCTCATGTCGGAGCTTTTTGGCAAGCCCACATACTCAACCATCATTTAGTCTTCTATGATTGCTAACACTCACGGCATACCCATGAACAAAAAGTTTCAACCGAACACATGGGAAGATAGGGGCTTATAGTTTCGCCTCCCAACGTATTCACCTCAAGGGTGATGTCAACAATAATAACTCATGCCCACTCATATCCAACTGGATATATGTGCCTAGATCTTTCCTCACCACATAATGCTTGCAAAAATAAAAACTAAAAAGGAATAGGGAAGAATACTTTGACTCTTGCATAAAAGTAAAAGACAGTCCCTTCGCAGAGGGAAGCAAAGGTTGTCATGCGCTTATTGGTTTGTATGCCCAATCCCTTAATGTAAAAGAATGTCACGCTATATTGCCCCTTATGATAGCAACCTTTATTATGCAGTCCGTCGCTTTTATTACTTTGCCATCATAAGTTCGTATAGCGCTCAATTTTCTCTTACACTAATTGATCAAAACACTTTTAGAAGCAATTTTTATTGCCTTATTGCACCGATGACAACTTACTTGAAGGATCTTTCTCGATCCATAGGTAGGTATGGTGGACTCTAAAAGAATGAATTTGGGTTTGGGTTTTTGGACGCACAAGTAGTATCTCTACTTAGTGCGGGATTTTTGGCTAGCAAAGATATTGAGCAAGCACCACATGTTGAAGGATCTATGACAATATAACTTCTATGTGGATATGAACAAGCATAAATCATTACGTTGTCTTCCTTGTCCAACGTCAACAATTTGACATATAATATTTGATGGGGGCTCACAATCATAAAAGATGTCCAAGATAGTGTATTTGCATGTGAATCTTCTCTTCCCTTCTTAATTCTTTCATGAATTGCATCATTGACCAATGCTATGTTTGTCAATCTCCAATAAATTTTACTACTTATACTTTTCCTTATGTGATGTCATTACTCACCATAAGATTAGCATATGATTCTTTTCATTTATTTCTCTTTCCTTTATTTTGATTGCAACAAGAAAGTAAAGAGGCAAAAACTCAAACTAGACTTTATTATATAACTCTCACTCGATTACATAGATTGATAGGCCACTAAACTAACACACGAAAATAGACCATGCTAAACTTTTATTCAACTAAAGCAAAGGGAAATTAAAGATCGAACTAAAATAGGTAAAGGTGAATAAAAGTGGTGGTGTGATGACCCACAAGCATAGGGGATCGCAACAGTTTTCGAGGGTAGAGTATTCAACCCAAATTTATAGATTCGACACAAGGGGAGCCAAAGAATATTTGAGAGTATTAGCAGCTGAGTTGTCAATTCAACCACACCTGGAGATTAAATATATGTAGCAAAGTGATCAGTAGCACAGTAATATGATAGTTTTGATAGCAGTAGCAGCAGTAACAGTAACGGTAACAGTGATAGCAATAGTTTTGTAGCAGTTGGAATAGTAACAACAGTAGTAACTTAGCAAGAACAATAAGTGGAAAACTCGTAGGCACTGGATCGGTGAACTCGTTGGATGATATTCATCATGTAACAGTCATAACCTAGGGCGATACAAAACTAGCTCCAGTTCGTCAATGTAATGTAGGCATGTATTCCGTAAATAGTCATACGTGTTTATGGAAAAGAACTTGCATGGCATCTTTTGTCCTACCCTCCCGTGGCAGCGGGGTCCATAAGGAAACTAAGGGATATTAAGGCCTCCTTTTAATAGAGAACCGGAACAAAGCATTAACACACGGTGAATACATGAACTCCTCAAACCATGGTCATCACCGGAAAGTATCCCAAATATTGTCACTATGGGGTTTATGGATCATAACACGTAATAGGTGCATATGACTAGGCAAGATTGGATCAAGAACATAGATATAATGGTGATAACATAAATGGTTCAGATCTGAAATCATGGCACTCGGGCCCTAGTGACAAGCATTAAGCATGGTAAAGTCATAGCAATATCAATCTCAGAACATAGTGGATACTAGGGATCAAGCCCTAACAAAACCAACTCGATTACATGATGAATCTCATCCAACTCCTCACCGACCAGCAAGCCTACGAAGGAATTACTCACTCCTGGTGGGGAGCATCATGGAATTGGCGATGGAGAAGGTTTGGTGATGACGAAGACCGAAGATTCCCCTCTCCGGAGCCCCGAACGGGCTCCAGATCTGGCCTCTCGATGAAGAACAGGAGGTGGCGGCGGCTCCGTATCGTAAAACGCGATGAAACTTTCTCTCTGATTTTTTCCTCCGAAATAGGAATTTACAGTGGTGGAATTAGGGTCAGTGGGGCCACGAGGTGGGCACAACCCACCCGCCCTGGGGCCTGGCGCGCCCTGGTGGGTGCTGCTCACCCTGGCCCCCCTCTTCGGTAGATTTTGACTCCAATAATTCTTATATATTCTGAAATAATTCTCCAAAAAGTTCCGTTCCGTTCCAAGAACTTTTATTTCTGCACAAAAACAACACCATGGTAGTTCTGCTGAAAACAACGTAAGTCCGGGTTAGTTCCATTCAAATCATGCAAATTAGAGTACAAAACAAGGGCAAAAGAGTGAGGAGTAGATACGTTGGAGACGTATCAACTCCCCAAGCTTAAACATTTGCTTGTCCTCAAGCAATTCAGTTGACAAACTGAAAGTGATAAAGAAAAACTTTTACGAACTCTTTTGTTCTTGTTTACATATATATGCTTAAGTAGCACCCAGGTTTTCAGCAAGGATTATGACTAACCATGCCAACAATAACTCTTAGAAATTATATTAACTCATATCAATAACATAAGCAACTAGCGAGCAATAATAAGACATCTCAAGCGCCAACACTTTGTCAAAACAATCATGATACAATATGACAATAGTGGTATCTCGCCAGCCCTTTCTGAGACCGCAAAACATAAATGCATAGCACCTCCAAAGTTCAAGCAGCGACTAAACATTGTAATTCATGGTAGAAAAGATCCAATCATGCTGCACCCAACATCGATTATACACAATGCATGAGGATGACAATAGTGCTCTCAGGTCTGGCGCTTATTTGAGAAGGTGATGACTCAACATAAAAGTAAATAGATAGTCCCTTCGCAGAGGGAAGCATGGATTTGCAGAGGTGCCAGAGCTCAAGGTTTAAAATAGGGATAGATATAACTTGGGAGGTACACCCTTCCTGTCAACGTTACGACCAAGAGTTATCAATATCTTCCATGCTAAACAAATTAGCGGCGGTTCCCAAGCGATAAAAGTAAAGGTTTACTCCCCCTCCACCAACAATCACACTCCACGGCTAGCCGCATCCACGGGTACCGTCCAAACCAAGAACATTCCTGGGGGAGTTTTGTTTAATTATTTTTTTGATTTTTGATTTCGGGACTGGGAATCCCTATTACCGCCCCTCTCATGTAAGGACGAGTGAATAAACACTCATCATGAGAATAACCCGCTTAGCATGGAAGATACTGACCACCCCCTGTCGCTCCATGAGCGGTCCAGGCACACAAAACAGATGTTTATTTCAATTTTTAGAGGTGGTACAAGCAAATTTACTTGGAACGGCAGGGTAATACCGCATATAGGTAGATATAGTGGACTCATCTGGCATAACTTGGTTTAAGGATTTTTGATGCACAAGCAGTATTCCCGCTTAGTACAGGCAAAGGCTAGCAAATAGATTGAGAAGCGGTCAGCTAGAGAGCGAAAACAGTCATGAACATGCACTACATATAATAAACATTGACTACTGGCATGAGTAGGATATGAACACCATGAACATAAATATCATGAAGGCTATGTTGGTTTTGATTCAACTACATGCGTGAACATATGCCAAGTCAAGCCACTTGAAACATTCAGAGGAGGATACCATATCATCATACTACATCACAACCATTTTAATGCATGTTGACACCCAAGATAAATCATTATCCACTCCTAGCTACTTAAGCATGGCATGAACAACTATAATCTCTAATGGTCATTGCAAACATGTTTGATCATAATAGGCTGAATCAAGGATACTAGGTTAAACATATTTACAAAAACAAAAACAAGTTGAGTTCATACCCGCTCTTCTCTGCCACAATCAATTCATCAAATATCGTCATTATTGCCTTTCACTTGCACGACCGAATGACAAGAAAATAATAATAGTGCAAGAGTGCCGTGGACTAAGCTGGAATCTGCAAACATTTTATTCAAGAGGAGAAGACAAGGTAAAATGGGCTCTTTGTTAGATTAACAATGATGCATATGAGAGCCACTCAACATTTTCATCGTGGTCTTCTCCTTGGTACGACTCAAACGAAAAAAGAAAAGAAATTTAGAGAAACACACTGAAATATTTTTGGAGTTTTTGGTTTTTCTTGAAGAAGGCAAATTAAAGAGAAAAACAAAAATGAGAAAAACTATTTACACGGGAAAGCTCCCAACAAATAAAAGAAGAAATGAGAAATCTTTTTGGGTTTTCTTTTAATGCTACAATTAAACTAGGCTAGAAAGGAAAGCCGAAAAGAAGTAGGAAATATTTTTGGGTTTTCTCAAAGTTTTTCAAACACACAAGAAGAAAGCGAGAAAACAAATTTAGCATGGATATTACAATGAAAAAGTATGAACACCGACAACGGGAATGAAAAGTGTGAACATGAATGTAATGTCGGTGGAAATACGTACTCCCCCAAGCTTAGGATTTTGGCATAGCTTGGTAATCACCATCCGTATGAATAATAATTTGGGCGATGGCTCACCGAGGCCCTCGGTGCAAACTCCGCGGCCCTCCTGGCGGCTTCAACCTCAGCATTGTACGCATGGGCCTCACTCTCAAGGACATAGTATCTTCCCCTACTCTGCGATTGATACGTCCATTTTGCATCATGATTTCCTACTGTTATTTACTTTGTTTTGTGGAATAATAATGCTTTGGGGAGTGATTCTAATGCCTTTTCTCTCATAATATGCAAGGTTTACACAAGGAGGGAGAATACCGGCAGCTGGAATTCTGGACCCAAGAAAAGCACGTCAGAGATACCTATTCTGCACAACTCCAATGAAGCTGAAACTTTACGGAGATTATTTTTACATTTAATAAAAAATACTGGATCTGGAAACTACCGGAGGAGGCCCCCCAGGTGGGCACAACCCACCAGGGCGCGCCAGGCCCTGGCGCGCCCTGATGGGTTGTGCTCAGCCTGGCCCACCTCCGGTGCCCATCTTCTGGTATAAGGTCTCTCTTAACCTAGAAAAAATCAGAGGAGGACTTTCGGGATGAAGCGCCGCCGCCTCGAGGCGAAACTTGGGCAGGAGCACTTTTGCCCTCCGGCGGAGCGATTCCGCCGGGGGAACTTCCCTCCCGGAGGGGGAAATCGAAGCTATCGTCATCACCAACACCCCTCTCATCTTTGGGAGGCCAATCTTCATCAACATCTTCAACAGCACCATCTCCTCTCAAACCCTAGTTCATCTCTTGTGTTCAATCTTTGTACCGGAACCTCAGATTGGTACTTGTGGGTGACTAGTAGTGTTGATTACCTTGCGTAGTTGATTACTATATGGTTTATTTGGTGGAAGATTATATGTTCAGATCCATTATGCTATTCAATACTCCTCTGATTTTGAGCATGATTATTATTTGTGAGTAGTTACCTTTGTTCTTGAGGTCACGGGAGAAGTCATGTTGCGAGTAATCATGTGAATTTGATATGTGTTCGATATTTTGATGATATGTATGTTGTGATTCCCTTAGTGGTGTCATGTGAACGTCGACTACATGACACTTCATCATTCATGGGCCTAAGGGAATGCATTGTGGAGTAGTTATTAGATGATGGGTTGCTAGAGTGACAGAAGTTAAACCCTAGTTTATGCGCTACTTCGTAAGGGGCTGATTTGGATCCACATGTTTAATGCTATGGTTAGACTTTGTCTTAATACTTTTCTCGTAGTTGCGGATGCTTGCGAGGGGGTTAATCATAAGTAGGTTGTTAGTTCAAGTAAGAACAGCACCTTAGCACCGGTCCACCCACATATCAAATTATCAAAGTGGTGAACACGAATCAAACCAACATGATAAAAGTGACTAGACGAAATTCCCGTGTACCCTCAAGAACACTTTGCCTATTACTAGTGATTGTTCTGGCCTGTCCTTTGCCTCAAAAGGATTGGGCTACCTTGCTGCACCTTTTTTACCGATACTGTTACTTGCTTGCTACCAATTATCTTGCTATCAAACTATCTGTTACCTACAATTTCAGTGCTTGCAGAAATTACCTTGCTGAAAACCGCTTGTCATTTCCTTCTGCTCTTCGTTGGGTTCGACACTCTTACTTATCGAAAGGACTACGATTGATCCCCTATACTTGTGGGTCATCAAGACTCTTTTCTGGCGCCATTGCCGGGGAGTGAAGCGCTCTTGGTAAGTGGAAATCAGTAAGGAAAACCTTATACTACGTGCTGAAATTTATTACTACTTGCTACTATGGAGAACAATCCTTTGAGGGGTTTGTTCGGGGTATCTTCACCTCGACCGGAACCACAATTAGTTGCCCCTCAACCTACATCACCTACTGAAAATGTTACTTATGAATTTCCTTCGGGTATGATAGAACAACTGCTTGCTAAACCTTATGCAGGAGATGGAACTGAACATCCTGATATGCACCTCTTATATGGGAACGAGATTTGTGGATTATTTAAGCTTGCAGGTTTACCCGGAGATGAAGTTAAGAAGAAGGTTTTCCCTTTATCTTTGGAGGGAAAAGCATTGACATGGTATAGGCTATGTGATGATCTTGGATCATGGAACTGGAATCGTTTGCAATTGGAATTTCACCAAAAGTTTTATCCCATGCATCTAGTTCATCGTGATCGAAATTATATATATAATTTTTGGCCTCATGAAGGAGAAAGCATCGCTCTAGCTTGGGGGAGGCTTAAGTCAATGTTATATTCATGCCCCCAATCATGACATTCCGAGGGAAGTTATCATTCAGAATTTTTATGCTCGGCTTTCTCATAATGATCAATCCATGCTCGATACTTCTTGTGCTGGTTCTTATATGATGAAGACTATTTAATTCAAGTGGGATCTCTTAGAAAGAATTAAACGCAACTCTGAAGATTGGGAACTCGACAAAGGTAATGAGTCAGGTATAAAGCTTGAATTTGATTGTGTTAAATCTTTTATGAATACCGATACTTTTTACAAGTTTAGCACTAAATATGGACTTGACTCTGAGATAGTAGCCTCTTTCTGTGAAGCATTTGCTACTCACGTTGACCTCCCTAAGGAGAAGTGGTTTCAATATCACCCCCCTATTAAGGAAGAAATTAAAGAACCGGTCATAGCTAAAGAAGAAACCATCTTTTACAATCTTGATCCAGTTGTGCCTACTGCTTATATTGAAAAACCACCTTTCCCTGTTAGGATAAAGGAACATGCTAAGATATCAACTGTGGTTCGTAAGAGTAATATAAGAGCACCTAAACCCCCTGAGCAAATTAAAGTAGAACCTAGTGTTGCTATGGTTAAAGATCTCTTGGTAGAAAATATTGATGGGCATGTTATCTACTTCTGTGATGAAGCTGTTAGAATTGCTAAACCTGATGAAAAAGATAAACATAGAACCATAGAAGGCTTGCCTGTTGTCTCAGTAAAAATAGGAGATCATTGCTATCATGGTTTATGTGATATAGGTGCTAGTGTGAGTGCTATCCCTTTTACCTTATACCAAGAAATTATGGATGAAATAGCACCTGCTGAAATGGAGGACATTGATGTCACTATTAAACTTGCTAATAGAGACACTATCACACCACTTGGGATTGTTAGAGATGTTGAAGTCTTGTGTGGGAAAGTAAAATATCCTACTGATTTTCTAGTCCTTGGTTCCCCACAAGATGACTTTTGTCCCATTATCTTTGGTAGACCTTTCTTGAGCACCGTTAATGCTAAGATAGAGTGTGAAAAACAAATTGTCGATGTCAGTTTCGGTAATGCGTCTCATGAGTTTAATTTTTCCAAGTTTAGTAGACAACCTCGTGAAAAAGCATTACCTAATAAGGATGAAATAATTGGTCTTGCTTCTATTGCCGTGCCTCCTACTGATCCATTAGAACAATATTTGCTCGACCATGAAAATGATATGCATTTGCGTGAAAGAAACGAAATAGATCAAATTTTCTTCGAACAACAACCTCTCTTGAAACACAATTTTCCTATTGAAACTCTTGGAGGTTCTCCTCCACCTAAAGGTGATCCTGTGTTTGAATTGAAACAATTGCCTGACACTTTGAAGTATGCTTATCTTGATGAGAAAAAGATATATCCTGTTATTATTAGTGCTAACCTTTCAGAACATGAAGAAGAAAGATTATTAAAAGTTCTAAGGAAGCACCGGGCTGCTATTGGATATACTCTTGATGATCTTAAGGGCATTAGTCCCACTCTATGTCAGCACAAGATCAATATGGAACCTGATGCTAAACCCGTTGTTGATCACCAACGGCGATTGAGTCCTAAGATGAAAGAAGTGGTAAGAACTGAAATATTAAAACTTCTGGAAGCATGTATAATCTATCCTATTGCTGATAGTAGATGGGTAAGTCCCATTCATTGTGTCCCTAAGAAAGGAGGTATTACCGTTGTTCCTAATGATAAGAATGAACTTATTCCACAAAGAATTGTCACTGGTTATAGAATGGTAATTGATTTTAGAAAATTAAATAAAGCTACTAGAAAAGATCATTACCCTCTACCGTTCATTGATCAAATGTTAGAGAGACTATCTAACCACACACACACTTTTGCTTCTTAGATGGATATTCTGGTTTCTCTCAAATATCTGTGTCACAATCTGATCAAGAGAAAACTACCTTTACTTGCCCTTTCGGAACCTATGCTTATAGACGTATGCCTTTTGGTTTGTGAAATGCACCTGCTACCTTTCAAAGATGTATGACTGCTATATTCTCTGATTTTTGTGAAAAGATTGTGGAGGTTTTCATGGATGATTTTTCTGTTTACGGAACTACTTTTGATGATTGCTTAAGCAACCTTGATCGAGTTTTGCAGAGGTGCGAACAAACTAATCTCGTCTTGAATTGGGAGAAGTGCCACTTTATGGTTAATGAATGCATTGTCTTGGGACATAAAATATCTGAACGAGGTATTGAAGTGGATAAAGCTAAAGTTGATGCAATTGAGAAAATGCCATATCCTAAAGTTATTAAAGGTATTCGAAGTTTCCTTGGTCATGCTGGTTTTTATAGGAGATTCATTAAAGACTTCTCTAAAATTTCTAGGCCTCTTACTAATCTTTTGCAAAAGGATATTCCTTTTGTTTTTGATGATGATTGTGTGGAAGCCTTTGAAACACTCAAGAAAGCCTTAACCTCTGCACCTATCGTTCAACCACCTGATTGGAACTTGCCTTTTGAAATTATGTGTGATGCTAGTGATTATGCTGTTGGTGATGTCCTAGGACAAATAGTTGATAAGAAATTGAATGTTATCCATTATGCTAGTAAAACTCTAGACAATGCCCAACGAAACTATGCTACTACTGAAAAAGAATTTTTAGCAGTTGTGTTTGCTTGTGATAAATTTAGATCCTATATTGTTGATTCCAAAGTCATTGTTCACACCGATCATGCTGCTATAAAATACCTTATGGAAAAGAAAGATGCTAAACCTAGACTCATTAGGTGGGTTCTCTTGCTCCAAGAATTTGACTTACACATCGTTGATAGGAAAGGAGCCGAGAACCCCATAGCTGACAACTTGTCTAGGTTAGAAAATATTCTTGATGACCCACTACCTATTGATGATAGTTTCCCTGACGAATAGCTAGCTGCAATAAGTGTTTCACAACACACACCTTGGTATGCTGATTATGCTAACTACATTGCCGCTAAATATATACCACCTAGCTTTACTTATCAACAAAAGAGAAAAAAATTCTATGACTTGAGACATTACTTTTGGGATGACCCACATCTTTATAAAGAAGGAGTAGATGGTATTATTAGACGTTGTGTACCTGAGCATGAACATGAACAAATCCTACGGAAATGTCATTCCGAAGCTTATGGAGGACATCATGCGGGAGATAGAACTGCTCATAAGGTATTGCAATCTGGTTTTTATTGGCCTACTCTCTTCAAGGATGCCCGTAAGTTTGTCTTGTCTTGAGATGAATGTCAAAGGATTGGTAATACCGGTAAGCGTCATGAAATGCCTATGAATTATTCACTTGTTGTAGAACCATTTAACATTTGGGGCTTTGATTATATGGGGCCTTTTCCTTCCTCCAATGGGTACACTCATATTCTGGTTGCGGTTGATTATGTCACTAAGTGGGTAGAAGCTATTCCAACTAGTAGTGCCGATCACCACACCTCCATTAAAATGCTTAAAGAGGTTATCTTCCCAAGGTTTGGAGTCCCTGGATATTTAATGACCGATGGTGGTTCACATTTTATCCATGGTGCCTTCCGTAAGATGCTTGCTAAATATGATGTTAACCATAGAATTGCATCACCCTATCATCCTCAATCTAGTGGTCAAGTTGAACTTAGCAATAGAGAAATAAAATTAGTATTACCAAAAACTGTCAATAGGTCTCGTAAGAATTGGTCTAAGAAATTAGATGATGCACTTTGGGCCTATAGAACAGCTTATAAAAGTCCTATGGGTATGTCTCCATATAAAATGGTGTATGGGAAAGCTTGTCATTTGCCTCTAGAACTAGAACACAAAGCATTTTGGGCAATTAAAGAACTCAACTATGATTTCAAACTTGCCGGTGAGAAGAGGCTATTTGATATTAGCTCACTAGATGAATGGAGAACCCAAGCGTATGAAAATGCCAAGCTATTCAAAGAAAAAGTAAAAAGATGGCATGACAAAAGAATCCAAAAGCGGGAATTCAAAATAGGAGATTATGTTCTTTTGTTCAACTCTCGTTTAAGTTTTTTTGCAGGAAAGCTTCTCTCAAAATGGGAAGGAGCATATATTATCTAAGAGGTTTATCGTTTTGGAGCTATCAAGATTAATAACGCCGAAGGTACTAACCCGAAGGTGGTCAATGGACAAAGAATTAAGCATTATATCTCAGGTACGCCTATTAACGTTGAAAGCAATGTTATCCAAACCATGACACCGGAGGAACACATAAAAGAAACCTTCCGGAACACTCCAGAATACTTAAAAATAGGAGGTATGTGATACGGTAAGTAAACGGACTCCGAAAAATCCACAAAAATATTTTTTGTCAGTTTTGGAATATTTTAGAATTTTGGAAATAAAAGAATAAACCGGAAAGTGATCGAGGTGAGCACGATACACCAGGGCGCGCCCTGGTGGGTTGTGCCCACCTCGGATGCCTTCCCGACTCCATTTTCCTTCCAAATACTTGTTTCCCAAGAATAAAATTTCTCTATATATACCCCCGACTATTTTGACGATCGCATCGCAGAAAAATCCTCTGTTCTTGTTTCTTGCTGTTTTCCTATCAGATATGTCAAGTCAGGCATCATGTCTTCCCCCTCTCCTAACAACGTGGAAGAAGATGCCTGGCTAATGAAGATAGAGTTGAAGAGGGAGGAGCCAGAGAAAGGTAATACGGAGGAGAAGGCTAAGGAGGCTATGGTGGATCATCTCCCCGAAGGGGATCAATTCATGCCAGCAAAGGAGGGAGGGGAATAAGATATCCTTCAACCTTATTACAGTCATCTCACCCCTATTGAAATCGAAGCCTTTAGAGCTTTCGAAATAGTTCGTGTTCAGAATCAATTTCTCATCCGTGAAAATATTTTGCTGCAAGAGCACATCAACAATCTTAGGAGGGTCATCCACAAATTGGAGCAACTTTTGAAGCTAAAGTGTGACACCACATCTCCACCTTCTTCATCACCACCACCAAAGGAGACTTGAGCACACGGGTATGGGCACTCCCCTTGGCTTGAGCCAAGCTTGGGGGGAGGTGCCCTGGTATCGTATCACCACCACTTTTATTCACCTTTACCTATTTTAGTTCGATCATTAGTTTCCCTTTGCTTTAGTTGAATAAAAGTTTAGCATGATCCGTTTTCGTGTGTTAGTTCCGTGGCCTATCTATATATGTAATCGAGTGAAAGTTATATAATAAAGTTTAGTTTGAGTTTTTGCCTCTCTACTTTCATGTTGCAATCAAATAAAGGAAAAGAAACAAATGAAAAAAATATATGATAATTTTATGGTGAGTAATGACATCACATAAAGGAAAAGTATAAGTAGTAAAATTTATTGGAGATTGACAAACATATCATTGGTCAACGATGCAATTCATGAAAGAATTAATAAGGGAAGAGAAGATTCACATGCAAATACACTATCTTGGACATCTTTTATGATTGTGATCCCCATCAAATATTATATGTCAAAATTGTTGACGTCAGACGAGGAAGACAACGTAATGATTTATGTTTGTTCATATCCACATAGAAGTTATATTGTCATAGATCCTTTAACATGTGGTGCTTGCCCAATATCTTTGCTAGCCAAAAATTCCGCACTAAGTAGAGATACTACTTGTGCATCCAAAAACCCAAACCAAACTCTTTCTTTGAGTGTCCACCATACCTACCTATGGATCGAGAAAGATCCTTCAAGTAAGTTGTCATCGGTGCAATAAGGCAATAAAAATTGCTTCTAAAAGTGTTTTGATCAATTAGTGTAAGAGAAAATTGAGCGTTATACGAACTTATGATGGAAAAGTAATAAAAGCGACGAACTACATAATAAAGGTTGCTATCATAGGGGGCAATATAGCGTGACGTTCTTTTACATTAAGGGATCGGGCATACAAACCGATAAGCGCATGACAACCTCTGCTTCCCTCTGCGAAGGGCCTATCTTTTACTTTTATGCACTTACTTTTATGCAAGAGTCAAAGTATTCTTCCCTATTCCTTTTTACTTTTTCTTTCTTTTGCAAGCATCATGTGGTGAGGAAAGATCTAGGCACATATATCCAGTTGGATATGGGTGGGCATGAGTTATTATTGTTGACATCACCCTTGAGGTGAGTAAGTTGGGAGGCAAAACTATAAGCCCCTATCTTCCTACGTGTCCGGTTGAAACTTTTTGTTCATGGGTGTCGGTGTCAAAACCGGCGGATCTCGGGTAGGGGGTCCCGAGCTGTGGGTCTTGGATCGATGGGTAATAGGAGACAAGGGAGACGGTGTTTACCCAGGTTCGGGCCTTCCTATGGAGGTGTATCGAGTACAGAGTTGATCTACCACGAGATCGTATGTAGTGGTCTAAACCCTAATAGCTATGCTCGTATGATGATATGATTGTCCCTAATGACTAGCCTGGCATTGGCTTATATAACACACCAGAGGCCTAGGATAACAAGAGTCCTAGTCGGCTACGTCGGTGGAGAGGAGTCCTTGTCTTGATCACCAAGTCTTGTGGAATCTTTCTCGTATGCATCATGGGCTGTCCGAATTGGCCCATTAATGAACCGCCCTGGGGGTCCTCGGCCTGACCCACTGGTCGGGAGATGACGTGGTGAGTACCCCCTAGTCCAGGACACCGTTAGTAGCCCCCTGAACCGGTCTTCAAGTTAGGGACGCTCCTCGGTTCTTCCGAACAGTTCTTCGTCTTCGGCCGTCGATCTTGAAAACTGGTTCAATAAATCTTCCCATCACTGATCTTGAGGATCGCCGAGGTGAATCCGAAGAGTTCACAAGTCGGGCATTCGAGGAGCCCCTTTAAGTTTTCGGCCTGTATTAATGCCTCATTATTTTTACGCCACAACTCGGGTCCGAAGTGTTTCCCGTGTGGCAGTATCTTCTTGTGTCCGAGCTCCAACGCCGAACTGTATCCGAGGTGTCTTTCTGAGCCCGAGCTCCAACGCTGGTCGGCATCCGAGGTGTCATAGGATACCTCGGTCTCTGAATATTTGAAGTAGTTCATCCGAGCTTAAATATCGGGATAGTCTTTTATGGAGCCAGCCGTTCGCATTCGAGCTTTATGCCGGACTGCTTCTGAAGTGTCTTCGATCTTGAGCTTTATGCCGGAATGCTTCCGAGCTCCAACGCCGGACCGCATCCGAGCTCCAACGATGATCAGCGTCCGAGGTGTCATAAACTACCTCGGTCTTTATAAGATTGAACGAATTCAGCCGAGCTTAATGCCGGAAATGCCCTCTATGGAGCTAGCCACTTGCGCCCGAGATTTATGCCGGACAGCTTCCGAGGTGGTGCACCACCCCGACCGCGGGCTGATTTTTTGTGGATATTTTCGATTGGTGCAATTTATTCTCTGCCGAGATATATAGCCAGTAGCCCTCAAGGTGTGTGTCGGTCTATAACCTGAGATGCACCTGAAGGAAAAAACAATAATCAAAATAAAACCACTAATCCCAGTAGCCCCTGAGACTTAGGTCGATTTGCAAAATCAGCCTGAGGATCAAGTTCTTGCTCGGCGGCATTTGTTAGGGATGTGAACGCGGTACGCGGTAGTTTTCGAGACTCAGGTTGGGTGCGGCCGACCAACCTAAGGATCGAATCTCCTTAGAAACCATATTGCACTTTGAATTTGCTGCATTGAGTAGGCAATGCAGTAGCCCCCGAGCCTTAATTTGGGCATGGGTGGTCGAATTAAGGATCGATATTTGTTTGACACAAACTTTGTTACGTTTGACACAATTTATGTGTAATGATTCTATGTATCCAAGTACTTTACATCATTAATGCTCGGATCCGCATTGTACAAGACTTTGTTGACCGACCATCGGCTTCAACCTCCTTGGCTAGTAGCCAAGGAGTGTTTGCCCTACTTTATAAAGCCTTTATAAGGGCAAAGATTTACGACAAACAAGGCAATCCGGCCATGCGGTTTTATAAACAAAGGTACGCGGAGAGCTATGTTATATTACGATTTAACGTAAGAAACATCTTCTGTAAAAAATAGTTCATTTATAAGTTCCTTTTCCCATGATATCATGTTAACCATGATCGTGAAACCTCAACTCCGATCAATGTGGGAGGAAAATATTGAGGATTTAGTTCGAGGAATGTTCCAGAACTCTGTGGTCTTTGATGAACCGAAATTTTCACTTCCGTCATTGCCGACCAATTATATTCTTAAGATGGCTAGCTTGCGGCTTCACCCAGTCTGAGGTACTATCCCGGATGACCCGGAAGTAACAATCACAGAGGTGCTCCCTTTACCCCCTAGCCGAACAATCGGGAACGTAGGGGGTAAGCATAGGAGCCACGCAACCCAGCTTGGCCAAAATCTTAAATCAAATTGATGCATATTTATGGCTTTATAACGATGATTATGAAAGGCAGCACTCGCATATTGAATACAAATGCTTGTATGCTATATACTATTTTGACTCATTTGTGACCGTTTATCATTTGAGAGTGGCCCATCATCGGCTTCTACCCCTTTGTAGATGCTACGCAGGGTGTTTCCGCAGTAACAAGACAACCCTTAGCCGACGTCTCGGTGCCCGGAGGCGGTTGTGTTAGTGGAAACAAGACAATCAGATATTCGGGCTTTATAATTTTCACTTAGTCATAGGAGCATATGTTTGGGGGCAACTTAATAGCCCCCGGTATACGTCGACTCCTCGGATTATTCGAGGTCGAACCACCCACAACTTGGCCTTTTCAAGAAAGAAAGGCCCTTCGTTTTACTCGGATAACCTCGATCGGCTATATTTGGTTGAACACCGCCTGCGGTTCGCTGACCGATTTACGCTTGTTGTGACAGTCAGCTTTCGGCTTTCTCCAACTGAGGCACTTAACCAGTTAAACCGGAAGTAACAATCGCAGTGGTTCTCCCTTTACCCCTTAGCCGAACAAAGCGGGAACGTAAGAGGTAAGCACAGGAGCCGAGCAATCCAGCTATAGACCAAAGACACAACTCGAAATCAATGCATATAAATGCGAAATACCGAGGACATTTTGCCGAGGACTGCATGGAGTACCTCGGTGTTTGGTGGGTTCGGTGTTAACCGCAGACCCCCTTTAATAATGCCGATGCGTGAAATGCATCTGGCATTGTACTGCAAGAGTTATGCTCGGAAATACCAAAAAACTTATGCAAAAAACTTTATGTTTAGATAAAATAAAATTGTGCCAATCCAAAATTGGTCTAAAATTTAATTTGTGCTTCGGTCGTGTTTTAACCTGATACATCCGATCTCCGGACTCCAAGCGGGTCAGCCTTTGGATTCAACCTCCATATCCCGAAGGCGGAGTGTTTCTCTGAGGCCTGTTAGCGAACTAAACTCGAGCGGCTTTAGAAAGAAACCAGGCTATCCGGCTATTGACCACACGCTAGTGTCGGAAAAAGGAGTAGTAGAAAAAGACTTTGCAACGACTAAGAAGAAAACACAGTTATTATAAAATGGCTCATACAAATCTAAGAGCCCCCGGTTAAATCGGGTAAATAAATTTTTAACTAACAAAGTTTTTTTGTTTAACAAAAAATATAATGTTTGGTTGCACCGAACAAAAAATAAAATTTCAAAGAAAGCTGAGCACGAAAACGACTTAGCTGGTTAATGTGCTCGGTGCGGTTCGGGGTTGTGGCGTGACGAAGACGTAGTCCTCGGCCTGGCAGAGGTCCCAGCCCCCAAGCCCGAGGTAATCCCCCCGGTCCAGCCGAGGAGAGTGGTTCGGCAGCGTGACAGTGAAGCCCCCAGGTCCGTCGACCATGTCGACGACACAATTTTGTTGATGGAGGCGGGACGACGGTGTAGGCACGCCAAGGTGACCGCATGACACAGCCGAAGTCGATCACCTGTGCACACAATATAGTGCAAACCAAGAGTAATAACAAATAAAGGTGATAATATATATAAAAACTATCTTCTACTTAGTTAATTTAAGTGAAGCAAATAAGTAAAGGAATATGGCCTGGGCGCCGAGGTACCCGAGCGAAGAGTTCGGCTTGACGAGGTGGCAACGCTGCACGGTCGATGTGGAGAGGCGAAGTCCCTGGTCCAGCTAACATGGCGAAGCTGGTCGGCTGGTGACGCCGAAATCCCTGGAGCAGCTTGATGAAGAGATGCCAAAGCCCCCGGTCTAGCCGAGGTGATGGAGCAGGTCGGCTAGTGACGCCGAAGTCTTATGCCAGCCGAGGTGTCGAAGCAGGTTGACTGGTGACACCGAAGTCTCACGCCAGCCGAGGTGTCGAAGCTGGTCGGCTGGTGACGCTGAAGTCCCCGGAGCGGGTTGATGAGGAGATGACGAAGCCCCCGGTATTGCCGAGGTGACGGAGCAGATCGGTAAGGTGACGCTAGAGCTCCATGCCAGCCGACGTGTAAAAGCAGGTCGGCGTGGTGGACGTCAGCTTGAAAAAGTAACGGCGCGGCGATGCCGACGCAGGTCGGAATTTGTGACGAGGTCAATGCTGGCTTGATGAAGCAACGGAGCACCCGACCCGTACAACCCGCGGATGACGAGGTTCTCTTGACGATTATTCGGCCCTCGCGATGCCGAACTCTTGGTCGGTTGGCCGAGGTGATGAGAAAATTTCCTTCAAAAATGACGCCTCACAACCCGTTCATGAAAAAGATGAACTCGGGTAGGATTAGTTTTCACGCAGAAAATAGATCCAAAATTCATTGTACTCATCGGACGTTTCCCGGAGTTTGGACGGTCAGATCGAGCTGAAATTTTGAGGGGTGATCGGTATAGGAATTCCGCAGCCGATGAACGGTGGGATTTTCCAACGGATATCCGAGCTATATACTGGACACCTCGTCCTAAACTCATCCAGATTCCCGTCCAGATTCGATAGGGCTCCGGTATATTGGAGATTGCCGGAGATTCCTCCATCGGAACGTGACGGAATTTTGCAGGGTTGTTGTAGATAAAATTCCGCACAGTTCCACTGAAATAATCGTCAAAACGACGCTCGAGGAAACGGGGACGACGAACACAAATTCGTTGTCCAAAAAAAACTGCAATATGCAGACGAGCCATCGATCCTTCTAGCGATCCTTCTAGCGAGCCATCAACTCCTAGTCGGCTACGTCGGTGGAGAGGAGTCCTTGTCTTGATCACTAAGTCTTGTGGAATCTTTCTCATATGCATCATGGGCTGTCCGAACTGGCCCATTAATGAACCGCCCTGGGGGTCCTCGGCCCGACCCACTGGTCGGGAGACGACGTGGTGAGTACCCCCTAGTCCAGGACACCGTCAATGGGTATGCCGTGAGCGTTAGCAATCATAGAAGACTAAATGATGGTTGAGTATGTTGACTTGCCAAAAGGCGCCTACATGAGACCCTTCCTGAAAATATGATGAATTGTAGTTGCAAAGTTGACTGAGAACATAGTTTGTTGGTTCCCAATAAGGTTTACGCTTCATACTTCTATGTTGTGATGAATTGTTACTTGTTCATGAGAAGCTATATGATAAAAATGTATTGAAATAAGTTCCTCTGTTAGAGTTTATTGCTGTTATGATAATAAGCATGATGCTTCTATGTTCATATTTTGTTTTTATCGACACCTCTCTCTCAAACCATGTAGACATGCTTTTCAATACCGGCTTTTGCTTGAGGACAAGCGAGGTCTAAGCTTGGGGGAGTTGATACGTACATTTTGCATCATGATTTCCTACTATTATTTACTTTGTTTTGTTGAATAATAATGCTTTGGAGAGTGATTCTAATTCCTTTTCTCTCATAATATGCAAGGTTTACACAAGGAGGGAGAATACCGGCAGCTGGAATTCTGTACCCAAGAAAAGCACGTCAGAGATACTGATACGTCCATTTTGCATCATGCTTTTATATTTATATTTATTGCATTATGGGCTATTATTACACATTATGGTACAATACTTATGCCTTTTCTCTCTTATTTTACAAGGTTTAAATGAAGAGGGAGAATGCCGGCAGCTGGAATTCTGGACTGGAAAAGGAGCAAATCTGAGATACCTATTCTGCACAACTCCAAAAGTCCTGAAAATTTACGGAGAATTATTTTGGAATATATAAAAAATATTGGGCAAAGAATATACCAGGGGGGGCCCACCAGGCAGTCACAAGCCAGGGGGCACGCCCTACCCCCCGGGCGCGCCCCTGTGGCTTGTGACCCACCTGGCAGGCCTCCGGTGCCCATCTTCTGCTATATGGAGGGTTTTGACCTGGAAAAAATCAGAAGGGAGCTTTTGGGATGAAGCGCCGCCGTCTCGAGGCGGAACTTGGACAGAACCAATCTAGGGCTCCGGCGGAGCTGTTCTGCCGGGGAAACTTCCCTCCCGGAGGGGGAAATCGAAGCCATCGTCATCACCAACGATCCTCTCATCGAGAGGGGGTCAATCTCCATCAACATCTTCACTAGCACCATCTCCTATCCAAACCCTAGTTCATCTCTTGTATCCGATCTTTGTCTCAAAACCTCAGATTGGTACCTGTGGGTTGCTAGTAGTGTTGATTACTCCTTGTAGTTGATGCTAGTTGGTTTACTTGGTGGAAGATCATATGTTCAGATCCTTAATGATAATTAATACTCCTCTGATTATGAACATGAATATGTTTTGTGAGTAGTTATGTTTGTTCCTGAGGACATGGGATAAGTCTTGTTATAAGTAATCATGTGAATTTGATATTCGTTCGATATTTTGATGAGATATATGTTGTCTCTCCTCTAGTGGTTTTATGTGAACGTCGACTACATAACACTTCACCATTATTTGGGCCTAGAGGAAGGCATTGGGAAGTAATAAGTAGATGATGGGTTGCTAGAGTGACAG
This sequence comes from Elymus sibiricus, assembly GCA_039707655.1. Lineage (NCBI taxonomy): Eukaryota > Viridiplantae > Streptophyta > Magnoliopsida > Poales > Poaceae > Elymus > Elymus sibiricus. The sequence goes on from CM077667.1 coordinate 400,038,306, forward strand.
AAGCTTAAACCCTAGTTTATGTGTTGCTTCGTAAGGGGCTGATTTGGATCCACATGTTTCATGCTATAGTTAGATTTATCTTATTACTTCTTTCGTAGTTGCGGATGCTTGCGAGAGGGGTTAATCATAAGTGGGAGGCTTGTCCAAGTAAGGACAGCACCCAAGCACCGGTCCACCCACATATCAAATTATCAAAGTAACGAACGCGAATCATATGAGCATGATGAAAACTAGCTTGACAGTAATTCCCATGTGTCCTCGGGAGCGCTTTGCTTTATATAAAAGTTTGTCCAGGCTTGTCCCTTGCTACAAAAGGGATTGGGCCACCTTGCTGCACCTTTGTTACGTTTGTTACTTGCTATCCGTTACGAATTATCCTATCACAAAACTATCTGTTACCGATAATTTCAGTGCTTGCAGAGAATACCTTACTGAGAACCGCTTGTCATTTCCTTCTGCTCGTCGTTGGGTTCGACACTCTTACTTATCGAAAGGATTACGATAGATCCCCTATACTTGTGGGTCATCAAGACTCTTTTCTGGCGCCGTTGCCGGGGAGTGAAGCGCCTTTGGTGGGTTGAACTTGGTAAGGAAAAATTTATATAGTGTGCTGAAATTTACTGTCACTTGTTACTATGGAAACTAATCCTTTGAGGGGCTTGTTCGGGGTATATTCACCTCGACCGGAAGCACAAAGAGATGCTCCTCAACCTACTGCACCTACTGAAAATATTTATTATGAAATTCCCTCGGGTATGATAGAGAAACTGCTAGCTAATCCTTATGCAGGAGATGGAACACTACATCCTGATTTGCATCTAATCTATGTGGATGAAGTTTGTGGATTATTTAAGCTTGGAGGTTTGCCCGAGGAGGATGTCAAGAAGAAGGTCTTTCCTTTATCTTTGAAGGAGAAGGCATTGACATGGTATAGGCTATGTGGTGATATTGGATCATGGAACTACAACCGATTGATATTGGAATTTCATCAGAAGTTTTATCCTATGCATCTGGTTCATCGTGATCGAAATTATATCTATAATTTTTGGCCTCGTGAAGGAGAAAGTATCGCTCAAGCTTGGGGGAGGCTTAAGTCAATGTTATATTCATGCCCCAATCATGAGCTCCCGAGAGAAATTATTATTCAGAATTTTAATGCTCGGCTTTCTAATAATGATCGGTCCATGCTCGACACTTCTTGTGCTGGTTCCTTTATGAAGAAAGATATTGAATTCAAATGGGACTTATTGGAAAGAATTAAACGCAACTCTGAAGATTGGGAGCTCGACGAAGGTAATGAGTCAGGTATAAACCTTAAGTTTGATTGTGTTAAATCCTTTATAGACACCGATGCTTTTCGTGATTTTAGCACTAAATATGGACTTGACTCCGAGATAGTAGCTTCTCTCTGTGAATCTTTTGCTACTCATGTTGATCGCCCTAAGGAGAAGTGGTTTAAATATCATCCTCCCATTGAAGTGAAAGTAGTTGAACCTATTAAAGTTGAAGAAGAGACTATTATTTATAATGCTGATCCTGTTGTTCCTACTGCTTATATTGAGAAATCACCTTTTCCTGTTAGAATAAAGGAACATGCTAAAGCTTCAACTGTGGTTCGTAAGAGTTGTACTAGAACACCTACGCCTCCTAAACAAATTAAAGTTGAACCTAGTATTGCAATGGTTAAAGATCTCTTGGTTGATAATATTGATGGGCATGTTATTCATTTTTGTGATGAAGCTGCTAGAATTGCTAGACCTGATACTAAAGGTAAACATAGACCTATTGTTGGCGTGCCTGTTGTTTCTGTTAAAATAGGAGATCATTGTTATCATGGCTTATGTGATGTGGGTGCTAGTGTGAGTGCAATTCCCTTTACCTTATACCAAGAGATTATGAATGATATTGCACTCGTTGAATTAGAAGAAATAGATGTTACTATTAAGCTTCCTAATACAGATACTATTGCACCAATTGGGATTGTTAGAGATGTTGAAGTCTTGTGTGGGAAAATAAAGTATCCTACTGATTTTCTTGTTCTTGGTTCCCCACAAGATGATTTTTGTCCCATTATATTTGGTAGACCCTTCTTGAATACTGTTAATGCTAGGATAGATTGTGAGAAAGAAACTGTTACTGTAAGTTTTGGGGATGTGTCTCATGAGTTCAATTTCTCTAAATTTCGTAGACAACCCCGTGATAAAGAATTGCCTAGTAAGGATGAAATTATTGGTCTTGCTTCTATTGTTGTGCCTCCTACTGATCCCTTATAACAATATTTGCTCGACCATGAAAACGATATGCATATGAATGAAAGGAATGAAATAGATAAGATTTTCTTTGATCAGCAACCTATTTTGAAACACAACCTGCCTGTTGAAATATTTGGGGATCCCCCTTCACCCAAGGGTGATCCCGTGTTTGAGCTTAAACAGTTACCTGATACTCTGAAATATGCTTATCTTGATGAAAAGGAGATATATCCTATTATTATTAGTGCTAACCTTTCAGAGCATGAAGAAAAGAGATTATTGAAAACTCTGAGGAAGCACCGTGCTGCTATTCGATATACTCTTGATGATCTTAAGGGCATTAGTCCCACTCTATGTCAGCATAAAATTAATATGGAGCCTGATGCTAAACCAGTTGTTGATCACCAACGAAGGTTAAATCCTAAGATGAAAGAAGTGGTAAGAAATGAAATACTAAAGCTTCTGAAGGCAGGTATAATTTATCCTATTGCCGATAGTAGATGGGTTAGTCCCGTTCATTGTGTTCCTAAGAAAGGATGTATTACCGTTGTTCCTAATGATAAAAATGAATTGATCCCGCAAAGAATTGTTACAGGACATAGAATGGTAATTGATTTTAGGAAATTAAATAAAGCTACTAGGAGGGATCATTACCCTCAACCTTTTATTGACCAAATGCTAGAAAGACTATCCAAACATACACATTTTTGCTTTCTAGATGGTTATTCTGGTTTCTCTCAAATACCTGTGTCAAAAGAGGATCAAGAAAAGACCACTTTTACTTGTCCTTTCGGTACCTTTGCTTATAGACGTATGCCTTTTGGTTTATGCAATGCACTAGCTACCTTTCAAATATGTATGATGGCTATATTCTCTGACTTTTGTGAAAAGATTGTTGAGGTTTTCATGGATGATTTTTCCGTTTACGGAACTTCTTTTGATGATTGCTTGAGCAACCTTGATCGAGTTTTGCAGAGATGTGAAGAAACTAATCTTGTCTTGAATTAGGAAAAGTGCCACTTTATGGTTAATGATGGTATTGTCTTGGGGCACAAAATCTCCGAAAGGGGTATCGAAGTTGATAAAGCTAAAGTTGATGCTATTGAAAAAATGTCGTGTCCTACGGATATCAGAGGTATAAGAAGTTTCCTGGGTCATGCTGGTTTCTATAGGAGGTTTATTAAAGACTTCTCTAAGATTTCTAGGCCTCTCACGAATCTTTTGCAAAAAGATGTTCCATTCGTTTTTGATGATGATTGTGTAGAAGCATTTGAAATTCTTAAGAATGCATTGATTTCCGCACCTATTGTTCAACCACCTGATTGGAACCTACCCTTTGAAATTATGTGTGATGCTAGTGATTATGCTGTTGGTGCTGTTCTAGGACAAAGAGTTGATAAGAAATTAAATGTTATCCATTATGCTAGTAAAACTCTAGACAGTGCTCAAAGAAACTATGCTACCACTAAAAAGGAATTTTTAGCAGTTGTGTTTGCTTGTGATAAGTTCAGACCTTATATTGTTGATTCCAAAGTAACTGTTCACACTGATCATGCTGCTATTAAATATCTTATGGAAAAGAAAGATGCTAAACCTAGACTTATTAGATGGGTTCTTCTGCTACAAGAATTTGATTTGCAAATTATTGATAGAAAGGGTGTTGATAACCCTGTAGCAGACAACTTGTCTAGGTTAGAAAATGTTCTTGATGACCCACTCCCTATTGATGATAGCTTTCCTGATGAACAATTAGCTGTCATAAATGCCTCGCGTAATGCTCCATGGTATGCTGATTATGCTAATTACATTGTTGCTAAATTTATACCACCTAGTTTCACATACCAACAAAAGAAAAAGTTCTTTTATGATTTGAGACATTACTTTTGGGATGATCCACACCTTTATAAAGAAGGAGTAGATGGTGTTATTAGACGTTGTGTACCTGAGCATGAACAGGAATAGATCCTACGCAAGTGTCATTCCGAGGCCTACGGAGGACACCACGCTGGAGATAGAACTGCACACAAGGTACTACAATCTGGTTTTTATTGGCCTACTCTCTTCAAGGATGCTCGTAAGTTTGTCTTGTCTTGTGATGAATGTCAAAGAATTGGAAATATTAGTAGACATCAGGAAATGCCTATGAATTACTCTCTTGTTATTGAACCATTTGATGTTTGGGGTTTTGATTATATGGGACCTTTTCCACAATCTAACGGGTATACTCATATTCTAGTTGCTGTTGATTATGTTACTAAGTGGGTAGAAGCTATTCCAACTAGTAGCGTTGATCATAACACTTCTATTAAAATGCTTAAAGAAGTTATTTTCCCTAGATTTGGAGTCCCTAGATATTTAATGACTGATGGTGGTTCACACTTTATTCATGGTGCTTTCCGTAAATTGCTTGCTAAGTATGATGTTAATCATAGAATTGCATCTCCTTATCATCCTCAGTCTAGTGGTCAAGTAGAATTGAGCAATAGAGAAATTTAATTGATCTTGCAGAAGACTGTTAATAGATCCAGAAAGAATTGGTCTAAGAAACTTGATGATGCATTATGGGCTTATAGAACTGCTTATAAAAACCCTATGGGTATGTCTCCGTATAAGATGGTTTATGGTAAAGCATGTCACTTACCTCTTGAGCTAGAACATAAAGCTTATTGGGCAATTAAAGAGCTCAACTATGATTTCAAACTTGCTGGTGAGAAGAGGTTATTTGACATTAGCTCACTTGATGAATGGAGAACCCATGCCTATGAGAATGCCAAGTTGTTTAAAGAAAAAGTCAAGAGATGGCATGATAGAAGGATACAAAAGCGTGAATTCAATGTAGGTGACCATGTCTTGCTATACAATTCTCGTTTAAGATTTTTTGCAGGAAAACTTCTCTCTAAATGGGAAGGGCCCTACATTATCGAGGAAGTATATCGATCCGGTGCCATCAAGATCAACAACGCCGAAGGCACAAATCCGAAGGTGGTAAACGGGCAAAGAATCAAACATTATATCTCTGGTACTCCCATAAATGTTGAAACCAATATTATTAATACCATAACTCCGGAGGAGTACATTAAGGAGACCTACCAGTACGTTTCAGACTCCGGAAAGGAATATGTATGTGGTACAGTAAGTAAACCGACTCCAAAACTTTTGCAACAGCAATTTTCCTCCGTTTTGGAATATTTAAAAAATTAGGAAAATTTAAAGTAGTCCGAATAGTGCACGAGGAGGCGACAAGCCAGGGGGGCGCGCCCCTGTAGCTTGTGGCCACCTCGTGTACCCTCCGGACTCCGTTTTCTTGTGGTACACTCCTTCCGGTCGGCAAAAATTCATTATATAATCGCCCGAAGGTTTTGACCTTCGTATCACGACAATACCTCCTGTTTTCGTTTTGAGCGGTTTCTGCAGCAGAATTAGAGTAAGATGTCTTCGCAAGAGTCAGTCGGGGAGAGCCGTGCCTCTCACCTGACGCCTGGGCCCAGAGTATACAGCGAAGCCAACCACTTCGGGCAGGCCACGGAGGAAGAGATGGAGGCCGACTTGAAAAGGATAGATGCCATGGAGGAAGACCAAGAAGTTACCTCTCGTCTACAACCTGGAGCCATGTTGGAGGAACTTCAGAGCTCAGCAATTCCGAATTCGGTTATCCCTCCCAATGCTAAATTTCTTACTTATGAGAATATGAAAAAGAGTGTTGCTTCTTCCCCCGCAGCAATGAAACATCCATGGGTTATGGGAGCTCTAAGCGTCACTGGAAAACTTTGCAAGGAAATACTGGATCTCAAACAGCAAAATAATAAGCTTGAGGAGGAGAATCGCATTCTGAGGGGGATCATCGCCAAGAATATAACATCACCACCTCCGAAGGAAGACAACTAAACACATGGGTATGGGCACTCCCCTTGGCTTGTGCCAAGCTTGGGGGAGGTGCCCCGGTATCGTATCACCATCACATCTGTTACTTTTATCGTTTTTCTTAGTTTGATCCTTTTGGTTATATCTTGATCTAGTAGAATAAAGTTTTTAGTGTGATCTAGTTCTGAGTTTTGCTTTATGCTCCCCCTATGTAAGCAAGTCCGAGAGTTATATAATAAAGAGTAGTTTTGAGTTGAGGGCTTTGCTTGTTTGCTATGATCTTGAGGAAAAGAAATAGAAAGAAGTATAGAATAAAAGCAAAGAGTATATATGATGATCTTATGGGGAGTGATGACTTCACATATAAGAAGTATGTCGATTGAAATTTGTTGTGAGTTGACAAACATAGCTATTGGTCATTGTGGCAATTAAAAGGAAGTAATAAAGAAAGAGAGGTTCACATATAAATATATTATCTTGGACATCTTTTATGATTGTGAGCACTCATTAAAATATTATATGTTAAGAAGTTGATGTTGGACAAGGAAGACAGCATAATGAATTATGTTTGCTTATTTCCGAATAGAAGTTATATGGTTATAGATCCTTCAACATGTGTCGCTTGCTTCCACCTATATCAGCCAAAACTTCCGCACCAAGTAGAGATACTACTTGTGCATCCAAACACCCTTAACCCAATTTTGCCATGAGAGTCCACCATACCTACCTATGGATTGAGTAAGATCCTTCAAGTAAGTTGTCATCGGTGCAAGCAATAAAAATTGCTCTCTAAATATGTGTGATCTATTGGTGTGAGGAAGATAAACTTTATACGAACTTGTGATATGGAAGAAATAAAAGAGACAGACTGCATAATAAAGTTCTTTATCACAAGGGGCAATATAAAGTGACGTTCTTTTGCATTAAGGGATCGCGCATCCAACTATAAAAGCGCATGACAACCTCTGCTTCCCTCTGCGAAGGGCCTATCTGTTACCTTTACTTTTTAGTACTTACCTTTATGCAAGAGTCGTGGTGATTTTCACCACTTCCTTTATTTTGCCTTTATCTCTTGGCAAGCGGCATGTGTTGGGGAATGATCTAGACACATATATCCACTCGGATGTGGGTGATCATGAGTTATTACTGTTGACATTACCCTTGAGGTAAATAGTTGGGAGGCAATACTATAAGCCCCTATCTTTCTCTGTGTTCGATTAAAGCTTTGAACTCATAGGTACCGCGTGAGTGTTAGCAATTATGAAAGACTAAAAGATGATTGAGTATGTGGATTTGCTTTACAAGCTCCTATGTTGACTCTTTCCTACGTTATGATAAATTGGAATTGCTTCAATGACTAAGATCATAGTTTGTTGGTTCTCAATAGAGTTCTTGATTCATACTTTACCTTGTGAATGAATTGTTACTCTAACATAAGAAATTATATGTCCATATATGTTGTTGTTCTAAAGATAACCATGATGCCTTCATATACGTATTTTATTTTATCGACACCTCTATCTCTAAACATGTGGGCATATTTATCGATTTAGGCTTTCGCTTGAGGACAAGCGAGGTCTAAGCTTGGGGGAGTTGATACGTCCATTTTGCAACATGCTTTTATATTGATATTTATTGCATTATGGGCTATTATTACACATTATGGTACAATACTTATGCCTTTTCTCTCTTATTTTACAAGGTTTAAATGAAGAGGGAGAATGCCGGCAGCTGGAATTCTGGACTGGAAAAGGAGCAAATCTGAGATACCTATTCTGCACAACTCCAAAAGTCCTGAAAATTTACGGAGAATTATTTTGGAATATATAAAAAATATTGGGTGAAGAATATACCAAGGGGACCCACCAGGCAGTCACAAGCTAGGGGGGCGCGCCCTACCCCCCTGGGCGCGCCCCTGTGGCTTGTGACCCACCTGGCAGGCCTCCAGTGCCCATCTTCTGCTATATGGAGGGTTTTGACCTGGAAAAAATCAGAAGGGAGCTTTCAGGACGAAGTGCCGCCGTCTCGAGGCGGAACTTGGACATAACCAATCTAGGGCTCCGGCGGAGCTGTTCTGCCGGGGAAACTTCCCTCCCGGAGGGGGAAATCAAAGCCATGTTCATCACCAATGATCCTCTCATCGAGAGGGGGTCAATCTCCATCAACATCTTCACCAGCACCATCTCCTCTCCAAACCCTAGTTCATCTCTTGTATCCGATCTTTGTCTCAAAACCTCAGATTGGTACCTGTGGGTTGCTAGTAGTGTTGATTACTCCTTGTAGTTGATGCTAGTTGGTTTACTTGGTGGAACATCATATGTTCAGATCCTTAATGATAATTAATACTCCTCTGATTATGAACATGAATATGTTTTGTGAGTAGTTACGTTTGTTCCTGAGGACATGGGATAAGTCTTGTTATAAGTAATCATGTGAATTTGGTATTCGTTCGATATTTTGATGAGATATATGTTGTCTCTCCTCTAGTGGTGTTATGTGAACGTCGACTACATAACACTTCACCATTATTTGGGCCTAGAGGAAGGCATTGGGAAGTAATAAGTAGATGATGGGTTGCTAGAGTGACAGAAGCTTAAACCCTAGTTTATGCGTTGCTTCGTAAGGGGCTGATTTGGATCCACATGTTTCATGCTATGGTTAGATTTATCTTAATTCTTCTTTCGTAGTTGCGGATGCTTGCGACAGGGGTTAATCATAAGTGGGAGGCTTGTCCAAGTAAGGACAGCACCCAAGCACCGGTCCACCCACATATCAAATTATCAAAGTAACGAACGCGAATCATATGAGCATGATGAAAACTAGCTTGACAGTAATTCCCATGTGTCCTCGGGAGCGCTTTGCTTTATATAAAAGTTTGTCCAGGCTTGTCCCTTGCTACAAAAGGGATTGGGCCACCTTGCTGCACCTTTGTTACGTTTGTTACTTGCTATCCGTTACGAATTATCCTATCACAAAACTATCTGTTATCGGTAATTTCAGTGCTTGCAGAGAATACCTTACTGAGAACCGCTTGTCATTTCCTTCTGCTCCTCGTTGGGTTCGACACTCTTACTTATCGAAAGGACTACGATAGATCCCCTATACTTGTGGGTCATCAGATACCTATTCTGCACAACTCCAATGAAGCTGAAACTTTACGAAGATTATTTTTACATTTAATAAAAAATACCAAAGCTGGAAACTACCGGAGGAGGCCCCCCAGGTGGGCACAACCCACCAGGGCGCGCCCTGATGGGTTGTGCTCAGCCTAGCCCACCTCCGGTTCCCATCTTCTGGTATAAGGTCTCTCTTGACCTAGAAAAAAATCAGAGGAGGACTTTCGGGACGAAGCGCCGCCGCCTCGAGGCCGAACTTGGGCAGGAGCACTTTTGCCCTCCGGCGGAGCGATTCCGCCAGGGGAACTTCCCCCCTGGAGGGGGAAATCGAAGCTATCGTCATCACCAACACCCCTCTCATCCATTATGATATTCAATACTCCTCTGATCTTGAGCATTTTTATTATTTGTGAGTAGTTACCTTTGTTCTTGAGGTCACGGGAGAAGTCATGTTGCGAGTAATCATGTGAATTTGATATGTGTTCGATATTTTGATGATATGTATGTTGTGATTCCCTTAGTGGTGTCATGTGAATGTCGACTACATGACACTTCACCATTCATGGGCCTAAGGGAATGCATTGTGGAGTAGTTATTAGATGATGGGTTGCTAGAGTGACAGAAGCTTAAACCCTAGTTTATGCGCTACTTCGTAAGGGGATGATTTGGATCCACATGTTTAATGCTATGGTTAGACTTTGTCTTAATACTTTTCTCGTAGTTGCGGATGCTTGCGAGGGGGCTAATCATAAGTAGGTTGTTAGTTCAAGTAAGAACAACACCTTAGCACCGGTGCACCCACATATCAAATTATCAAAGTAGCGAACACGAATCAAACCAACATGATAAAAGTGACTAGACGAAATTCCTGTGTACCCTCAAGAACACTTTGCCTATTATTAGTGATTGTTCTGGCATGTCCTTTGCCTCAAAAGGATTGGGCTACCTTGCTGCACCTTGTTTACCGATACCGTTACTTGCTTGCTACCAATTATCTTGCTATCAAACTATCTGTTACCTACAATTTCAGTGCTTGCAGAAATTACCTTGCTGAAAACCGCTTGTCATTTCCTTCTGCTCCTCGTTGGGTTCGACACTCTTACTTATCGAAAGGACTACGATTGATCCCCTATACTTGTGGGTCATCAGCGATGAAGGGACCAAGATCTTTATTGTGGATATATTGGTCAAATTCCTCCTTAATACCCGCACCTGCCATGAACTCGTCGCACGGCCACAAGCATGATTTAGTGGCGGCGTCTCGCATCGAGCTTTCGCTTGGTTCAACATAAGATTGTCGAACTGAGCTTCCACTTGATGAGGCTTCCGAGGATCTCTCCTCGAAGAACTCCTAAAGAATTGCATTTTTATTTGCGAACAAATTTTTGAAATATTTTTGAGACACAAAATTTTGTCAACAAAACTTCGTGAAATTGATAGGAACTACTCCTATGCATGCATAGAGGCCAAATTGAGCATTCAAACTACTTAGAACTCTAAGAATTCAACATGCAAGCTCATCTACAACAACACCAAGAGTAGCTAATTACTCTAAAAATAACCCACTAAATCAAAAACTAATTGGAGCAATGGAGGAGTCACATACCAAGTAGCAATCCCTCCAAACAGTTTCAGAAACGGAGCTTCGAGCTAAGAGATCGAAATCAGCGGGTTTGAGAGCAAGAACACGGGAATGGTGGCTGTGGTGAATTTTTTCTGGAGGTAGGTGATGATGTGGGCTAAAGATATAAGTGAGGGGGCCCACGTGGGGGCCACAACCCACCAGGGCATGCCTGGGGGTCCTGGCGTGCCCTAGTGTCTTGTGGGCACCAAGTGCACCCCCCTCTGGTATTATTTGCACCAAAAATTCAGAAATATTTGGGAAAAAATCGTGTTAAATTTTCAGGGCATTCTGAGAACTTTTATTTTTGGGTCATTTTTTTATTGCACGGCGAAAACAGAAAACAGGATAATCATGGCATTTTATTTTATTTGACTAACTAAAATAGAAAATAAAATGTGGGAGCAGAGAGTTGTGCTTACTAGATTCATCTACTTCATACCTCTAAAAATGATCCATTAATAAGGTTGATCAAGTCTTATTAACAACCACTTCCGATTAGCATGAAACCGAAGAACTTTCATAAAACACTAAGTTACCTCAATGGGGATGTGCATATCCCCTACAATAAGTATATCATATTCCTTTTTGGCAATAGGTAGAGGTAATTGGAAACTCCCAATAGTGATGGTCGGAGATTCTTCAATAACATTTATACCATTCACCTGGAATTGTTTCTTCGGAAAGTGCACCGTATGCTCATTACCATTGATATGAAAAGTGACTTTGCTTTTATTGCAATCAATTACAGCCCCTACAGTATTCAGAAAGGGTCTACCAAGGATAATCGACATGTTGTCGTCCTCGGGCATCTCAAGAATAACAAAGTTCGTTAAGATAGTAACATTTGCAACAACGACGGGCACGTCCTCACAAATACCGATAGGTATGGCCGTTGATTTGTCAGCCATTTGCAATGATATTTCGGTAGGTATGAGTTTATTCAAATCAAGTCTTTTGTATAAGGAGAAAGGCATAACACTAACACCGGCTCCCAAATCACACAAAGTAGTTTTGACATAGTTTCTTTTAATGGAGCAAGGTATAGTTGGTATTCCCGGATCTCCAAGTTTTTTAGGTACTCCATCCTTAAAAGAATAATTAGCAAGCATGGTGGAGATTTCAGCTTCAAGTATTTTTATTTTATTAGTGATGATGTCTTTCGTATACTTTGCATAAGGGGCCATCTTTAAAATATCACTTAAGCGGGTACGCAAAAAGACTGGCCTAATCATTTCAGCAAAGCGCTCAAATTCTTCATCATCCTTTTTCTTAGATGGTTTAGGTGAAAAGGGCATGGGTTTCTGAACCCATGGTTCTCTTTCTTTACCATGTTTCCTAGCCACAAAATCTCTTTTATCATAACATTTATTTTTAGTTTGTGGGTTATCAAGATCAGGAGCAGGCTCTATTTCAACATCATTATCTGGTTCTTTATCATTGCTAGGTTGAGCATCTTCATGAACATCATCATTATCATTTTCATTATCACTAGGTGAATGTTCATTACTAGACTGAGTTTCAACATCGGAAACAGAGACATCATTATTATCAAGAGGTTTCTGTATCTCAGGTTCACTAGAGGTATGCAAAGTCCTGTCATTTTTCTTTTTATTTTTCTTTCTAGAAGGACTAGGTGCATCGATATTAATTCTCTGAGAGTCTTGTTCAATTCTTTTAGGATGACCCTCAGGATAAAGTGGTTCTTTGGTCATTCTACCTCCTCTAGTTACTACTCTAGTAGGAAAATCATTCATATTATTATTCATTTCATCAAGCAATTCTTTTTGAGACTTAGCAACTTGTTCTAGCTGAGTTTGAACCATAGAGGCATGCTTTCCTACACCTCTAACATCATTACTGATTCTAGATAGCAAGTCACTCAAGCGAGCAATCATATCAGAATTATATTTCAATTGTTTCAGGACATCTGCATTGAAATGATCTTGCTTCATAATATAGTTGTCAAACTCATATAGGCACTGACTAGAATGTTTATTGTAAGGGATATCACCTTCATCAAACTTTAATAAAGAATTTACCTCTACCACCTGTGGAGGTGGTGGTGTGTCAAGGCCATGTATTTCTTTAATAGGAGGCAAATTCTTAACATCCTCAGCTTTAATACCCTTTTCCTTCATAGATTTCTTTGCCTCTTGCATATCTTCAGGACTGAGAAATAAGATACCCCTCTTCTTCGGAGTGGGTTTAGGCAGTGGTTCAGGAAGAGTCCAATCATCATAATTCTTCAATATGTTATTCAATAATTCCTCAGCTTGTTCAACAGTTTGTTCCCTGAAAACACAACCAGCACAACTATCTAGGAAGTCCTTAGAAGCATCAGTTAGTCCATTATAGAAGATATCAAGTATTTCATTTTTCATGAGAGGGTGATCAGGCAAAGCATTAAGCAATTGGAGAAGCCTCCCCCAAGCTTGTGGGAGACTCTCTTCTTCAATTTGCACAAAGTTAAATATTTCCTGTAAGGCGGCTTGTTTCTTATGAGCAGGAAAATATTTTTCAGAAAAATAGTAGATCATATCCTGGGGACTACGCACACAACCAGGAGCAAGAGTATTGTACCATGTCTTAGCATCACCCTTTAATGAGAACGGAAATAACTGAAGGATGTACTAGTAGCGAATCTTCTCATCATGAGCAAAGAGGGTGGCTATATCATTCAGCTTAGTAAGGTGTGCCACTACAGTTTCAGTTTCATAGCCATGGAAAGGATCAGATTCAACCAAAGTAATTAACTCTGGGTCGACAGAGAATTCATAATCCTTATCAGTGACAAAGATAGGTGAAGTAGCAAACTTAGTATCAGATTTCATTCTAGCATTCAAAGTCTTTTCCTTATACTTGCGTAGCAATTTCTTGAGATCGTTTCTATCATTGCAAGAAATAATTTCTCTAGTTAGCTCTACGTCCATAACATAACCTTCAGGTATCTTAGGCATTTCAAATTTAGAAGAGCTAGGACTACTAGGTGTTTCATAGTCATCATCAGTTTCATGGGTTTCATCAGTTTCAACAATCTCATCAGTTTCAATAGTTTCATTCTCTTTAGCTCTAGCAATTTGTTCATCAAGAAATTCTCCTAGTGGCACATTATCATCAAACATGGTACTAGCATCATCATAAGCATCATTCATAGCAGAAGTAGCATCATCAATCACTTGCGACATATCAGGATTACTAGCATGTGGTGGTGTTGCAAGCTTACTCAAAACAGAAGGTGAATCAAGTGCAGAGTGTGATGGCAATTCCTTACCTCCCCTCGTCCTAGAGGGAACGATCTTGGTCTTTGGATCCTTCAGATTCTTCATAGTGATAAATTGATATAACTCCCAAGTGACTCAACAAATATAGCTATGCTCCCCGGCAATGGCGCCAGAAAAAGATCTTTATAACCCACAAGTATAGGGGATCGCAACAGTTTTCGAGGGTAGAGTATTCAACCCAAATTTATAGATTCGACACAAGGGGAGCCAAAGAATATTTGAGAGTATTAGCAGCTGAGTTGTCAATTCAACCACACCTAGAGATTAAATATCTGCAGCAAAGTGATCAGTAGCACAATAATATGATAGTTTTGATAGGAGTAGCAGCAGTAACAGTAACGGTAACGGTGATAGCAATAGTTTTGTAGCAGTTGGAACAGTAACAACAGTAGTAACTTAGCAAGAATAATAAGTGGAAAACTCGTAGGCACTGGATCGGTGAACTCGTTGGATGATATTCGTCATGTAACAGTCATAACCTAGGGCGATACAAAACTAGCTCCAGTTCGTCAATGTAATGTAGGCATGTATTCCGTAAATAGTCATACGTGCTTATGGAAAAGAACTTGCATGACATCTTTTGTCCTACCCTCCCGTGGCAGCGGGGTCCATACGGAAACTAAGGGATATTAAGGCCTCCTTTTAATAGAGAACCGGAACAAAGCATTAACACATGGTGAATACATGAACTCCTCAAACTACGATCATCATCGGAAAGTATCCCAAATATTGTCACTATGGGGTTTACGGATCATAACACGTAATAGGTGCATATGACTAGGCAAGATCGGATCAAGAACATAGATATAATGGTGATAACATAAACGGTTCAGATCTGAAATCATGGCACTCGGGCCCTAGTGACAAGCATTAAGCATGGCAAAGTCATAGAAACATCAATCTCAGAACATGGTGGATACTAGGGATCAAGCCCTAACAAAACTAACTCGATTACATGATGAATCTCATCCAACTCCTCACCGACCAGCAAGCCTATGAAGGAATTACTCACTCCCGGTGGGGAGCATCATGGAATTGGCGATGTAGAACGGTTGGTGATGACGAAGACCGAAGATTCCCCTCTCCGGAGCCCTGAACGGGCTCCAGATCTGGCCTCCCGATGAAGAACAGGAGGTGGCAGCGGCTCCGTATCATAAAACGTGATGAAACTTTCTCTTTGATTTTTTTCTCCGAAAATAGGAATTTATAGTGGCGGAATTAGGGTCAGTGAGGCCACGAGGTGGGCACAACCCACAAGGGCGCGCCCAGGGGGCCTGGCGCGCCCTGGTGGGTGCTGCTCACCCTGGCCCCCCTCTTCGGTAGATTTTGGCTCCAATAATTCTTATATATTCTGAATAATTCTCCAAAAAGTTTCTTTCCGTTCCGAGAACTTTTATTTCTGCACAAAAACAACACCATGTTAGTTCTACTGAAAACAGCGTCAGTCCGGGTTAGTTCCATTCAAATCATGCAAATTAGAGTCCAAAACAAGGGCAAAAGAGTGAGGAAGAGTAGATACGTTGGAGACGTATCATGGTGATACGATACCGGGGCACCTCCCCCAATCTTGGCTCAAGCCAAGGGGAGTGCCCATACCCGTGTGCTCAAGTCTCCTTTGGTGGTGGTGATGAGGTGTCACACTTCAACTTCAAAAGGTGCTCCAATTTGCGGATGACCCTCCTAATGTTATTGATGTGCTCCTCTAGCAAAATATCTTCACGCATGAGAAATTTATTCTGAACACGGACCACTTCGAAAGCTCTAAAAGCTTCGATTTCAATAGGGGTGAGATGACTGTAATAAGGTTGAAGGATATCTTCTTCTTCTCCCTCCTCTGTTGGCATGGATTGATCTCCTTCAGGGGGCTGATCCACCATAGCCTCCTTGCCCTTGTCTTCCTTGTTAGCTTCTTCTGGCTCCTCCCTCTTCAGCTCTATCTTCATTAGCCAGGCATCTTCTTCCGCGTTGTTAGAAGAGGGAGAAGACATGATGCCTGACTTGACAGATCTGATAGGAAAACAGCAAGAAACAAGAACAGAGGATTTTTCTGCAATGCGGACGTCAAAACAGTCGGGGGTATTATAGAGAATTTTTTTTCTTGGGAGACAAGCATATGGAAGGAAAACGGAGTCGGGAAGGTGTCCGAGGTGGGCACAACCCACCAGGGCGCGCCCTGGTGTATCGTGCTCGCCTTGATCACCTTCCGGTTTATTTCTTTATTTCCAAAATTTTCTAATATTCCGAAATAGACAAAAAATATTTTTGCGGAATTTTCGGAGTCCGTTTACTTACCGTATCACGTACCTCCTATTTTTCAGAATTCTGGAGTGTTCCGGAAGGTTTCTTTTATGTGTTGCTCCGGTGTCATGGTTTGGATAACATTGCTTTCAACGTTAATAGGTGTACCTATGATTCTTTGTCCATTGACCACCTACGGGTTAGTACCTTCGGCGTTATTAATCTTGATAGCTCCAGAACGATAGACCTCTTCGATAATATAAGGACCTTCCCATTTGGAGAGAAGCTTTCTTGCAAAAAATCTTAAATGAGAGTTGAACAAAAGAACATAGTCTCCTACTTTTAATTCCCGCTTTTGGATTCTCTTGTCATGCCATATTTTTACTTTTTTCTTTGAATAATTTGGCATTTTCATAGGCTTGGGTTCTCCAATCATCTAGTGAGCTAATATCAAATAGCCTCTTCTCACCGGTAAGTTTGAAATCATAGTTAAGTTCTTTAATTGCCCCAAATGCTTTGTGTTCTAATTCTAGAGGCAAATGACAAGCTTTTCCATACACCATTTTGTATGGAGACATACCCATAGGATTTTTATAAGTTGTTCTATAGGCCCAAAGTGCATCATCTAATTTCTTAGACCAGTTCTTACGAGACCTATTGAAAGTTTTTTGTAATATTAATTTTATTTCTCTATTGCTAAGTTCAACTTGACCACTAGATTGAGGATGATAGGGTGACGCAATTCTATGGTTAACATCATATTTAGCAAGCATCTTACGGAAAGCACCATGAATAAAGTGTGAACCACCATGAGTCATTAAATATCTAGGGACTCCAAACCTCGGGAATATAACCTCTTAAAGCATTTTAATGGAGGTGTGGTGATCAGCACTACTATTTGGAATAGCTTCTACCCACTTAGTGACATAATCAACAGCAACCAAAATATGAGTGTACCCGTTAGAGGAAGGAAAAGGCCCCATATAATCAAAACCCCAAACATTAAATGACTCAACAACAAGTGAATAATTCATAGGCATTTCCTGACGCTTACCGATATTACCTATTCTTTGACATTCATCACAAGACAAGAAAACTTACGGTCATCCTTGAAGAGAGTAGGCCAATAAAAACCAGATTGCAATACATTGTGAGCAGTTCTATCTCCCGCATGATGTCCTCCAAAAGCTTCGGAATGACATTTCCGTAGGATTTGTTCCTGTTCATGCTCAGGTACACAACGTCTAATAATACCATATACTCCTTCTTTATAAAGATGTGGGTCATCCCAAAAGTAATGTCTTAAGTCATAGAAGAATTTTTTCTTTTGTTGGTATGTGAAGCTAGGTGGTATATATTTAGCGACAATGTAATTAGCATAATCAGCATACCAAGGGGTGTTTTGTGAAACACTTATTGCGGCTAATTGTTCGTCAGGGAAACTATCATCAATAGGTAGTGGGTCATCAAGAATATTTTCTAACCTAGACAAGTTATCAGCTACGGGGTTCTCAGCTCCCTTCCTATCAACGATGTGTAAGTCAAATTCTTGAAGCAAGAGAACCCACCTAATGAGTCTAGGTTTAGCATCTTTCTTTTCCATAAGGTATTTTATAGCAGCATGATCGGTGTGAACAATAACTTTGGAATCAACAATATAGGATCTAAATTTATCACAGGCAAACCCAACTGCTAAGAATTCTTTTTCATTAGTAGCATAATTTTGTTGGGCACTGTCTAGAGTTTTACTAGCATAATGGATAACATTCAATTTCTTATCAACTCTTTGTCCTAGAACAGCACCAACAGCATAATCACTAGCATCACACATAATTTCAAAAGGCAAGTTCCAATCAGGTGGTTGAACGATAGGTGCAGAGGTTAAGGCTTTCTTGAGTGTTTCAAAGGCTTCCACACAATCATCATCAAAAACAAAAGGAATATCCTTTTGCAAAAGATTAGTAAGAGGCCTATAAATTTTAGAGAAGTCTTTAATGAACCTCCAATAAAAACTAGCATGACCAAGGAAACTTCGAATGCCTTTAATATCTTCAGGACATGGCATTTTCTCAATTGCATCAACT
The DNA here is from genome assembly GCA_039707655.1 of Elymus sibiricus. Classification (NCBI taxonomy): domain Eukaryota; kingdom Viridiplantae; phylum Streptophyta; class Magnoliopsida; order Poales; family Poaceae; genus Elymus; species Elymus sibiricus. The sequence continues at coordinate 400,056,762 of CM077667.1, forward strand.
TTAGCATTATCCACCTCAATACCTCGTTCAGATATTTTATGCCCCAAGACAATACCTTCATTAACCATAAAGTGGCACTTCTCCCAATTCAAGACGAGATTAGTTTGTTCACATCTGTGCAAAACTCGATCAAGGTTGCTTAAGCAATCATCAAAAGAAGTTCCGTAAACGGAAAAATCATCCATGAAAACCTCCACAATCTTTTCACAAAAATCAGAGAATATAGCAGTCATACATATTTGCAAGGTAGCAGGTGCATTGCATAAACCAAAAGGCATACGTCTATAAGCATAGGTTCCAAAAGGGCAAGTAAAGGTGTTTTTCTCTTGATCGGATTGTGACACAGGTATTTGAGAGAAACCAGAATATCCATCTAGGAAGCAAAAGTGTGTGTGCTTAGATAATCTTTCTAGCATTTGATCAATGAAAGGTAGAGGGTAATGATCTTTTCTAGTAGATTTATTTAATTTTCTAAAATCAATTACCATTCTATAGCCAGTAACAATTATTTGTGGGATGAGTTCATTCTTATCATTGGGAACAATGGTAATACCTCCTTTCTTAGGGACACATTGAACAGGGCTCACCCATCTATTATCAGCTATGGGATAGATTATACCTGCTTCCAGAAGCTTTAATATTTCAGTTCTTACCACTTCCTTCATCTTAGGATTCAATCGCCGTTGATGATCAACAACGGGTTTAGCATCAGGTTCCATATTAATCTTGTGCTGACATAGAGTGGGACTAATGCCCTTAAGATCATCAAGAGTATATCCAATAGCAGCCCTGTGCTTCCTTAGAACTTTTAATAATCTTTCTTCTTCATGTTCTGAAAGGTTAGCACTAATAATAACAGGATATATCTTTTTCTCGTCAAGATAAGCATACTTCAAAGTGTCAGGCAATTGCTTTAATTCAAACACAGGATCACCTTTAGGTGGAGGAGGACCTCCAAGAGTTTCAATAGGCAAATTGTGTTTCAGGAGAGGTTGTTGTTCAAAGAAAATTTGATCTATTTCGTTTCTTTCACGCAAGTGCATATCATTTTCATTGTCAAGCAAATATTGTTCTAATGGATCGGTGGGAGGCACGGCAATAGAAGCAAGAGCAATTATTTCATCCTTAATAGATAATACTTTATCACGAGGTTGTCTACTAAACCTGGAAAAATTAAACTCATGAGACACACTACCAAAACTGACACTGACAGTTTGTTTTTCACAATCTATCTTAGCATTGACGGTGTTCAAGAAAGGTCTACCAAAGATAATGGGACAAAAGTCGTCTTGTGGGGAACCAAGGACTTGAAAAATAGTAGGGTATTTCACTTTCCCGCACAAGACTTCAACATCTCTAACAATCCCAAGTGGTGTGATAGTGTCTCTATTAGCAAGTTTAATAGTAACATCAATGTCTTCTATTTCAGCAGGTGCTATTTCATCCATAATTTCTTGGTATAAGGTAAAAGGGATAGGACTCACACTAGCACCCAAATCACATAAACCATGATAGCAATGATCTCCTATTTTGACTGAGACAACAAGCATGCCTTCTATGGGTCTATGTTTATCTTTTTCATCGGGTTTAGCAATTCTAGCAGCTTCATCACAGAAGTAGATAACATGCCCATCAATATTTTCTACCAAGAGATATTTAACCATAGCAACACTAGGTTCTACTTTAATTTGCTCAAGGGGCTTAGGTGCTCTTATATTACTCTTACGAACCACAGTTGATACCTTAGCATGTTCCTTTATCCTAACAGGGAAAGGTGGTTTTTCAATATAAGCGGTAGGCACAACTAGATCAACATTGTAAAAGATGGTTTCTTCTTTAGCTATGACCGGTTCTTTAATTTCTTATTTAATAGGGGGATGATATTTAAACCACTTCTCCTTAGGGAGGTCAACGTGAGTAGCAAATGTTTCACAGAAAGAGGCTACTATCTCAGAGTCAAGTCCATATTTAGTGCTAAACTTGTGAAAAGTATCGGTATTCATAAAAGATTTAACACAATCAAACTCAAGCTTTATACCTGACTCGTTACCTTCATTGAGTTCCCAATCTTCAGAGTTGCGTTTAATTCTTTCTAAGAGATCCCACTTGAATTCAATAGTCTTCTTCATATAATAACCATCACAAGAAGTATCGAGCATGGATTGATCATTATGAGAAAGCCGAGCGTAAAAATTCTGAATGATAACTTCTCTCGGGATGTCATGATTGGGGCATGAATATAACATTGACTTAAGCCTCCCCCAAGCTAGAGCGATGCTTTCTCCTTCACGAGGCCAAAAATTATATATATAATTCTGATCACGATGAACTAGATGCATGGGATAAAACTTTTGGTGGAATTCCAATTGCAGACGATTCTAGTTCCACGATCCAAGATCATCACATAGCCTGTACCATGTAAATGCTTTTTCCCTTCAAAGATAAAGGGAAAACCTTCTTCTTAACTTCATCTCCGGGTAAACCTGCAAGCTTAAATAATCCACAAATTCCATTCACATATAATAGGTGCATATCAGGATGTTCAGTTCCATCTCCTTGATACGTCTCCAACGTATCTATAATTTTTGCTTGTTCCATGCTGTTATATTATCATTCTTGGATGTTTTACAATCATTTTATAACAAATTTATATCATTTTTTGGGACTAACCTATTGACATAGTGCCAAAGTGCCAGTTGCTGTTTTTGCTTGTTTTTTACTTCGCAGAATATCAGTACCAAACAAAGTCCAATCGCGACAAAACTTTTTGGAGATTTTTTCTGGACCAGAAGACACCCAGTGGGCCAAAAAAAGCCAGGAAGGTGGGCTGTGGAGAGCATAACCCACCAGGGCGCTGGCGCGCCCTGATGGGTTGTGCCCTCCACGGGGCCCCTCTCCACCGCCTCTGATGCCTATAAATTCTCAAATATTCGGAAAACCCTAGGGGAGTCGACGAAACACAATTCCAGCTGCCGCAAGTTCCAGAACCTCGAGATCCAATCTAAACACCATCACGGAGGGGTTCATCTTCCTCATAGGTGCCTCTCCGATGATGCGTGAGTAGTCCACCATAGACCTACGGGTCCGTAGGTAGTAGCTAGATGGCTTCCTCTCTCTCTCTTATGATTCTCAATACAATGGTCTCTTGGAGATCTATTTGATGTAAACTTTTGCGGTGTGTTTGTTGGGATCCGATGAATTTTGAGTTCATGATCAGTTTCTATCCATGAATATTATTTGAGTTTTCTTTGATCTCTTATATGCATGATTACTTATAGCCTCGTATTTCTTCTTCAAATCTTTGGTTTAGTTAGGACGACTAGATCGATTTTTCTTGCCATGGGAAGAGGTGCTTTGTGATGGGTTCGATCTTGCGGTGTCCTTTCCCAGTGACAGAAGGGGCAGCAAGGCACACATGTATCGTTGCCATTAAGGATAACAAGATGGGGTCTATTCCTACATGAATAGATCTTGTCTACATCATATCATCGTTCTTATTGCATTACTCCGTTTTTCCATGAACTTAATACACTAGATGCAGGCTGGATAGCGGTCGATGTGTGGAGTAATAGTGGTAGATGCAGGCAGGAGTCGGTCTACTTATCTTGGACGTGATACCTATATAATGATCATCGCCTTGGATATCATCATGACTATTCGATTTTCTATCAATTGCCCAACAGTAATTTGTTCACCCACCGTGCACTATACTCATGAGAGAAGCCACTAGTGAATCCTACGGCCCCCGGATCTACTTTTCCAACATATTGCTTTCCGATCTATCTTTTTGCCTCTTTGTTTTCAGATCTACAAAACCAAAAACCCAAAAATATATTGCTGCACTTTTTATTTGCCATTTTTATTTTGTGCTCTTGTGAGATCTATCTCTCCTATCCATCACTACCTAATCTATCTTTTTACCGTAGAGAGATTGGCAACCTCTCTTTCGCGTCGGGTTGCGAGTATTTGTTATTTGTGTGCAGGTGCTGCTTATTGGGTGGTGGTGATCCTCCTATTGGTTCGATAACCTTGGTTTCATAACTGAGGGAAATACTTACCGTTACTGTGCTGCATCATCCCTTCCTCTTTGGGGAAATACCGACGCAGTCTCAAGCCACGTCAAAGGAATTTCTGGCGCTGTTGCCGGGGAGGAAGCAGTCTCTTCTACGTGCATATCTCAGGCGCCGAGGAGACTCCATCATCATCTACCAGGTTCCTAATCACAAATCTCATCTCCTTGCAATTACATTATTTGCCATTTGCCTCTCGTTTTCCTCTCCCCTACCTCACCAATTTGCCGTTTTATTCGCTCTCTTTTTCGTTTGCCTTTTTCTCGCCGGATCTCTTCCTTGCTTGCAATCTTGTTTGGGTAGTCACAATGACTCAAGAAAATACCAAGTTGTGTGGTTTTTCCAATACTAATAACAATGATTTTATTAGTACTCCGATTGCTCCTCCCGCCACTAGTGCAGAGTCTTGTGATATTAATGTTGCTTTGTTGAATCTTGTCATGAAAGATCAATTTGTCGGTAATCCTAATGAGGATGCCGCGTCCCATCTAAACACATTCGTAGAATTGTGTGATATGCAAAAGAAAAAAGATGTGGACAATGATATTGTGAAGTTGAAATTATTTCCTTTTTCCTTGCGGGATCGTGCAAAAATTTGGTTTTCTTCTTTGCCTCGCAATAGTATCGATTCTTGGAATAAGTGCAAGGATGCTTTTATCACTAAGTATTTTCCGCCCGCGAAAATTATTTCCCTTAGGACGCAAATCATAAATTTTAAGCAACTTGAGCATGAACCTGTTGCACAATCTTGGGAAAGAATGAAGTTGATGCTAAGAAATTGTCCTACTCATGGTTTAAATCTTTGGATGATCATACAATTTTTTATGCGGGGTTGAATTTTGTCTCTAGAAATCTTTTAGATTCCGCCGCGGGTGGTACTTTTATGGAAATTACTTTGGGCGAAGCTACTAAATTGTTAGACAATATTATGGCTAATTATTCACAATGGCATACCGAAAGAGCACCTACTAGTAAAAAAGTTAATTCGGTTGAAGAAATTAGTACTTTGAGTGATAAAGTTGATGCTTTGATGAAATTGGTTGCTAGTAAAAATGCTCCTATTGGTCTTAATTATGTGCCTTTGTCTACCTTGATTGAGCAAAATAGTGATTCCGTAGATGTGAACTTTGTCTCGCGAAACTATTTCAATAACAATGCTTATAGAGGTAATTTTAATCCTAGGCCTTTTCCTGGAAATTCCTCTAATAATTATGGTAATTCCTCTTACAATAATAATAGGAACACCTCTGATCTTTAGAGTAATATTAAAGAATTTATCAATGCGCAAAAAGCTTTCAATACTACGATAGAAGAAAAGTTGAATAAGATTGATGATATGTCTAGAAGCATTGATAGAATTTCTCATGATGTTGAAAATCTCAAGTTGAAAGCTTTTGTGCCTAAGATTGATGAATCTATTAAAGCTTTATATGTCTCTATGGATGAAGGTAAGAAAAGAACCGCTATGCTTAGAGCTAAAAGAGAAATCTTAGAAAAATCGTTTTCTAGTGATTGCCTTCATAAAAATGATGAAGATCTTAAAGTGATTGGTGTTTATACTATTGATTCCTTGTTTAGTAATATTAAAATTGATGATAAAGGGACTGAAGTAGAGTCAACTTTAGCCAGAAGGTGTCCCAATAATTTGGAGGGTGAAAATCTTGATGAAAAAATTGATAAAAGTGGGTTTGAAGAGGTCAAAACTTTAACTAGTGATGTGCCCACTATTTTGGATTGCAAAGACTTTAATTATGATACTTGCTCTTTGATTGAATGTATTTATTTGTTGCAATACATGTTGAATTCACCCCATGCTTATGAGCAAAATAAAGCTTTTACTAAACATATCGTTGATGCCATGATGAAATATTTTGAAGAAAAGTAGGAGTTGGAGATTTCTATTCCTAGAAAATTACATGATGAGTGGGAACCTACCATTAAGGTCAAGATTAAAAATTATGAGTGCTTTGATTTATGTGATTTGGGTGCTAGTGTTTCCACGATTCCGAAATCTTTATGTGATGTGCTTGGTCTTACCAATATTGAAGAATGTTCTCTTAATTTGCACTTGGCGGATTCTACTATTAAAAAACCTTTGGGAAGAATTAATGATGTTCTTATTCTTGCAAATAGGAACTATGTGCCCATAGATTTTATTGTGCTTGATATTGATTGCAATCCGTCTTGTCCCATTATACTTGGTAGACCGTTTTTACGCACTATAGGTGCCGTGATTGATATGAAAGAAGGCAATATTCGTTTTCAATTTCCCTTGAGAAAGGGTATGGAACACTTCCCTAGAACAAGAATTAATCCACCATATGAATCAATCATGAGGGCATCCTATGGATCCAAAACCAAAGATGACAATACTTGAATTTATGCGTTATGCCTAGCTAGGGGCGTAAAACGATAGCGCTTGTTGGGAGGCAACCCAATGAATAAATAAATTTTTGCTTTTTTCCTTTATGTTTTTGAGTGTTGACACAATTATGCCTCTGTTATGATTGTGTTTTTATGGTCTATTTAGTGTTTGTGCCAAGTAGAGCCTTTAGGATGATTCATAAGATGAGTAGAAGCGATGTTGAATCTGAAACAGAAACTTTGCGTCCAGTATATGAATTTTCATTTTTTTACTGGAACGTGATGTTGAGCTGAAATTTTAACACGGTGTTTATATACAATTTTTTTTCGTTTTCCTAATTTTTCAGAATTTTTAGAGTTACATAAGTATGGTTAGAGTACAGATTACTACAGACTGTTCTGTTTAAGACTGATTCTGGTTTCGTTGCATTGTGTTCTTGTTTTGATGAATCTATGGGTTATATTGAAGGGAATGAGCCATGGTAAAGTTAAAATACAGTAGGTATAATGCAATAAAAAATATGAATGGGTTTGCAACAGCACCTAAAGTAGTGATTTGCTTTATTATACTAACGGATCTCACGAAGATTTTGTTGAGTTTTGTGTGATTGAAGTTTTCAAGTTTTGGGTGAGATCACGGTGGATGAAGGAATAAGGAGTGACAAGAGCCTAAGCTTGGGAATGCTACCGCACCCCCAAGATATATCCAAAGAGTAACAAGCAACTAAGCTTGGGGATGCCCCCGAGTGGCATCCCCTCTTTCTTCTAACAACCATCGGTATTTTACTTGGAGCTATATTTTTATTCGTCACATATCATGAGTTTTGCTTGGAGCGTCTTGTATCTTTGCTTGTTTGTTTTTCCTTTGTATCCTTTCTGTACACACCTATTTGGGAGAGTCAAAATTATGCTATGATTTGTTAGAATTGCTATATGTGCTTCACTTAAACTTTTTGACCTATAGAATTGCTCTAGTGCTTCACTTATATCTTGTTGAGCACGGTGTGCTTGGAAATTTTTGTATAAATACTCTCATGCTTCACTTAGATTAATTTGAGAGTTAGTAAAATTTTGAAGAAATCCTCTCATGCTTCACTTAGATTAATTTGAGAGTTAGTGGATTTTGAAGAAATCCTCTCATGCTTCACTTATACCTTTTTGAGAGAAGAAATCTTTATGCTCATGTGCTTCACTTAGATTTGTTTGAGCTTGTCAAAAAAGCAATGGCAATATATGAAACTAGTCCCAAAGTGATAGATATCCAAGGACGATAAAATAAAAACTTTCATGAAGATCATTGGGCAAATTTAACTTGATTCCTTGTAATAGTTTTGAAACATGATGATAGTAATATGTGAGTCATGTTAGTGAGTAATTATCCTTGAGTAGGAATATTGGTGTTAAGGTTTGTGATTCCCTATGCAAGTACGAAACTCAATAGTTATGCAATGAAATTACATCCTACTTGTGGTGCATTATTCGGTGTTAGTTATGCTCAATGCTCACTTATGTGAATTTTCGTTTCTTGGTTTAGTTGCTTCTCAATCTATTTGCTGGCCTCCATTTGTACTAAGTAGAAATACTACTTGTGCATCCAAAAACCTTAAACCAAGTTTTGCCTTATGAGTCCACCATACCTACCTATATGCGGTATTTGCATGCTGTCCCAAGCAAATTTGTATGTGCCATCTCTAAATTTTCAAAATAAATTTTCTCTTTTGTGTGCTCATACCGCTCATGAAACGGTTGGGAGTGTCCAATATTTTTCCATGCTAGATGTGTTATTCTCAAGATGAGTGTTTATTCACTTGCCATTGCACGAGAGTGTGGCGGTAATAAGGATGCCCATTCCCGAAATGAAAACGATTTTTTTTTACTTTATGTTGTCAAATAATAAATTCATTGGAAAGTGTTGGTATGGAAGGCAACCGTGGATACGGCCCGCCATGGAAAGTGAAAGTTTGGTGGAAAAAGGAATAAACTTTATTTTCTGTTTGGGAACCGCCTATGATATATCTAGCATGGAAAGTATTGTGAGCTACTTTGTCGTTTTCATTGACAGGAAAAGCATGCCACCCAAAATATTTTTCTCTCTCAATTTAAAACTTTGAGCTCTGGCACCTCTACAAATCCCTACTTCCCTCTACGAAGGGCCTATCTATTTACTTTATGCAATTTTTATTTTTACTTTGAGTCTCCATCTTCTCTTATAAGCACCAACTAGGGGGCACTATGATCGTACTTGAGCATTGGGTATAGCTATATTTGAGTGTGTTTCATGAATGGATCAATGATTGAGCATGATGGGCTAGGGATAACTTTCTTTAGTGTTGATATTTTGAAAGACATGGTTGCTTGTTGACATGCTTGAGTATTGAAGTCATTATGTTAAAACTAGACTATTGCTTTGAATCATTTACAAGTCCAAATGTCCATGCTATACAAAAGAAAAGAATATGATGAACATGTTAGGCAGCATTCCACATCAAAAATTCTGTTTTTTACCTACACGAGGACGAGTAGGAATTAAGCTTGGGGATGCTGATACGTCTCCAACGTGTCTATAATTTTTGTTTGTTCCATGCTGTTATATTATCACGCTTGGATGTTTTACAATCATTTTATAACAACTTTATATCATTTTTTGGGACTAACCTATTGACATAGTGCCAAAGTGCCATTTGTTGTTTTTGCTTGTTTTTTTACTTCGCAGAATATCAGTACCAAACGGAGTCCAATCGCGACGAAACTTTTTGGAGATTTTTTCTGGACCAGAAGACACACAGTGGGCCAAAAAAGAGCCAGGAAGGTGGGCTGTGGAGAGCACAACCCACCAGGGCGCTGGCGCGCCTGAGGGAGTCCGGGATTAAGGGGTCCTCGGACTGCAGACCTATTTCTCGTAGGTCGGGCTAATGGGCCGCTCGCTGAGGATGAGATTGATCGAAGGCCTCGTCGCTGTGGACAAGACCTCAGTAGCCGTGGCATGTCTGTCAAGTTGGAGATAGTAGATTAGGCATGTTTTTCCCTCCGGTGGGCAACTGACCATGTGTAACCCTAATGACCCCTGGTGTCTATATAAGCCAGAGGGTTTTAGATCATACGATACACAGAAACTCATCTAGGGTTTTAGCTAGTAGATCTCGAGGTAGATCAACTATGTAACCTTCGTACCATCAATATAATCAGGACGTAGGGTTTTACCTCCATAGGAGGGCCCGAACCTGGGTAAACATCGTCTCCTTCGTCCCCTTGTTACCATTGATCCTAGACTCACAGCTCGGGACCCCCTACCCGAGATTCGCCGGTTTTGACACCGACATTGGTGCTTTCATTGAGAGTTCCGCTATCATCACCAAAGGAATCAATGGCTCACCCCGTCGTAAGCAATGAGATCTGTAGCCCGGATGTTCCCATCTCTGGTCAAATCTTCGTTGGCGGCGACGTCTTGTCGCACACCGACCCGACTGTCCATCTCGGCCAGATCGGAAGTTTCCTCCCCGATCAAGAAATCAGATTTGGGAACCTAGAGTTCTCTGCTGATTCACGAGGAAGACTTGTTTGGGTGAGGCCCTCAGCTCCCATGGAGGACCCCGCAGAGCTCGACGCCTCGGCGCCGGAAGCCTCGGGCATCGCCTCTGAGGTGCCCCCTACCTTCGGGCCGTCTAGAACGCCTAGCCCAGTCGTCATGCCCAGACGTAATCGGCCTTCGCCGTCAAACGGCTCCGGATCCGCGACGCTCCAGATCGACCCTGATCGCTTCGGCAACACGTGCTCCGCCGACGTCTCGCCCTTGAACGAGCTACTGGATCGGATCCGAGCCATGGGCGTGACCGACGACCAGAACCCGATCTATGATCGGATCGGGCTTAAACCCGATGACAGGGAGATTCGCACTCCCTCGGTCACTCACTTAGACGCCACCGTCGAGTGCCTGGCCGAAGGCTCGTCCCCTCAACAGCCGAAACTAAAAACAGTTTATATCCCGGTCTCCGATCATCAAGATCCCTCGGATAACCCAGACTCGGGAGTTCGCTCCGAAAACAGTTCGGGATCGATTCCCGATCTTGCGCGCAGCCCAAACCCTACGCCGAACCCCGTTGTTCCGGACTCACATCACGGCGCGGAGCCGAAATTTTTCCCACCTGCCACCCAAGTCGAGCGCTCGCGCATCGCAGGAGAGTCCAAGTCTTCGGACTTACGGAACGTCAAACAATTACCGGGGGAGTCAGTTCACCACTTTTGGGTCAGACTCCTCCTTGTCAGAGATAGGGTACCAGGCTCTAGTGACCAGGAGATAATGGCAACTTTCAGTCGCAATTGTCATCATGAAGGGATCCTCAATGCCCTATCCCGATGGCATGTTCGTAGCTTCACCGAGTTAGCGGACCTGGTACAAAAATACTGTGCCATGGAGAGCACCTAGCAAGCCGAACGGCTACTCGCGGAACCAGACTTTACCGAACACTCTATAGGAGATCGGAAAAAGAGGATACCCCCGAAGCGGCTAGCCGAACACGAACCCGCCGAGAAGAGAAATAGACCCCCTACGGGGGCCAGAACCGTCCTTGATGGACTACTGGACAAACCATGCCCTATACATTCTGTCTTGCTGAACACAAACCCGACTCACAGCCTTAGAGCTTGCTGGGTCGTCAGGCAGGTCGCAAAAAGTGGAGAAGCCATTCTCCAGGACCAACTGCCGAACAGGCGCCGCATAAGTCATGGGCAGACACCGAGGTTAATGCCATGAGAATACAATGCGGAAGTCCTGACGATCTACGAAACGTTCCCCTCTAGGAACAGGAGAAAAAGAGCTCTTAAAGAACTCGAACAGGTCTACCATGTGGCGGCAGCAAGTCCATGGGCAGACACACCGATCACCTTCGGAGACACTGACCAACCAACCATCCGTCCCGGTCGAACACCGGCCGCACCGGTCCTAAACCCCATCGTGGACGGTTTTAGGCTGCAGAAGTTGCTAATGGATGGTGGCAGTGGTTTGAACCTCATCTACGAAGACACCCTGGAAAAAATGCAGTTCGACCGATCTCGCATCGAGCATAGCAGCACAACCTTCCGGGGGATCATCCCTGGGAAAGAGGCGCGTTGCTCAGGGCGTGTCATGCTTTACGTAGTGTTCGGCACGCCCGACAACTATCGATCCGAAGAACTTCTCCTCCATATCGTGCCCTTCCCCAGTGGCTACCACGCTCTGTTGGGGCGCGAAGCCTTCGCAAAATTCCAGGCTATACCCCATTATGGGTATATGAAGCTCAAGATGCCAGGCCCAAATGGGGTAATCACAATTGCCAGTGATCTGAGTACAGCCCTTCGAGCCGAGAACAAAACAGCAGCGCTCGCCCTCGAGGCATTAGCTGAGACCTTTGCTGCAGAGGAATTGACCGCACTCCGATCAACAGTGGATAAGGACGACGTAATCCTTAGTAAAAGGCCCAAACCCACGTCCTTTAAACCTGCAAAAGAAATTGTTAAATTTCAGGTACACCCAACGGACCCTAGTAAAACAGCGTCCATCGGAGCTCAGCTGGACCCCATGGTGGACGAAGCGCTGCGAGCATTCTTACAAGAAAATTGGGACATCTTCGCCTGGCATCCTTCCGATATGCCAGGTATCCCACGACGGCTGGCAGAACATAGTCTGAATATAATCCCAGGCTTTAAGCCCATCAAACAGACTCTGCGCCGCTTCTCCGAACCCAAACGGCAAGCTATGGGTGAAGAACTAGCCAAACTGCTAGAGGCCGGATTCATACGGGAGATCAAACACCCCGAATGGTTGGCAAGTCTGGTGATGGTACCAAAGAAAGATAAATCTTGTTGGTTGTGCGTCGACTTCAAAGACCTTAACAAGGCCTGCCCTAAGGACCCTTTCCCCCTACCACGGATAGACCAGATCATTGACGCCACAACCGAACACGATTCACTGTGTTTCCTCGACGCTTACTCCGGATACCATCAGATCAAAATGAAGGAATCGGACCAAGCTGCAACCGCATTCATCACCCCATACGGGCCATTCTGCTTCAACACAATGCCTTTCGGGCTAAAAAACGCTAGGGCTACATACCAGCGCATGATCCAGACCTGTCTCGAAAAACAGGTTGGCAAAACAGTCGAGGCATACGTGGACGATGTGGTCATTAAAACCAAACACGTCAGCCAGTTGATCGACGACCTAAGGCAAACCTTTGCCAGCTTACGCGAGTACGATATACGACTCAATCCGGAGAAATGTGTCTTCGGAGTCCGTGCTGGTAAACTGCTCGGATTCATTGTTTCCCATAGAGGAATAGAAGCGAATCCGGCTAAGATTCGCGCCCTATTAGAACTTGCAATTCCCACAGAGCTCAAGCACATCCAAAAATTGGCGGGTTGCGTGGCGGCATTAAGCCGCTTTATCTCCCGTCTCGGCGAAAAGGCCTTACCGCTCTACAGACTGCTGAAACGGACCAACAACTTCGTATGGACCGATGAAGCAGCCGCAGCGTTAGAGGAAATTAAAACACTGCTGGCAAGCAACCCCATACTCACAGCACCAGGTGCCGGTGAACCAATGTTATTATACATATCGGCCACCAACCAAGTGGTTAGCGCAGTGCTCGTCGTCGAACGAGAAGAGGAGGGTCACAAATCCGGATACAGAAGCCGGTCTACTATGTGTCAGAAGTACTAACGCAATGCAAGTCCAGATACCCGCATTACGAGAAGATAGCCTATACAGTATGAAAGAACATGTGCTGCCCCCATGTTTGGTTTTGGTAATTGATGACAATCTCTATGGACTAATGGTTGCCTTGAGTTATATTTGAAGGGTTTGTCCATAGGCATTGCTTGAAGACCATTTGTTGGTTTTAAGGTTATTAGAAGAAGAATATGTGTTGACCAAGGTGCTATTCAAGGATTTATCCAAAGATTGGTCATGTGAGTGTTGAGCCTATTGCAAGCATGTCTTGAAGAAGAAGATTGTGTGAACATTCATGTTTACCTTCAAGACATCATCCTAATGAAGAGAGTTGGAAAGATTCAAGGTTGATCAAGACTACATATGAAGAGTGATTCAAGTTGATCAACACACAAAGCGTAGAAGATGTACCAAGCGAGATCAAGTGATCTCATGGTATGGTAAGCATTGTCCATTACGCTTTGTGTACTAACCCGTGTTCTATGCGAGAGTTCTTTGTGGGGTTAGGTTTGTTTCCATGAGCGTGCATCAAAAGGAAGATATCACACAACCCATGGAGGATGATGTCAAGTGGTGATCATCATCAAGATTGCGGTGTGCAAGTTCAAGTGGAGCATCACGAAGAGATCACTGCTTGAAGCTTGCCGTCCATTGTGGTGACAATGGACTTGTGAAGATGTGCCGAAGAGCGGCTCACCCATAGTGGAGTATGGGGGAGCAATCAACTAGTCTTCATCGAGCCGGCGCATTCAAGAAAGGTGGTCCAACTTGAGGAGGTCAAGATCGTTATCATCTAGCTCAAGTGGACTGTGCGCAAGGCAAAGGTTTGCCCTTGATAGGTTTTCTATTTTACCGGTCTCATAGTGGTAGTTGGGAGACCGGGTTATAGGATCGATAGCCGTACTATCAAGGGGGGCTCTCAAGTGAGTAGCTTTATCGTATCGTTCGTCGAGAGCTCAAACCTTTGCATCCTTGCATCATCTTTCTTGGTTCTTGTTCGGTGTTTCTCTTGGTGAGTCTTTGAGCTTTTGGTCATCTTCATGACAAGCTCGAGGTCATCGAAAACGGAGTTCATCTATGCATCTTCTATGATGTTTTCGGTGTTGGAGTTTATGTCGGTTCTTCATTCATAGAGGTTTCTCATCTCTATATGTTAGGCATATCTCCCCTGTCACTTCTTATTATAACCTTGTTGGATAGTATTTGTCGTCATCTATCCAACAAGCTTGAGTTTGCTCAATTCGGAGCTCATTTGCAGAAGTTATGGCAGTTCTGGTTTTATTTGTTTCCTCTGTTTTCTGTGGATTTTCTGTGGCATGCAAGCGGTAGTACCGCTGGTGCCCACGGTAGTACCACTGGGTACTTCCGTGGCACTGCCGCTTGGGGTTTCCCCGAGCGTGCAACTCTCTGTTGCCAGTTTGCCATTCACGGTAGTTGCACGGTAGTAGCACGGTAGTACCGCTCTGGCGGTACTACCGCCCTTACTATCACCGCCACTACCGCTTGCGGGGTTTTCCTCAGTGCACGCTTCTGTTTCCTTTTTCCCTTTAGCGGTAGTAGAGCGGTACTAGGACGGTAGTACCGCTTCGCACGGTACTGCCGCCCTGGCTGCCTCTACTACTGCTGCCTCTCCTGGTCTAAACCCCCTAAGCGGTAGTACCGCCAGGGGCAGCGGTAGTACCGCTCCGGCGGCACTACCGTGGTACACTTAGTGTGTTACAGGCCAGTGTTTGGTTGTACCGCCTAAGCGGTAGTACCGCTCCGAGGAGCGGTAGTACCGCTCTGTGCGGGCTGAGACAGGTAACGGTTGGATTTGGGGTGGCCTTTAAAAGGGGGTCTTCTTCCCCCTTGCCCCCAACGGTTCTTTTATCCCCTTGCAGCTCTCTCTCCTCCATTGTTGACCTTCTAGAGCTTTGCTATCTCTCCATCCCTCCAATGATTCTTGCTCCTTCTTGAGGGAATAGAGAGAGGAGATCTAGATCCATCTTTCCACCAATCACTTTCTCCTCTATGTGAGGGAAACCTTGTGGATCTAGATCTTGGAGTTCTTGGTGTTCTCCTTGTTCTTCCTCTCACTTTCCTCCATAGCTTTTGTTGCTTTGGTGGGATTTGAGAGAGAGGGACTTGAGCACTTCGTGTGTTCTTGCCATTGCATTAGTTGCATCGGTTTGAGTTCTCCACGGTGATACGTGGAAGTTAGAAGTTGAGAAGCTTATTACTCTTGGGTGTTTGAGCACCCTAGAGCTTGTTCCTCTTGGGTGCCTTGGCGCCCTAGACGGCTTGGTGGTGCCTCGGAGCTCAATCATTGTGGTGTAAAGCTCCGGGCAAGCGTCGGGGTCTCCAATTAGGTTGTGGAGATCGCCTCGAGCAATTTGTCGGGTATCGGTGACCGCCCCCAAGGGTTGCCAAAGTGTACGGGTTCGGTGACCGCCCTCAAGGGTTGCCATTTGTACGAGTTCGGTGACCGCCCTCAAGGGTCCCTTAGTGGAATCACGACACCTTGCATTGTGCGAGGGCGTGAGGAGAATACGGTGGCCCTAGTGGCATTGTTGGGGAGCATTGTGCCTCCACACCGCTCTAACAGAGATTAGCATCCGCAAGGGTGTGAACTTCGGGATACATCGTCGTCTCCGCGTGCCTCGGTTATCTCTTACCCGAGCCCTTTACTTATGCACTTTACTTTGTGATAGCCATATTGTTTCTTGTTATATATCTTGCTATCACTTAGTTGTTTATCTTGCTTAGCATAAGTTGTTGGTGCACATAGGTGAGCCTAGTCGATTTAGGTTTTGTGCTTGACAAATTAACCGCTAGGTTTATTCCGCATTTGTTCAAGCCTAAACCGTAATTATTTTAAAGCGCCTATTCACCCCCCCCTCTAGGCGACATCCACGATCTTTCACAGTATTTATGGCATCGCGAAAATTAAGACACTACTTTCAAGAGTGTTCAGTCACGGTGGCCTCCGAAGTACCCCTGAATGATATAATCAATAACAGGGACACCACCGGCCGCATAGCCAAATGGGCAATTGAACTCCTTCCTTTCGAAATCGCCTACAAGCCACGACGAGCTATTAAATCTCAGGTCCTGGCAGATTTCCTCGCTGAATGGACGGAGGCCGAGCTCCCCAGGGAATATAGCACATACTCCCATTGGACGATGTACTTCGATGGATCCAAAACACTGGCCGGACTGGGGGCTGGAGTTATTCTCACATCCCCCACAGGCGACAACGTCCGATATGTGTTACAAATCATGTATGCCGATTCCAACAACGCGGCCGAGTATGAAGCACTCTTCCATGGTCTTCGGATGGCAGCTTCAATGGGTATACAACGACTGGAGGTGCGGGGAGACTCCAACTTGGCCATCTCTCGAATCAACGGCGAATTCGATGCAAAAAACCCGAAGATGGCGGCATATAGAAACGCCGTCCTTAAAATATCTGCACGGTTCGAGGGGCTGGAATTCCATCATGTCGCTAGAGACAATAACCAGGCCGCTGATATATTGGCCCGTATGGGGGCCAAACGCGACCCCGTCCCAAAAAATACCTTCCTTGAACGGCTCTTCAAGCCATCGGTGGTTTGGCAGGATGACGATAAGGGCGCCGGACCGATCAGCGCGGAAGAGGTTGTTCACCCTATAAACGAACCAGACGATCAAATCATCGGCGGCTCCATAATGGACGAAACGCCTTCGGCTCATGAGGTCATGGCAGTGATTGCACCATGGACCGAGCCCTTCCTCGCTTACCTTCTTCGCAAAGAGCTCCCCGATGACCAGACAGAGGCAAGACGCATAGTTCGGCAATCCAAGTCCTATAAAGTCCACGAGGGTGAGTTATACAAGAAAAGCACCACCGGCGTACTCCAGCGATGCATATCGGAGGAAGAAGGGAAACAACTTCTGGCTGAAATCCACGCAGGAATGGGCGGCCACCACGCTGCGGCAAGGGCCCTAGTAAGCAAGGCCTTTCAGGCCGGTTTCTTCTGGCCCACCGCTCGAGCGGACGCCCAGTCTCTTGTCCAATATTGCGTGCGATGCCAACTTTTTGCAAATCAAAGTCACATGCCCCCAACGGCTCTTCGGACTATTCTGATTACCTGGCCTTTTGCGGTCTGGGGGCTGGACATGGTCGGACCACTTAAAGGGGGGTCCAAGAAGAATAAATATCTACTGGTCATGGTGGACAAGTTCACCAAATGAATCAAAGCAAAACTTGTTAAGTCAGCCAAGTCCGGACCAGTAATCGACTTCATATCTCGCGTGGTACACCGTTACGGCGTCCCGCACAGTATAATAACGGACAATGGATCCAACTTCACCGCCCAGGAAATAAAGGACTGGTGCGCAAAAATGGGCATTAAGCTCGATTATGCATCGGTGTATCACCCACAGACCAATGGACAGGTCAAACGGGCCAACGGCCTCATTATGAGTGGTATTAAGCCACGTTTGGTCCGGTCTCTTCATGAGTCCGACTGTCATTGGGTGGAGGAGCTTGATTCCGTTCTGTGGGGCCTGCACACCACCCCGAATCGATCAACGGGATACACACCGTTCTTCATGGTCTATGGGGCAGAAGCAGTCCTTCCTTGTGATATTATTCACGATGCACCTAGGGTGCGCATGTACGAAGAAAAGGAGGCCGAGCTAGATCGGCAGGACGACTTGGACGCCCTAGAAGGAGAGCGCGACATAGCTCGGGCTCGCTCTACTTTTTATCAACAGCAGGCCCGGCGTTACCAGAGCAGGGAGGTCAGGGCGAAAGCATATAATGTGGGGGAACTCATCTTACGGCTCCCCAAGAAGCAGAAGCATAAGCTCAATCCCAAATGGGAGGGCCCCTTCATAATCGACGAAGTACTCGGAGGAGGGGCTTATCGTCTTCGAAGCCCGATAGATAACCGCCTCGAACCAAACCCATGGAACGCAGCTCATCTTCGGCGTTTTTACGGCTAGACCGGTGTCGTCATTCTTTTTACTCTCCTTTTTCTTTTTTTCTCTTTTTCTTTTCATTTTCCTTCCCTTCCACCTTGATTTTTGGCAGGTTTGGACCTTTTCTCTCCCCAAGTCTATGTTCGGCTAAACCGAGCTAGTGTTTCATATTCGGCATACATCGTCAAATGTTAAATCCGAATAAAACACCGGGGGGCTTCTTCCCGAAGCCGATGAATTTACCTTTTAAGCATCTATTGAAATTTATTATGCATCCATGTTTCTTTTGTCGATTGTAAAGCTATTATATGCATCAATTCGAACTAAGATTTTTGCCAAGCTGGGTTGCCTCGGTCCTATGTTTACCCTCTACGTTCCCGATTGTTCGGCTAGAGAGTAAAGGGAGCACCTCTGCGATTGGTACGGCCGGGTCATCCGGATACGTACCTCAGACGGGTGAAGCCAAAAGCTAGTTATCTTTAGCAGAAAATTGGTCGGCTATGACGGGAGCAACACATAAAATTATGGTTATTATTACCATTGCGCGGTTTTCTCAAACAGGCCATTAGTCGCACACTAGCAGTATGCGGCCTTATTATCTACGATTTATGTAGCAACCTAAAGGAAGGCACCTATAGAGGTACTATTTTCTTTGGAAGATGTTTCTTACGCTAAGCAGTAATATAACATGTCTCCCTGTGTACCTTCTGTCTGTTCGTACCAAATGGCCGGATTGCCTGGTTCCTCGAAAGAATTCCCTCTTATCAAGGGATATTTTATACGGAACACTCCCAAGCTCTTAGCGCGGGGGGTCGAAGCCGATGGCCGGTTAAGACAAAGTTTGCAACACAGATGGAGTAACTATTTGATTCAAGGTACATAGATACATAGAAATCACACATCTGGCTGCTGGTCAAGATTGTCTATTAAGGCATCCAGGGCGCAATCTTCCTGCGAGAGACGAGCAGCAGGCATCACTTGGTCGTACACCAAATGAAGCGGCACTTCTTGCCCATCAGGTCCTACTGGCCCAACCCGAGCCATATGCTCGGGGTTAAGACCGGTATAACGGGTCTTGATCATTGCCCATGCTTCTCGTGCTCCCTCCCGGCAAGCCGATGTCTTCCATAGCTCGAACCGACTCCGGGCTTCTTTAAACCGATCTGTTAATTCGGTCATCCTTTCCGGAGGCTTCTCGGTAGGCCATAGCGCTTTTATCATGCCCCTCATAGCCTTCCGAGCCCGCTCATGCACGGCAGACAGTTCCCTCAGGAGGTTCCCCCGGAAGGAGCCGGTCTCTTCTTCAGGCAGCCCGATTAGGAGACATATACATGAGACAAGGCATGTCCATTACACCTTATGAAGGGGAAATACCTCTCGATGTTATAATCACACTTACCGAACATGCCCCTCTGTAGTTTCTGGTTCTCTCCTTGGGCATGGGCCAATTGAGTCTTTAAACTCTCAATATCTTCGGCATGCTGTTTGTTTTCCGCCTGGAGGCGTTTCTTCTCTTCCAGGTTCCGCTGCAGCGACAGGCAGCCGGCCTCATACTGGGATTCGGCGTACCTCTGAGATTCTCGGGCTGCATCTAAATCCTTTTGCAATTGCCCTATTGATTCAGCTGCTAAAAAGTACCATCGCGTCAGCATGGGATTATACGCTAAGATCAGCAGAATAGATATACTCACCATGCGCCTCACGGGTAAACTTCTTCACTTGTTCAAGCTCGGCCTTCACGGTTTCCACCTGTGTTCGGCTCGCTTCCACTTCATTGGCCAATTGCTCGTTCTGCTGCCTTAAGGCCTGCATCATCCACGAAATCAATTTGCGGATCCTTAATTCGGTCGTCCCGACCAATTCAAGGCTCGGGGCTACTGGGTTTACGTTTATGTCCGGATTTTTAATCACTCACCTTCAGGCTGGACGATATCAGTTTCACAGCTTCCCCAAGCCCGGCTCGGGCATGTCCGAGGTATGCGTCCACCGAGCATAGAGCGTTGAACTCTTGTTCGGAAAACGCCGGGTCGCGCAGAATTTCTCGCCGCCGCCGGTGTCTCATCGCACTCTCAGCTTCGGATTTAGTGACTGATATCTCGTCCCCGGAGTCTTCAGGGGACGGATTAACCACAGGGGCCGCCGCGGAGGGTTCGGCGTGAGCAGAAGATCTTGATTCATGCGTATTGCCGGGCGTCCCGGCAATGTCTTCAGCAGAAGCTG
The DNA here is from genome assembly GCA_039707655.1 of Elymus sibiricus. Lineage (NCBI taxonomy): Eukaryota > Viridiplantae > Streptophyta > Magnoliopsida > Poales > Poaceae > Elymus > Elymus sibiricus. The sequence goes on from CM077667.1 coordinate 400,077,063, forward strand.
GTTGTACTTTCTTCCTGAGTATTCCGATATAAGATCTTCTGTAAGACCCTACCGATCATAACAACAATGGATTAAGCGACGGAACAAAGTACCTTTTGGTTTGACGAGTGTTCGGTGCCGTCTCCACGACCGGCTCGCATGAAGGACTCCTGTTGGTGCCTGGCCCGAGCATTGCTGCTGTGGCCGACGTTCGTCGCGAGGACCGACGACGCTTGGGAGTGGAAGCCGACATATTTGGGTCAACGAAGGACGTTCGCCTTCTACGGGAAGAATTTTTCTTCTTGCCCGCAGTGGAGGAGGGGAGTGATCCGGGGTGATCAGCTATAATAGCCACCTTGGATCGATCAAGGCTCTCCTGGTAAAAGTCCCCGTCTTCATACTCCAGTGACAGCTCCGGATCATCATGGAATCCTGGATTATCATCACGGGAGTAGTTCTCTGGTTGGGGGCCGGACAGTTGATTGTCTCGGCAAAGCTCTGCCATTCCTGTTTACACAGATTAGAAGCGTTAGTCAAAAAGGGTGAATAAACACCCGAACTCAGGTCGCAGAGTCGAAGGGCTTACCCATTCGATGGGGTTGTAACTTGAGTAGCCCTCCTTGACCGGCAACCGAACGAAGTCTTCTTTTTCTACTTTGTATAGGTCAGCAAGTGCGGCTGCCAATGTCGCCTGATTGGCCGGGCCCAGCCGTCAGGAGCGAGTGGTGTCACTCGTGCCGTTGTAACGCCACAAGGGATGTATCCTTTGTTGAAGAGGTTGAACGCATCGGGTGATGGCGGCGGCCATCACGTCGATCATGGTCAGCTTGTGATGAGCCAGTACCCTTACGTGGGCGGCCAAGCGTTGAACTTCAGCGCTGCCCTCTTGGGACGAACCCTTTGGTCGCCAATTATACCTTTTCTTCGGAAGGGCGTCGGAGTATTCGGGCAAGCCCTTCCGAGCTGGGTCGAATAGGGGAACGTCCTCGATGTAGAACCATTCCGAAGACCATTCTTCGGATTCCTTCTTCGGTGTCCCCGTCGGATATCCTATGCCCGCTATGCGACATACTTCGGCTCCTCCTACTTCCCGAATTGTCTCACCCCGAGTTCGGGGGACGAGGCATAAGTACTTCCTCCATAATTCGAAGTGTGCCTCGCAGCCCAGGAACATTTCGCAAAGGGCGACAAAACCCGAAATGTGCAGAATGGATCCGGGGGTAAGATGATGGAGCTGGATCCCATAAAACTCTAGTATCCCCCTCAGGAAAGGATGAATGGGGAACCCTAGGCCTCGTAAGAGGAAAGGCACAAAGCATACCCGCTCACCCTAATTAGGATTGGGAAGTTCTCCGCGAAGGCTTCGCCGTCAAGGGAGGTCAAGCCTGCACGGGTAGCCGCCAGATCTGAGGAAGGAAGATACCCTTGGGTCTCGAGATCACGCAGCCAAAGGAGGGATACGGAGCAACTTGTCCAGTCCCCGGGACGGGAGCCGTAAGGGCGCGAGGAAGAGTTGGGGGCGCTCGCCATGTTTTTGCGGTGATCTCTCGGGGAAGAAGAGGAAGATGTGACCCAGACCGCGATTTAACTTGTTTAAATAAATGGTGCCTCCCTTGCGGGAGGGGCAGTCTTGTAAAAAAGCTGCCGGGCCGCTCGTCTCCCCTTGGCGCACAAGGATCGAGAAGCGCCGAAGGTTACTGCACTGGGTCCCGCAAGTTCTCCCCGATCGAGGATTCTCCGATGACGGGATGGTTGCCGAGTAAGAAGAGGTAGAGGGACTCGCCTCGCAAGCCGAAGACTTCGACACGCAAGATTGTCTGGATACATTCCGGCGTTGGAGGCTAGTCCGGGGGCTACTGAGGGAGTCCGGGATTAAGGGGTTCTCGGACTGCAGACCTATTTCTCGTAGGTTGGGCTAATGGGCCGCTCGCTGAGGATGAGATTGATCGAAGGCCTCGTCGCTGTGGAGAAGACCTCAGGAGCCGTGGCATGTCGGTCAAGTTGGAGATAGTAGATTAGGCATGTTTTTCCCTCCGGTGGGCAACCGACCATGTGTAACCCTAATGACCCCTGGTGTCTATATAAGCCAGAGGGTTTTAGATCATACGACACACAGAAACTCATCTAGGGTTTTAGCTAGTAGATCTCGAGGTAGATCAACTCTGTAACCTTCATACCATCAATATAATCAAGCAGGACGTAGAGTTTTACCTCCATAGGAGGGCCCGAACCTGGGTAAACATCGTCTCCTTCGTCCCCTTGTTACTATTGATCCTAGACTCACAGCTCGGGACCCCCTACCCGAGATCCGCCGGTTTTGACACCGACAGCGCCCTGATGGGTTGTGCCCTCCACGGGGCCCCTCTCCACCGCCTCTAATGCCTATAAATTCTCAAATATTTGGAAAACCCTAGGGGGGTCGACGAAACACAATTCCAGCCGCCGCAAGTTCCGGAACCTCGAGATCCAATCTAAACACCATCACGGAGGGGTTCATCTTCCTCATAGGTGCCTCTCCGATGATGCGTGAGTAGTCCACCATAGACCTACGGGTCCGTAGGCAGTAGCTAGATTGCTTCCTCTCTCTCTTATGATTCTCAATACAATGGTCTCTTGGAGATCTATTTGATGTAAACTTTTGCGGTGTGTTTGTTGGGATCCGATGAATTTTGAGTTCATGATCAGTTTCTATCCATGAATATTATTTGAGTCTTCTTCGATCTCTTATATGCATGATTACTTATAGCCTCGTATTTCTTCTTCGAATCCTTGGTTTAGTTAGGCCGACTAGATCGATTTTTCTTTCCATGGGAAGAGGTGCTTTGTGATGGGTTCGATCTTGCGGTGTCCTTTCCAAGTGACAGAAGGGGCAGCATGGCACACATGTATCGTTGCCATTAAGGATAACAAGATGGGGTCTATTCCTACATGAATAGATCTTGTCTACATCATGTCATCGTTCTTATTGCATTACTCCGTTTTTCCATGAACTTAATACACTAGATGCATGCTGGATAGCGGTCGATGTGTAGAGTAATAGTGGTAGATGCAGGCAGGAGTCGGTCTACTTATCTTGGACGTGATGCCTATATAATGATCATTGCCTTGGATATCGTCATGACTATTCGATTTTCTATCAATTGCCCAACAGTAATTTGTTCACCCACCGTGCGCTATACTCATGAGAGAAGCCACTAGTGAATCCTACGGCCCCCGGGTCTACTTTTCCAACATATTGCTTTCCGATCTATCTTTTTGACTCTTTGTTTTCAGATCTACAAAACCAAAAAACAAAAAATATATTGCTGCATTTTTTATTTGCCCTTTTTATTTTGTGCTCTTGAGAGATCTATCTCTCCTATCCATCACTACCTAATCTATCTTTTTAACGTAGAGAGATTGACAACCTCTTTTTCGCGTCGGGTTGCAAGTATTTGTTATTTGTGTGCGGGTGCTGCTTATTGGGTGGTGGTGATCCTCCTATTGGTTCGATAACCTTGGTTTCATAACCGAGGGAAATACTTACCGTCGTTGTGCTGCATCACCCCTTCCTCTTTGGGGAAATACCGACGCAGTCTCAAGCCACGTCACTCCTGCATAAGGTTTAGCAAGCAGTTGTTCTACCATACCCGAAGGAATTTCATAACCAATATTTTCAGTAGGTGTAGTAGGTTGAGGGGCAACTAATTGTGGTTCCGGTCGAGGTGAAGATACCCCGAACAAACCCCTCAAAGGATTGTTTTCCATAGTAGCAATAAATTTCAGCACGTAGTATAAGTTTTTCCTTACCGATTTCCACTTACCAAGAGCGCTTCACTCCCCGGCAACGGCGCCAGAAAAGAGTCTTGATGAACCACAAGTATAGGGGATCAATTGTAGTCCTTTCGATAAGTAAGAGTGTTGAACCCAACGAGGAGCGGAAGGAAATGACAAGCGGTTTTCAGCAAGGTAATTTCTGCAAGCACTGAAATTGTAGGTAACAGATAGTTTGATAGCAAGATAATTGGTAACGAGCAAGTAACGGTAATGGTAAGTAAGGTGCAGCAAGGTAGCCCAATCCTTTTGTGGCAAAGGACAGGCCAAAACAATCTCTAGTAATAGGCAAAGTGTTCTTGAGGGTACACGGTAATTCCGTCTAGTCACTTTTATCATGTTGGTTTGATTCGTGTTCGCTACTTTGATAATTTGATATGTGGGTGGACCGGTGCTTGGGTGCTGTTCTTACTTGAACAACCTCCCACTTATGATTAACCCCCTTGAAAGCATCCGCAACTACGAGAAAAGTATTAAGATAAAATCTAACCATAGCATTAAACGTTTGGATCCAAATCAGCCCCTTACGAAGTAGCGCATAAACTAGGGTTTAAGCTTCTGTCACTCTAGCAACCCATCATCTAATAACTACTCCACAATGCATTCCCTTAGGCCCATGAATGGTGAAGTGTCATGTAGTCGACGTTCACATGACACCACTAAGGGAATCACAACATACATATCATCAAAATATCGAACATATATCAAATTCACATGATTACTTGCAACATGACTTCTCCCGTGACCTCAAGAACAAAGGGAACGTTTGGTTTGAAGAATTTTTCAGCCCAACCGTCCGCGAAATATATATACTCACACACCGTCGGTCGGACCGAGTGAAACGACTCGGTGGCTCCGAGATGCGTAACTACTAGAAGCAGTGCGGTTCGGTGACACCGACTAGTTTCATCCGGTCGTTCCGAGATTAAAAAACAGATCAATCCAAATACACTTGGTGGCTCCGAATAAGAATGAGTTGGTCACACCGAAATGTATTTGAAAGGTTTTAAGGTTCAACCCTTTTCAGATCGGTAGTTCTGAGTGCTCCTTGCCCGGAGGGTCCGAAAAGCAACTTGTCCAAATTTTGTGATCAACAAGAAAGCATTTGAGACAAGAAGATATAAATAGCTAGGGAGGGTTCCTAGGCATTCTTGTCCACCCAATTGGTCAGAAACTCAAATCAATCAAAACAACAATTGGATGTCCTCGAACGAGAAAATATGCATTGCAACATATCC